>JAQFVV010000137.1:800102-1400102 GCA_028023455.1 Epiperipatus broadwayi | reverse complement strand
ATGTGTCTAAAAGATTTGCACTTGCAAGCTGAATAGAAACTATTTCATAAATGCTCAAAGTTTGTGTTTAGATCTAGTTTCTTATTCCTGTCTTTCACTGATAATAGCAAATAGCTTGAAATCATGATCTGAAAGTGGAATTAAAGTTAAAGATAGTGAATGCTTGCTCTGACGTTTATGTAAACATACGCTTGACGGTGTTTTTGGTAGAACGCCATCTGTTGACATAAATACAAACGTTAGCAAGTTTTTAACTTGTTTTTTGTTTTTCATATATATATATTGTAACTATAAGCCAATATATCATGGATGTAATGGATAATAATAATGTAGATGACAACATTATAGATATTAATGATAGATATTAGTGTTTTCTGTGACAAGTGTTCATTTGCATAAAGACAGAAATGAAAAAAATGTGATGACATAGAAAGGAACAATGCTGCAAAATGCAACAATGAAGATGGTTTGAATAGTTATCCAATAAAACAGATATTGTCAGATACCCCATACAAGTATATAGATGATTTCAACAGTAATTGAACAATTAAGTTATAGAATAAATTCTGCTACCAAACAGCTGCAGAGACAAATGATGAAGCACATAAGAAACTTTAAAATAAGGAAAATGTTAAAAGAAATAAAAGTTTGTCAATATTTATGGAAATTTAAATAAATGGTAAAGTTATTTGATATTGATAATATAAAACAGCCATATTATAGAGATTATGAAGACCAGAAAAGAAATTCAATAAAAAGAAAGAAAAATGTATATATAAATCTTAAAAATTAAATTCATCAGAAAATAGAAGAATTCCTGAGATGTTTAAGTAAAACTTATGCAACACATAAAGGCCAAATATAGAAAGACAATAATCATAATAAAGGAAGACAAGTCAAACATTGTATTATAAGCCAACATTAAAGAGAGATTTTCAAACAAAACCTAAGCAAATCAGGGAGCACATAATTCTAGTTATTTGTAACATCATGAACACTTTGTCTGAGTGTTTATTCCAAACAGAAACCAAGGAAAACAACTTAGGAAACATGGAAATGATTTAGATAAAAATAAAATGAAATATAGAGAAACAATATAAAGATTACAGAATTTTTTTATTACTAAGAATAGGGGGGGGGGTATGAAGTGGATATTTTATTGGCAGCTTTAATCAGTTCCCAAAATTAGATGTAAGAAAGTGTAAAGAGAAGTATAAAGTTGATTTTGTAAGGAGAGATCTAAAATATAGATTATTTTAGTTATAAATATAATTTTAATTAACATTAATAATTTAAAATTCAAATAGTACACATTTACACATATAAAGATATTAAATTATTTATATGTGCCTGCTTAAATGCTTGGGAAAGTAAAAATTTCCAGTACTAATTCAGTCAATAAAAATTTAAATTTCAACAATAATTCAATTTGAAAAAGTTCTAAACATTTTTTAAAATACATTTTTATGTAGATTATATAAAGATTGTCTTGCAGTTTTTTGTCATAAAAAATAATTCACTATCAGATTTGAATGTTTTCTTTTTGAAAAATAAGGTAATTAATTCATTAGATTCAAGATTGATTACTGTATAGATATGGTAAATAACCTAAGCCTATTTTTTATTTTATTCAAGATAGAAAAAAACACAAATATAAAAAGGACTGAACGTTTATTATATTACATTTTTAAGTGTTACCTCATGAATTTCTACAAAGACTAAAAGGACTTTTAGAAGATATTTTAACTATACTCAAATATACTGAATTATTTTTTCTGAATTAATTTTTACAGCAGAGGAAGTTATTAAAAAGAGCTTATATTTCAAACCCTGTGAAGCACCTGTAAAATTTCAATTCTTCAAAAGTATATGATGAGTAAAAAAGTTTAAAATCCCTGGGATTTTTTTTCTTAAATTTTCTGCTTTGCCTCGAGTGTAAAGGAATGTCCCTATTGCCTTATATGCTTATCTACTAGCTAATAAACATGTTTAAATTAACTAAAAAAATGTATCAAAATAAAAAAAATGTAATATAGCGTGTTTTTTGTATATAATACTTTTTGCAATGAATTTAAAATTGTCATCATTATTCAATACAGAGATAATTTCTCACTATTTATAACTTGCCTGAAAATGTATGCGCATAAAAAAAGCCATATAACAAGTTTAAAAGACATTTAATTGGATAATACTATGAAATATTTATAAGTTTTTATGTAGACGTTTACTATAAATTTTTTACAAAAAAAAAAAAATCAATCATTTGAAGATGTATATTATAAATGTAATTTTTAAAACTTTCGCTCACTGTTAATTTAATTTTGTTATGTATATATGTTAATTCTAATATTTTCACGGATAAAAGATGTCATATTATTATTACTATTTGCGGGATATTCACTACACGGAATATCCCGCAAATAGTAATAATAATATGACATATATATTCTGATAATGTTGGTATACTTATTCATATATAATAATATTTTTATTATATATTTTTTTTGATATGGTCATGACTTGGTTAAAGTAAGAAAGACATCAGAATTAGTCATTTTCCATAATGATATATAATCACACTCAGATAAAATGAAAAAATTCAGATATTAAGATTATATAGGATATGAATTAACAATAAAACAATCCATTAATGTGTAATTGATTAACAACATAAATATTTTAATTATTACGAATATAATTAATAGTCTATAAAAATTTGATTGTTGTATTTATCAAATGATGCTAATAATTTTTAATTAAAAATATCTAAATAATTCTGAATTTATAAAACAATCCCAGGAAAATTTATAATATTCTCTTTTGTATCAAGAATGAAAAGCAAAAATATTTTAATATTTATTTTAAAATGATTATTTTGAAAATAATATTTGTGAAGTAATTTATTTGTACAAAATACTTATTGAATGTTGGAAGATATAATTTTTTTTTTTTTAACAAAAAAGTATTCTGTGTGCATATGTAATTGGAAAAATGATGATGATGAAAGAATGGTGCTGGTTTAATAATGGCTGTGAATGGCCCATTTGGAACTGAATAAAAATGATGTACTAAAGTTGAACACGTTTTATAACAGAAGAAAATTATGAGTCATATTATATCCTTAGTCGTAGCCTAATTATTGATCACAATTTGTAACATAATAAATATTTGAACCAAAAAAGAATAATCCTAATTTATTAATGCCCGTGAATTGTAGTGTCATTTGTAACAGAATGAAATTAATAAACTAAATGAAAGTGAATATCAATCAATGAATAGCTATCTAACAAAATTCAATAAAACAATGATAAAAATCTTTGTTGTCATCACATGAATTCAAATAGCATTTAGAACAAATAAATATGAGCATTATTTATAATAAATTAAAGGCAAAACAATAAAACCAAATAACATTATCTTATAAATAACAGTATATGCATAATATATAGATCCCTTATAATAGAATAAAAATAATGACAAAGAATTAGGCATATAAATCTTAACACTCCTTATGAGTCAAAACACTGATTACAATAATGCGCACTTATACTAAAAGTTAAACATTATTTATATTTAAATGAAATAATTCATGGATGGATGAAATAATAATTTTAATATGCTCCACAAGTTTACAGTATCAATAATATCTAACTAAATATATAACTCTATAATTGACTTCTAATTATAACTAAGCAAAACAAAAAATAATGCTAACTTATCCATGCTACTCAATAATAATACAAAATCAATTAACCTAAGCTATCTTTCCAATTTCACCAACTTAAAATATTATAAAATAAAATGATCTTATTAAATCACATTAAAATTTATAATATCCAATCACATCAATATATAAAACTAACAATAGATTTTTATTTGATGCTTATTCAAACACAATTGACAAATCGTATCTAATTACTCTTCAGTTTAGTAAAGTTAAGTTATTAAAACTTTAGACTACAGGTGTCAAAGCATATGAAAGATTATTAGTGTCTATTATAATCAAATATAAATATTAAAATTTAATATTAAATGGAAATTATGATCCATATTAATGAATTTTAAATATAATTAAAGTAAATCACTCTAATTTATAACAGAATAAAATCTCTGTCATGTGTCTAGGCCTGATCGCTCTTCAAGACCATTTTTTAACACCTGATTGGCTGTCTGAGAAACAACATTAAGTGCATGTGAAAGACTGGCAACTTTCAATTTATTACTAATTTAATAACAATGTTATTTATACAAATATTATTTACATACGTTGCTGATAACTTATATTAACATCTAGAAAATTGTGATGTAGTAAATCTAAGATTTTGTGCTGTAATATCGTAAATTAAAAACTCAGTGAGTAATAAATTAATATATTATATATTCATGCTTTCAAACCAAAATGCTTAAGACTGGCTTATATATATATATATAAAGTTAAGTTAAAAGAAGGGTGGTATCATCCTTTTCTTGTCAAAATCTCTGTCATGTGTCTAGGCCTGATCGCTCTTCAAGACCACTGTTTAACACTGATTGGCTGTCTGAGAAACAACATTAACCCCATGTGAAAGACTGGAAACTTTCAATTTATTACTAATTTAATAACAACATGTGATTTATACAAATATTATTTACATACATTGCTGATAACTTATATTAACATCTAGAAAATTCCGGTGTAGTAAATTTAAGATTTCATGCTGTAATATCGTAAATTAAAAAACTCAGTGAGTAATAAATTAATATATTTATATATTCATGCTTTCAAACCAAGATGCTTAAGACTGGCTTATATATATATATAAAGTTAAGTAAAGAGAAGGGTGGTATCATCATTTTGTTGTCAAAATCTCTGTCATGTGTCTAGGCCTGATTGCTCTTCAAGACCACTGTTTAACACCCGATTGGCTGTTTGAGAAACAACATGTTGATTTAATACAATATTACCTTTAATCAATAATAAAATACATGAACATTTAATTGCAATTACCTTTATCTTCAATGATTATCACATTTGTACTTTTATCAATCATCAAATCAATTGCTATATATTTTCTATTTTAATATAACTTACTTGTTACTAACACAATAATTTTAATAAGCTTCAAATTACTTATTAAATATTTAAGAATGCCAAATCAATTAATTTATTGCCATATAAAAATCTATACCTGTTCACATAATAAACATTCAATTCAATACAAAGCAAATGATATGTAATTATACTCTCTTATCTATTCGGTGGTTTGGGTTCTGAAGTTTTTGTAACTGCTTCTAATGAGTTATGTAATATAATCAATTAGTGAATATTGTCTCATCCAAATACAATTAACCAATAAATTTTCAATGTAAAATTGAATGACAACCAAGCAAGTTTACTTGTTTCAAAGTAATTAAAAATTTATTAACAAAAGGATTAAATTGTAATCATATATATATATATATATATGACAATAAATATTTAAAATATAAACATATCCAATTATGCTTTATGGAATAGGTTTTGAATTGACATTAATTTTTTTAAATTGAATGGATGATTATATATTGAACTTCACCTCTAAAATACTAAAACTAAAAATATATATCTATGTAACACAGATGTGTTATAACATATGCACTTTTCAAAACATAAAGGAATCAAGGACATTCGTAATCTTCATATATAAAAAAATATATAGTTAATGGAAATAACAATATATTAAAAATGAATATACCTATTTATTAATGTTATTCTACATGAACAAAATAAAAATAAATATTTGAGATTAAATTATAATCCAAAAATAAGATGAATATTTTTTAAAATTAAAATAATAATTACTAATAAATGAAATGTGAATTTAGAACAACGTATCTCTTTCATACTTTAGGCATGTAAATTATATCTCTACTTAATTTAAATTATACTACAATTTATATAATATTAATAATAATAATAATAATAATAATAATAATAATAATAATAATAATAATAATAATAATTATTATTATTATTATTATTATTATTATTATTATTATTATTATTATTATTATTTCAATTTCAATTCAATTTCAATTCAATTTATTCTATGAAATAACACAAAGTACATCACAAATATTTAAAAACTCCAAACAAGAAAAATTTTGTGTGTGGAATTTACATGTAAAAATAAATTAAATAAAAATACAATCAAAAACTCAAAAGAACAGTTTAGGAAATAAATAAAATTAATTAAATAAATAAAATAAATGCCAAAATTAATACATACTACACAACCATTGACACAAATATTTTTTGAATGATATATAAGAAATATTATTCAGATCAATTGAACATTCATATACAAATTTATTAATTAAACAACTTTGACCCAGAATAAACATATTGTCTTCTACTAGATTCCTTAAAAAATTTTGGTAAAGGTAATTGAAATTTATTAGAAAGACGAGTATTTAGAACATAAACTCTAGAATTCAGAAAAGGTTTAGCACAAAAAATATCAAAAATAACTCTATATTGATATAAGTGATTTACATCAAATAAACCAAATGCAATATAAATATCTCGAACAGAAGAGGAACGAGATCTACCAAAAATAATGCGCAAAGTATAATTTTGCAAAACACGCAAAGAAGATAAAATATGTGGAGAAGCATTACCCCAAATAATGATATTGTAAGATAAAATACTCTGATAACAGGCAATGTAAATAAAAATGAGAGCAGACCTAGGAAGAAATTTAACTAAATAATAAAACATATAGTTTAAATTATGTAACCGTTGACAAAGATAGGTAATGTGATTTGTCCAGGACAATCTGGAGTCAATATATATTCCCAAATAACAATAATTATCTACCAAAGGAATATTCTCACAAGTACATATACTATTATAATGCAAAATATACTTACAGCAAATTTTAATCTTAAGAGAAAAAAAAGTATGCTTGTAAGAAAAAAGAATAGCTTTTGTTTTATCTAAATTGACCAACAATGAATTATATGCCAACCATTTACCAATTGAGTCCAAATCCTCATTCACTAATTTTTCAAGAAGATTATAAGAAACAGCATTGCAAGATAAAGCAATATCATCAGCAAAACCAAAAATCTTAGAATGTAACTTCAATGAAAATAAATCATTAATATAAATTAAAAACAATAGAGGACCAAGTACTGAACCTTGCGGAACTCCAGAATTAATCAAGACAACATCACTGATAGTACCATAAATATTAGTAAACTGTTTCCTATCATTTAAATAACTCTCCAACCAACTACCAATAGATCCACGAAAACCATACAAGTAGCAATGCTTAATCAAAATATTATGATTAACAGAATCAAATGCTTTAGATAAATCAAGATAAATAGCCAATGTTTTAAGTTCCTGATCCAATGAAGATGTTAAATACTGAACATGATGTTTTAAAGCATCTAATGTACTTCTGCCAGGAAGAAAACCATATTGATAGTCAGATAAAATTTTATTTTTAAACAGAAATGACAACATTTGATCCCTAACAATCATTTCCAATAATTTAGAAAAAACAGAAATAATAGCAATTGGCCTATAATTGACCATAAGAGTAGAATCACCCTTTTTATAAACAGGAGTAATAACATTAACTTTCAGACATTCTGGAAATGATCCAGACTGCAAAGATAAATTAAATAAATGAACTAAAATAGGCAAAAATGCAACCTTATTTTCTTTAGGCATCTTAGGTGTTATACCATCTAGTCCAAAAGAAGTGACATTTTTTAAACTATCAATTGCTACAGACAACTGAGATTCAGAAACATCAGAATATAAAAAAGAATTTAAACTTGAATAAGAAGACAAAATCTGCTCAGGCACATCACGCATCGATAAATTTACAAAATACTCATTAAACCGATCAGCTAAATATTTTTCATTATTCTGTAACTCAATTAAACTTTCATTATATTTAATACATTTAATACGATCAGGAGAAGATTTTTTAATCAAAGAATTTATTGTTCTCCATTTCAAAGAAACATTTTTATCATTAAGAAATTCTTGATAATATCTAAACTTCAACTTTCTAATATCAGACTTAATTTCAACATTAAGTTTTTTTAAAACATCCGATGAGCCATCCAAAGATTTTAACACATTTCTCTGATTAATTTTACATACCAGCGCATCTGTCACCCAAAGAGATCTTCTATTCTTACTTGTCAATTTTAAATGAAACTTTGCTTTAGCAATTAAATCTAAACAAATAGCTTGGAACCCCAAAAATGCATCATTTACATTATCTATCATAAAAATCTCATCCCAATTCTGAACAGATAATAAATAATTCAATTTAGAAAAAGATAATTTCTCAACATATGCACAAACATTAATATTATCCATACAATTCAATATTTTTAATTCAGTAGCAAAATGATCTGTAAGAAATAATTTAGAAAGAGACGAATCAGAAAATAAACTGCGGCTTAATCTAACAAAAATATGATCTAAAAGAGATTGAGATATAGGAGTTATACGCGTAGGTGAAAAAAGCGTTTGACTAAATCCATAGCTATAAAGTAAATTTAAATAATCTATAGTAGACTTACAAGCATTATTTAACAAATCAATATTTAGATCACTCATTAAAACAGCAGATTCTGAACCCAAATCTAATAACAAAGAATCAAGTTCAGTAACAAAATCCAAAACTTTACTTGTACATGATCTATATATAGCCAAAATAGAAAGCACACATTTAGGGAGTCTCAAAGTTAATAAAATACATTCTGCAGTATTAAATGTTGGAATATTGAAAGAAAAGTCTAAACCGGTTTTTATAAAAACCATAACACCACCAGATCGTAAACGCATACGAGGAGAAAGTATACTCGTATAGCCATTCAAACTATATAAATTTTGTTCTTGTAAAGAAATCCAAGTTTCCGTTAAAATAATTATATCAAAATGAAATAAAGGAAAATTATTTAAATAAACTACAAGTTCATCAAAATGACATCTAATGCTACGTATGTTTAAATGAAATAATTTAAGTGAAGCAAAATCTTTTTCCTGAGAAATCAAATCAGAATTTATCATAATAAATAAATTTCAGAATGACTCCAAATCACTTTCATTTCTAATTAAAACACGAGGAGAATTATAATCTTTTCTCACATACACTGATCCATTATGAATGAAAGCAAAACCTTGACCAGAACGTAACTTCTGTTTCGCCAACCATAAAAGCCTTCTATTGAATGGAGTCAAACGCTGATTAATATAAATACGTTTGTTATTATTAACCCCAGGCAAAATTTGAGAAACTGTTAAAACAGATTTTTTATTTATTAAAAACTGTATGGCAGAATTTCGTGATTTAAAACGAGCTACAACAAAACCTGGAGCTCCTGATTTATTTTTTGTACGAAAAATGTTTTCCAAATCTACAGCGACATCTGAAACACCGAGCTTGTCCGTCACGTTAGTTAAAATTAACGGCAAATTTTCATTTTCTTGACAAAGCAAACCCTGTATTTCAATTTCATGATCCAGATTAAATCGTTCCATAGAATGTAATTTATCTTTCAGTAACAAAATCTCATTCTCATTTGAAGTACAAGAATTAGAAAGACGAATTATTTCTTGATTATTCCGATCCACATTTTCACGCAAAGAAATAACTTCTGTCCGCAAATTAGCAACTGCTTGAGATAACTCTGAAATTGTGTTGTGAATCACCGGCAATAATTTTAATTTATCCAAAATTTCCTCCAAAATTAAATCAGGTGAATTTTTAGTAGTCATAGATGAATCCAAAACATCACTAGCTTTCCTGGACGTACAACCAAAGCAGGATACGAAATTACCATTTTTTGGTAAAAGTTCTTTACAAATAGAACATGAATCCATCATTAAAAATTTAAAAAATCAAGAGAACAAGTAAACACGTCTTTACACTAGAAAACCGGAAGTAATTATAATAATAATAATAATAATAATAATAATAATAATAATAATAATAATAATAATAATAATAATAATAATAATAATAATAATAATAATAATAACAGCAGCAGCAAACAACCTGATCAGTTGTTCTTAGATGTGATATTCCAAAATAGCACCATAGTATCAATGTCTATTGTTTAAACCACAATCTGATGTTTTATTATTCCTGAAAAGGTAGAAATATATAAAAAAAATTTGAAGTACATTTTATTAATTCCAATGTTTTTCAAATATCCAAATTATTCTTTTATTTAGCAGGTATTTGATTTATGTCATTATTAGTACACAAACACTAGTTTATATTCACAATGATGCAGTGTAAATATTCTTTCATTTAGCAAATAATTAATTCATAAAACATTATAAGTGAGAAGACACTAGTTTCATCCATGATGATGCTATGAAAATTGAGCCAATTTCTACCTTGTGTATAAATAATCAATGAAGCTCATAAAATTATATCAGCAGGTGAACGTAATCTTTGTGTACATTTTTCTGTTGTTAGCATAGAGATCTCATCATTGAAATGTAGGCAAAATCTGTATTTAAAACAAGGGAATATTCTAATAGTTTTTAAAATTACTAAGAATTAATTTTCATATTTTTAATATATTGTTATTCTTCACAAATCCTCTACAATTCGTCCAGTGAATGGGAAAACACTATTGCTTTCACCCCATCATTTGATTTATTTAATAATCATATACTTATAAAATAAATAAAAAAATATATGAAGGAACTTAGATTAGCTTCTATTGAAAACAAGATATGAGAGAAAGAGCATTCTATCTCTTTAGTTTTATTTATAAACTTTTTTCCTTACCATAAGAGAAGCTATAGCAATCCTCTGTATTAATTTTTGGTTAATTCTAGATAGTGTCCCATAAATAAACATCTTATTGCATAACATAATGATAGATAAAAATAAACATTTTATAATTTATTACACATATAATATCTACATTTTAAATTAGTAGCCTATTACTCCAACGTAAACTAAGCAACTAGTATTACATTTTTCATACTACAATGGAAATATACTTTTTACACATATTTTTTAACCAAAATATTTGAAGCATTAAATATTTAGATGTATTATTTGTAACTTACCACTGTGATGAAAATATTCATAATAAAGAAAATAATAATTTTATCAAGACTATCAACTTTATTATTTACACATTCATTTTTAAATGAATAAAGTCAATTCACAATTTTTACAAACTACAATTAATAATAAACATTTCTTTTTATATGTTGTCATAGCAACATAGACCAATGCAGTATTCACTATTAAAATCAAATTATTATTTTTTTACAATTGACATTACACCAAATTTCAATAGGTACAATATATTATAACAGGATGGGGAATTTGGGGTGATTGTCCCTGGGGTGATGAAAAATCATCATCATCTCCAAGTCAATAATATATTTCAAATAATGAAACTTAATATAATTTTAAAATGCATAAGATATAATATTCAAACAATGTTTAAAGCATGAAAAAATAAAAGTAAATTTTATATTACAAAGAGCATGAGAAACCTTAAGAGATCACTTTGAGAGATCACCAGATAACTATCTTAAGCATAAGAATAATTAACTAAGTTCACTAGCATTAAAATAAGTATAAGTCATACTCAAGTATAATACACATATCCTATGCTATGTTTACTTAAAACACACACACACATATATATATAATCACACAGATGTACTATCTTTTAATTTCTTTACTTAACATATTTGAACTTATCAAAATCATAAAATTATTAAAAATATCTTTCCTAATTAATTTCATTTGGAAAATATATAAATTTCACATATACATGTGTATATAGAAAAAAAGAAATTTGAATTAATTATTAAACATAAGACTACTTTTTTCTCTTTCTTTTAAAAAAAATATCATCAGTCTTGACAGGATTATTGTTTATTGATCAATAAAAAACACTTTAAAATTTAAAAATATAAATTTTAAATATCATTTTCAATATATTTTATAATCTAAAAAGACCTTTGGAGTCTTCCTTTTCTTTTTCCAAAATAAAATTAAAAAATAATACCATTCTATATATATGAGTATCAAAGATTAATTAAGTATAATGTCTTTAGAATATAGAATCATCTATTAAATTTTTCCTTTTTTATTTTTAACCCAAGCAAAATTATTACACGCACTTTAACTTTTTGCCTGGTGAAGCGACCATATTGAATATTTAAAAAATTATATTAAGCCACAAATTTGATCATAACATAAGTTTGTATTATTCAAAAATGACATAATATATATTGTTTTATACACAGAACACAAAAGAATGTAATTAAGCTGAAAAAAAATATAGTCATTGATATTCAAGGTAATAAAAAAAGAATAAAAGTTAATATTTTTAATAATTATTTTCATATTATTTTATAAATTCAAAATTATCATGCATACAGCTTAAAATTATATTTTTATTAGTAGGCTAGTTGGAGTCATCACAAAATTTATTGAAATTTATTATATAATAACACTTACCTAAGGTAATCCATCACTTGACTACTTCATAGAATAAAGGTATTAGTACCTTTCATTTTCTTTAGTAGCCCTTCAAAATGTATTTCCATACAGGGGTTTGCAATGAATATGTCATCCATAATAACAAGTAGTTAATATTGATCAATAATTAGTATAATTTGAATATTATAATAAAGAACTTCAATACAGTTTGCAAGTTTTAAAAAAGTACTACTAAAATACTCATTATATACAAAATAAAATAAAAAAATAAAATGTGAATGAAATACTAAATTCATTATAGAGTTAAGCTTGAGGTACACAAGTTAGTAGTTTAGAGTCAGTGCAATGTAGTATTATTTATCCTATTTTATAGGTTTTGAGGGCTAATATTGCTTCATGCTACAATGACCATAAATTTAGTAATAGCTTCATAAATTGTCACTCTCCTTGCATTTGATATGCAGCTTTAAGATTTACATCACAATAGTCTATAATTGGTTTAAATTTATATATATATATTGAACCGTTTTCAAATATGTGCATTCGAAACACCGGTCTCTTAGGCAGAGAAAAACATACTCGGAGAGTATGTATACCCAAACGATAGCTATAAAGTATATAACTAATGTTACATTTCCAGGACATAGCTTCTTCTCGGCTGTTGAGTTCAACACCACATCCAAAGCACTTTTTTGTTTGTGTATAACCACGGGCACCAGCTGCTTATTCTAAAAGAATACTAAAAGAATAGACAACGCACTTTGAACAGTGGCCACTAACTCAACGCCTAAATCCACGACTAGCTCAGTTGTTTGTAATCACTAATAGATTATACTTAATTAGTGGTTAAAAGACATGATAAAAGAATTGTAAAAGGAGTTGATAAAAGAATTTGATAAAAGAAATTGATAAAAAGAATTGACCGACAAATAAAGTTTAATTTTAAAGATAATTTATTAACTAACATTTATTTACTAAATTTAAACATTTTATAATTCTAATAAAACACACGCATATTTTAAATTAACATTTCTAAATAGTTTAAATATTCCTATAGATTTAATAACAGAACACTCTAATTTAACTAATAAATATTGATATAATGATCACGCACATATTAACTCATGTACACACATAATAATAATAAAGTATTACATAGCATTTGAAATTTAATCACACATATCAATAGTTCATTTATGTATGATATAAAGTTCATATAATTAGACTCTTGAAAGATTCATACGAATTAATGCAATGCAATGGCTATTACAGTATAAACGAAATAAGCAAATGTTTTTACCTAGGCTTTTGAATGTAGACTTAGAATTTTGTTCTCTCTGGTGGCTGCTTTCGGTGAGGATATTTCCATTATGAATGCTTACCAGCCAGCTGGGACTTTTCATTGAGGAGTTTCCTGATTTTCACGATTATTACTATTGGAGACAATTAGATATTGACGGAGATTTTCTAAATTGTTACATTGACATTATTTCATGGGTAGATCTTGCTGTTTTCATCGGACTTTTTAGGCTGTGGAGAGGCGTGAATTCCCAAAATCTTCTCAACACTGCATTTTGTTTGTTAACTGACTCAATTAATTTCTGAACTGCACTACTCAATTACTTTGTGAACTGAACTACTGTCCAATAAAAAGTCTATTTATACCTGCGCCTTGTTGTCTTTCTAATATCTCCAGCAAAGATCTGTTGTCAAAATTCCATTGATAATCATTTGATAAACAGGTTTTGAAAGATTGCTTAATTAGTAATAGCCATGCAAAAACGTATTGTTTTATATTAATTAATATCTAATAGCCATTGCCGTGTTTTTTAATGATAATCTTCTTTAACTTTCATTTATTTATAATAACATTTATTCTATTGTTGACAATCGCACATATATACGCACATATATTCATTTTAACATTATTTTTTCTTTAATTAAACTTGAATGAAAAGAGATTTGTATGTTTTAACTTTTTAAATTATATTTTTACGAATACTAATAAGAAAACTATTTATTTCCTTTTGTAAACCTTTAGTTTCATTTCTCAAACCAAGACTCCCTCTCCCCCCTTTTGATTAATTAATTGTAGCTTTTTTTATTTCAAAAACTAACGCTAGAAAACTATTTAATTCTTATCTTTTTTGAAAACAAGCTGCAATAAACTCTTCAACATTTAATTTTATGTTTTTCTTTTATGAAAGATTACTTTAATAATTTTTTTAGATAAAATTATATGTGCCTTTATCAATATAGGTACAATATATATATATACACTGTCAAAAATTTTTACTTTTAGCATTTGCATATTTTTATTATTATTAAAATGGAGTCAAAACATTATAGAGAAATTTAAATTGGGTCATAATATTTACAAAATATGTTTATCTTTATCTCATATCACTTAATTTAAATACTGGACCCAAACTTACATCATATCAAAAAATGCAGAAAATTCGCAATAGAAATTTACACAATCACGAGTTATTATATTGGTTTCAATATTAATTTTTTGTATATTTTTTATCAAATATAAATTCAAATAATAATTAAAAAATATATAAAAATAAAATAATAAGTAAAAAATATATATAAATAATTACTTACCATCAAGCCCTCATAACATTATCTTCTAAATACATCGGTCAAAAGTTGTATTTTTTCCGATGTAATTTTAACAGCGAATATTCTTACATTAACTAGCAAAAAAATGAGAGAAAGACAAAAAATTCAATTTACTTGATCATAAAAATTATAAAATATATAATTTTTATCGTAGAAAAAAAATTAGCTTTTCAGAAAACAAAGAAGTATGGAAACGAAGGTGTAAAATACACATTTGTAGACCATGTAGTTTTCCAACAATTCTAAACTGAAACCAAATATTGCAAATTCAAAAATTCTAGAGTGCTTTCTTCATTCATAATAACAAACTAGTTAAGCCATATTTTTAAATGTCATTTTAAGGAACTACTTAAACAACTCACCAGTTATGCTTCATATATATCTGTGTTTCTCTGCATATAGTTGAATCAGCATATATATAAACTAATTCTTCAGAAACTGATGGTTTTTTGATGGATACCAGTCCAAGATTGTCTTCCAAGGAAAAGTATAATCCATCTAGTGTCATCATCAGGACAGGTATAATCAGTTAAGTGTTTACATTTACTTGGTTCCACTTAGACTTCAGGCAAGCAAACTATCTTGTATCAGGATAGTGAACACAGAAAGTGGGTCTGAATTTATGTGAATCAAAACTTCTCTGTAGTGAACCATAGAGAAGCTGATGGACTTGCCATCCTTTTTACTTTCTATTATAATTCCATGGTAACTATTTGTATAACTCTAGAAACCAACCAACTCTTCCAATTGCTTTTAAAAACATTACTAGTCCACTCTTCAAAAAACTACTATTAGCCAACTCTCCTCAAAAAATTACTAGCCAAACTTTTCAAAATATATAGTAGAGTGTATATAAGCATTAATTAAAGAATTTCAAGGATAATAGAAATTGTTTACAATTATCAGTTCTATTTTAACATAAAATGTGCTTGTTTTTAATTTCAAAATCAAAATACAATATTAATTAATTTATAATAAAATTTTACTTTAAATTCAAAATTATTTAACATTTTACTAGGATTATTTTATTCCAGGAAATGTAGAAAAATATCTACAAAATTTTTGTCTGCTTATTTCTGCTGTTCCTTTCAACTTTATATATATTTGTGTACCCACCCTATGTTATTGTATGCTATATAACAGAATTGTTACAATGTGTATATATTAAAGACCAGCCTTTTCAAGCTATTGTGCATGTGCTTTTATGAGTGTTAATGATAAATGAATACTTTCATGCCCAACACAAGATAAAGTATTTATGAAAGAATAAAATGAATCCACTTATTTTTTCTGACCCAAATGCTTATATATGGCAAATATATTAACAATCGTAAAAGTGCATGCACAATAGCTTGAAAAAGCTGATCTTTAATGTATTACAATTTATAAAACATAGCGCTATAAAATAAATGCTTATTTACAAATGTTTGTGTGTGTATATATATATGAAAAACAAAAAACAAGTTAAATTCGATGTCTGTATTATTAAAGAAATATATGTAATTATATAACTAAATATTTGTAAATACAGTAACTAAATAAATAAAAAATATTTTATCCACTGAGGAGCGCTTTCGATTATCCCAGTAATCTGTGTCAACTAAAGCTTTGAAATGCAAAGCTTTAGTTGACACAGATTACTGGGATAATCGAAAGCGCTCCTAAGTGAATAAAATATTTTTTATTTATTTAGTTACTGTATTTACAAGTATTCAGTTATATAATTACACACACACACACATATATATATATTAATTAATCTCATGAAAGTAAATAATATTTACAACTTGCAAAAAAACTATTAAAACTGGTTTACATAATAAATCTCTAAATTCTATTCATTTTAAATATTTGAACTGAATTAATAGATTCAAATGAATTTTAAGTTATTGAGGATATTAAGGCAAATTTACCAGTATATTTAAATTCTTTGTTAGTAATGTCCATCCATTACTAAAATTTATTCTTAGACTTCAATCTTATATATTTTCAGTCATGTGAAAACATGCAGTTGATAATTTTTGAGCATAAGTGAAGCTCTTAGCTTTTATTCCCAATTAAAAATGGTCAATCTTTATAAAAAACATAATGATGGGGATAGCTATCCTTCTAGAAATGAATGAATTAATGATTTATCAATTATATTTATCAGTCTTTTAGCTGAACATAGATTTGATATTGCAGTTAATTCAAAGTATAGAGTTGTCATTTGATACCATCTGGATGATATTCTATTAATTTAAATATATTTGTAATTCTTTTTATGAAATTTTAACTACCACTAAACTCACCTCAAGTGAATAACTTTTTTTTTATGTTTTTCTATAAAAGTTTTGATGAATACATTGTTTTTTCTGTAAATATTTTTGCCCAATTATTTTTATGATGTTAAAACTTTTTATTTTATTTATCTATATCATGCTTTATCATTATCTTTATAAAATATTATTTATATATTATTTCCTTGTTAATTAGTTACTCTAAGAGGATTTACCAAAAGTACATTTAAAACACTTAAACAATAATGTAATATTTAATAAATTTTACAAGAACTGTGTTTTAGATTGTATCAAACTATTGAAAGTAACATCATTTAATATTGTCACAAAGTAAATTAAAAATATTACAAGTGCTAATAAGAATATTAAAAATAAGAAATTGATTTAAAGTGCATGATTTATAAATTCAGATTTTCACTTCTCTACACTTAAGATTGGCTAATATAACTAACTACCTTTGAGTTCCAAAAAACACTTTTACTTTTTTAATATTTTTATCATGTGGCTGAGATGAGAGTATCCTTGCAGATCAAACACCACTGTTTAACAATGCTTTTGAAGTAAGGATGATTAATTTGTTAAACAATAATTGTCTTTTCATTTCTTTCAAATCAAATTATTTAAATATATTTTATATAAAAATATAAGATCAAAATTTTATATTCAAGCAAATATAATTTCATCTTTCAATTTTTTTAAACTATATTCTTAAATATGTACATAAGTATGGAGACAATTGCTATTGTTTTAACGGATTGTAATAAATATAAAACTAGGATAACAATCCCATTATGTTCCTAAACAAGTCAATAATTTAGTGAATGAAGTAAAAAAAACTTATGAAATTAAAGGTAAATAAAAAAATTAAATTAACAAGAATATTAAATAAAAAGAAAATAGAGTAATCTATCTATCTATCTATCTATCTATCTATCTATCTATCTATCTATCTATCTATCTATCTATCTATCTATCTATCTATCTATCTATCTATCTATCTATCTATCTATCTATCTATCTATCTATCTATCTATCTATCTATCTATCTATCTATCTATCTATCTATCTATCTATCTATCTATCTATCTATCTATCTATCTATCTATCTATCTATCTATCTATCTATCTATCTATCTATCTATCTACCTACCTACCTACCTACCTACCTACCTACCTACCTACCTACCTACCTACCTACCTACCTACCTACCTACCTACCTACCTACCTACCTACCTACCTACCTACCTATCTATCCATCCATCCATCCATCCATCTATTTAACCGACCGACCGACCATCCAGACAACAAAACTAACTAACTAAACAAATATTTTGTGAATTCATCCATGTATGATTTTGATTATGAATATATTGACATTTTTTAAATCATGGCCTGTATATCTGCAATGCATTAAAATACAAGAAATTATAAGTATATAAAATATTTATGACAATTTTTCTTACATAAAAGTTTAAAGAAAGCTTAGTAGGAGAGGAATGATGTTTGTGTAAATATATTTAATTTGTAAAAATAAAAATAAAATAATTTAATGAATAAATATTGATAACATTTTATATTAAATGGTATTATTTACTGTGCACTAAATGTCAAAAAAAATAATTGTTTCTTTAACTCCAATTAGAGGTTTTAAATTTAACTTCAAATAAAAGCATGAGGGTCCAGAATTTAATTAAGTTAATTTCTTGTTATGAAAATTAGGGGTTGCCTTAAGTAATTTCTTGACCCCATGTGTTTATTTCATGTTAACTTTAAAAATCTCAATTGTAGTTTAAGAAATAATTATTATTTTCTTTTTATTGCATGCTACATAGAAGCATTTATGTAATAAAATTATGACTATATATTTTAAAGTTTTTAGTACTGGCATAGTAAATGAAAATATAAAATTATATTGTACTTTAAATCAACTTGACATTTATAGTTAATATATATACATTGTCTTACATACCACACAATAATATAGTGCATGTGCATAAATATATATAAAGTTGAAAGGAAAATTAGAAATAAACACAGACAATAAATGTTTGTAGATATTTTCCCTATATTTCATAAAATACAATAATAATAAGTAAAGGGTTAAATAACTCAAGGTTTAAAATAAAATTTCATTATGAAATTAATATTTTAAAAAGATCTGATAAATATTATTTGTAATTCTGATTTTGAAATTTAAAAGTAAGTATATTTTCTGATAATTTTAAAAAATGTCTATTTTTGAAATCTTTAATTAATTTGTTAATTTTTTATTATCTAAGTAAAAACATGTATGTAGATTCTAAGGGATTATAGAGATAAAAATAAAACTGTTTTCAATCAAGGTGCTGTTATCACCTCAGATGATTCAATAAAAGGGCTAATAAAAATATCTGCTGCAGTCTGGATTATAGTTTTTGTAAGAGCTGAACAGAACAGTTTGGCTACTAAAATTTTTGAGTAAGTGGCAGCAATTAGCTGACCAAAATAGATACCTGCAATTTTATGTTGGCTGTAGCACTGAGTTGTCAGAATGGCTACCATAAACTGATGTAGCTGAAGGCAAGACAGTAGATTCAGGAAAATGCTACTGTTTTCCTTTGCAGGAGTTTGAATTCACATGGAGAAAATGACCCACTTCTTTGTGCTGAAATTCATAGTCTTAAATGTGGAGAGGACAGTTGCTTGCCTGAACTATATCAAACCAAGACAGCTGCTTGCCTGAAATAATCCTAGACAGAAAGAGACCAACTACATGCCAACAAATTACTTGAATACTTTTCCCTGATGATGACAAGCCTGAAATTTTATTTTTTTGATGGACCAAAAACCAAGCTTACCAAGAGATAACCTGGAGGAATTTGTATATGTATGCTGCTATTTATCTATAAATGCACGGAACCACAGATAAACATGTCACATTTATATAAAGTCAGTTATTTTATGGTAATATTTCTTAAAATGACTTTTAAAATTACAAATTAATAACTTAAAAGCAAAACAAGTAAATAATTTGCTTGAGTGAAATGTCTAAAAGAAAGATGATTTGATATATATTGTGCCCTTTTGTATGGGTCACCATTTAATTTTGTGCTAATCTATTAAAAATTTTAAATTTAAGATATATATTTGAATATGTGATGTTGATTTTGCTTGTGGTAATATTTCAAAAGATTTAATGAAAGCAATCTATGAGTATTTGATATGTAAAATTGTGCTGATATTGAGAGAGACATTTTAAAATGATGATGATTATAATATATAGTTGGAAAAATGGCTATAATCAATACTGCATTAATATATTTAATAAATAGGTATTTAAAGCTAAAAGTGTTTAAAAGACAAGTTAAAATTAAATGCATATGTTTGTTGTTGATAAAAGAATATTATAAGAGAATATAAATATTTTAATTATTGTAAGTACTTTAATAGAAGATTGATATTTGATTTTAATAATATTGGATAATTATTTTAAAATCTGTTATAATATCTTATTTATTTTAAAAATATTTATTTTAAAAAATGCAATTGTTAGTTTATTTTTAGACGACGATAAGCGTTTCTTGTGTTATAAAAAAAAAACAGATGTTAGTTAAAACACACACATGTGTGGAAGTTGTCTAATAAAGTTGCATAACTATTTTAAAAATCATGTTGTAAAATTTATAAATAATACGTGAGTTATCACGAGATAAAAATAAAGATAAATCAATGTAAAATATTAAATGTGATTTTAAAATATTGTTTTAAAAATATAACGTATAAAAAAAGACTTAGTGTATTTTAAATAGTATTATAAAAGTTAAAATTAAAATCAAGTAGAATAATATATTTTTTTAAAAGTGTTTAATAGATTTAAATAAACGATAAGAATTATTTTAAAAATGTAATAATGTAATAAATATTAAATATTAAATAAGTCATTATTTATTTTTAATTTTGTGTTGTTGGTAAATATGTAAATAAGCCAGCAAAGTTGATTGTTTAATCTACCAATCAAATGGGAAGTTTCTTCCGGTATAAAAGCTCAGTTCAATTGTTAGGAGAGGACTTCGTGATTGAATTTTCAAGTTAATTGTGCTATTAGAAAAATAGCTAAGTAAATTTATAGACGCTCTAAAATCATTTTTTAAAAATTACAAGAGTGTCGTTATAAATAATCTATAAAAGTTTTAAATAATAGATATGCAGTGTTAATTTAATTTTTCCCAATCAACCGTCTCTAAATTGAAGCTCAATTTGCAAGCAAATAGTCATGGAAACATCATATATAGTGAAAATATATCGGAAACTTTACCCTAGAAATATGACAAACGCTGGATTAGTTCGGAAAATTACGAGATGGAGAAAAGTAGTATTTTGGACAGTATATAATTTTAAAAGCTAATTAATAGTGATTATTAGAAAATAGATATTTTAGAGAATAAAATACTTCTTATGAAGAAAGTATTTTTGCAAGCTATAAATTTAAAAATATATCTTAAGTAAAGATATTAAAAATGAAAGTAGTTTTATAAATACTTGCCTTGTTAAGTCTTCATGTTTTAAAGACTGAATGTTGATAATTTTAAAAGGCAAGTCAATTGAAATATAATTAGCTAAAAATCTTAATATAACAAAATTATTATATTGAAATAATTTAAACGCGGGTCGTTTATAGATAAAGAAGATTATTCTTACCTGGATGTTTTTTTGTTAAGAAATGCGCAAGAAATATGTGGACGTCCAAGTTAATTTTAAAAATAATTAAATATAAATTTTTATAAACTATAGATTAAATTAAAATAATAACTGTTGAATAATATTTTAAAAGAACTAAACCAGGATCCTATAAACTATTTTAATTTTATTTTATTTTCTTGTGGGAACTTATTTTTTAAAAAAGAACATTTTCGTTTTCATAAACTTTTAAAAACACGTGATGGACCGGAAACAGGAAATGGTGTTCTAATGAATATGTGCCTACGATTAAAGAACTTTATGGTGGAAAAGAAAACATCGATGGAGTCATGTAATATAATTTTTGTTTTATTTATCTAATATAAAAGTTAAATAATATTAATCTATTTAAAATAAGATAGGTACATTTCTTAAAATTAATAACTAAAGTATATAATAATTAATTGCATAAGTTTATCTTATAATTAATATAAAACGTAATATGTTAAAGAATGATTGTAAGTATAAATGTAATTTATTTTATGAAGCTGTAATTCCGAAGAATATTGGAAGATGGACTGTACATTAAATCATTATTGATGGTAAAATTATATAATAATAATTTTGATGTATTTAATATGTTTTTCTTTAGATCAACCGAATGATATGTTAGTGTTGAATGGATGTATGAATATTTTAAAAATACACACACATTATATTAGCAGTAACAGTTTATTTAAATATGCATAATTTGAATTTATGATATAAATATGATACAACATTACATAAAAAGCTTAGAAATAATTATATGATTCTTTCGTAAATAAATTTTGATTTTATTTTTTTATTATTATTATGTTGGAGTATTAAAATTATATTTATTATTCATATGGGTAATTATTTTATTTAAAAGTTAGGAAGAGATTTCAAAGTTTATATTTTATTATATTTTATTGGATAAATTAAGTTAAGTTTTATGTAGAAGTTTATGTTTGAATTAAAGGTTTACTGAATATGATGAGGTATAAATAGTTTTGAATAATTAGTATTTATGTAAAGTAGATGATTGTTTTTTTTTTCGGAAAGTTTAAATAAGTTTTAAAGGATGTTTTGTAGATAGAAATTTATTAGGAAGGAGTAGTATAACGCATGGATTAAAGTAATAATTTCACACAGAAAAGAATCATAAAATTTATCTAATATAGTGCTTTATGAATTTGAAATTGATGAATAATTTAAATATTATTATTTTAATAGTACATATATGTAATGCATATTTAATAAAAACATATAGCATGAATTGCATTAAGTGAAATATAAAATTATAATCAATTATTTGTTATTACATTACAAGGATACATTAGTTTCTATATTATGCTATTAAAGTAATGCTGATAATAAAGTAAACACATACTAGTACATTATAAAATGAATAATAGCAATACTTAAGTGATGTAGCCATTTAATTAATAAAGTTTAATTGTTTACATATGCTACATAAAGATTATTTACATAAATTTTTCCTATGTAACAATTGAAGTTCACTGATATTTATTTAAAATCTGAGTTTTGAAAACATACTTTAATGTTATTAATACAGCATTTTAAAGAATGTATAATTACTTATAGGAGTATGAGTTAATAACAGTGTAAACATTTTGTATTATTATTTTCTTATTTTTATTTTTCTTTTGTTTTTTTTTCATAATTTTGAACTGTAAATATTGTAAATAAATTCTTAATCAAAGTTAATGTAAATAAATTTGTTTAATTTGTTTTAAAAGTGTGTCGAGTTCATTATTTTGCACCATAGCATTTGACAGCAGATAATTTGAAGAAACATAATATTTGCACAATGTGAATTTATTAATATTATTTTAGAAATAAATACAATATTTTCCTGATTATTATTTATGAGAATTGATTAACATTATTACATCATATTACAATGGTCATAGAGTAATTATCATGCATAATATAAGAGTACAATATTATTTATTGCCACAGATTATTGAATTATATGATTTTGATCTATTCCAAAATTAAGATACTATATGAAGATAAAAGATATACACATGATTATTTATTTATTTAATGATTGATGATATAACAAAAATAAATAAGATTAAGTTATACCCTAAGATTAGTATTGAGCATTATTATTATTAGAATAAGTTAGGTGTATTTAAGTTTGATATAAAATCCCATATCATACTTATTTACATGAATTATCATTACTTTAAGATAATTAGAAGAACCTGAGATTATTTAATTATATTTTTTTTAAAAATTAAAAGTTAAGATTTATTTATTTATTATTATTAAAGATAATTTATTTTATTTAAAAGCCATAAGAATGCTGTAGAAGTAGTAGTAAGTTAGTAAGGAGGTGACAGTATTCTTATGCCATTGAGACAATGTCTTAGAAGATACTGACTCAATGTAAATCTACTTATTACTTTCTAACTTTACTTCATAATCTCATGATTTAAATTAAATATTTATTTAATTAGTACATACTATAGAATTATATTGATTTTTAATAATTAATAATAAATTTAAGTAGAATATGATAGTATGAAAGTAAATTAAAGGTAGATATGCAAATTTTAATTAAGCATTATGATTTAATTGAGCTAGTCGTATTTCAAATTATATTATACATCGAGAAGTAAGGGTACAATATATATATATTTAAAGAAATTGTTTTGGTAATTCCCTATAAAAATGGCATCAAAAGAAGAATATATAACTTAACTGGAAGCCTAATTTTGTTTGAATTAAAATCAAAAAGCAAAAAAAAAGGATGTTAAACTTTATGAAAGAATTAATTCAACATCATTCTATATACTTTCAATATTGAATTAATTATGAAAAATATATTATATTAACAAGGTAAAAAATGTAATGTCAATATGCGAATACACGCACACACACATATGTAAATTTTTAAACATTGATAGTATTTTTTATATACAACTGAAAAAAGTTAATCATGTATTTATTATTTTATATGACAATTGTAATATGTCAATTGTACTGCATAATTGCGTGTGCATGCTTGTCAAATTGGACATATATGCAAATTTTAATTATTTTTTGTTATTATTGAATACTAATTGTAAATTATAAATCACACGTCTGTGTGCATATATACGTAAACCATAATAATAACTTGAATTGTGTATTGTAAATCATAAATGTGATATTTTTTTATTGTATAGTAATCAAAATCAGAAGATTTAATTGATATGTGAAGAGCTATAATACCATATTTTATTGTTATTTATAAATTTATTTAATTGTTAAAAATTGTTTGCATCATCACTTGGTCACAAACAATAATAGAGCTTATGTTCTCTGAGCTAGATTCGAGCATGGGATGAATATATGAATGGGGATGGGTATTTAGTGCTTTGAGACATCCAGAGATCTTCATCATCCTGGTTGGCACATAAGATTATATTCTTTAAAGTCCATGCACTATATTTTAGCCTTATTAGGAGTTAAGTTTATAGTTGGCCAGTACAAGTGGCCAGAACATAGATGATGATCAGCATGTTTTAATGTCCCAGCATTATTGTTTGATTCTTATGTATTCTGATGGATGAGCACTTAAGTGGTGTATCTAAGTTATGTTTAAATAATTGCCCAAGGTGGCAAAGTCTTGATAGTTAGCCTGGTCTACAGAAGACCCATTTCCAATCCAGTCACAAGATTGATTGCTGATTTATTGTACAGATTTTATATTTTATTGTGGATCATTCATGATGATGAGTGATTAATTATTTTGAGTATCAGTATTACTTACTTTTTGATAATGCTGGTTGATATATGATTGATGTATAGTTATTTTAGTTACTCTAAGAAGTGACCAGCTGATCTCACTGATTTTCTTGATCTCATTCTTCTCTTAAATATCTCATCACTTATATATACTTTTGTAAATTATTGATTTTGTATTTACTTGGGGTTGATGATGATTTACCATCATCTAGGTCCTGCATATATTCCTTATGTATGTATTATATTTAGTATGCAAATGTATTTATGTGTATAATAAATCATTAAGTGACTTAAAATCTGAAAATACCAATTTTAAGTAAAAATGTTTGAACTTTTTTTAACAAATGCTTACCAAAAATATATTGTAAATAAACTTTACTTAATATATATGATTTTACTTTAAATTGATTTGACACTTATAGTTTGTATATATCACTAAATATTTCTGCATTAAGTTCACATGTATACTCATTATATATATTTCATATTTAGTATGTGTGCATAATTATATATGTGTATTATAAAGCATTACTCAACTTATATGTACACATCCTTTTGTTGAAAAGTGTTTGACATTTTTTTCTTTTTAAAAAAGGTTAACAAAACATTGTAAACTTATTTTATTTTTATTATTACATTAATGAAACTTATAATTAAAACTGTTACTTAAAACATATTGATATGCTAAGAACAATATTTAAATATGATATCCAAATATTCAAAAATTTTCTACCCACTATTGGATATGTAATAATCTATGTCATATACCTAAAATATCATAGTGCCCTATCATTTTGGCAATGATTTTAAAAAAATGTACAAAATTTCAACAAATTATATTAAATTTAAATTAATGAAACCTTGATTTTAAAACGTTATTGATAACTTTAAATAGAAATCAAAAATTCTCTATACTGCTCTTTTGCAAACCTTACTCAAAACATATTAAAGTTCTAAAAATGAATTGTAAAGTTGATATCTAAATATTCAAAACTTCCCTACTCACTGGTTCAGATTTAAAAAAACTAAGTCACTTCCTTAAATTATTATAGTTCCTCATTGCTTTGTCAGTATTTCTTTCTTATATACCAAATTATATTGAATTTAAATCTATTAAACCTTGATTTTAAAATTTTATTCTAGCTTTATAATAAAAGTGATTATAATAGTTTATAGATAAACATACAAACAAACAAATATTGTAACTTAACTAAAAACATTTAATAATAAACAATTAAATTGTAATAATATTTATTTATGTATATACAAATTATAGAAAGTTGAATGAAATCATATAAGAATAATAATATAGATAAATTATGTTAGAAGTTTTATTTTTATTTTTTATCAAATAAAATGCTTATGATATTACATTACAGTACAGAAAATATATTGAAACTGACTTTAATTTAATATATTAATTATTCTTTACATATAAATTATGATAAACAAAGCAGCCAAAAATTCAAAAAATATTAATCACAATGAACAATTTGATAAGCACTTTCAATACAGTATACCATAATCATGGTGACATATTCTGGTATGCTGTACTGAAAGTGCTTGGCAAATTGTTTGTTGTGATTAATATTTTTTGAATTTTTGGCTGCTCTGTTTATCAATTTATACATGAAGAATAATTTTCATTATCTGACAGAGTTTTTTATATTATTTATTTAATATATTAATGTGATCAATATTAGTAACATAAATTTTATGTTTTATTATACACACATTGTTAATCAAGTTAGTGATAAGTTTGACTCTATACTTTTTAATATTTAAATTTTTTTGGTTCTTCTAAATAGATGATTAAATTTGTTCATTTGTGGTCTAAGTGATTTTAAACTTGTACATCTTTTTATTTATTGCACTTAGTCATCTGTAATCAGTTATAACTTATTAGAAAGGGTGGACAAAAAGAAATATTTTGGTGGCAAATAAAGTATTTTAAGTTAAAAATTAGAATTTACTCTGTTTTTTTGTTTTTTTTTTACTATTTTCAGTTATGGTAGTATAATGTTTGCACACAAATAATGGTTGCCTTTAATGCATGCATTACAAAGCATGACATATTCATGCATAAATTCAAATATTAAAATGAATCTTAGGCAAAATGTTATTAAAATAATATTATTTTTATTCCTTTAATTCTTTATGAAAGTGAAGTGAACTCATGATTACAGATATGGCTGAAACCTGCTTTTTTTGTCCTTTAGGAAATAAATGAGGCAATTTTAAACTTTAAAAAATGTAAAAAAGTTAAATTAAGTTTTGCAATAATTATACAAATTGACATATAAACACTAAAGTATTTATCATATGCTGTTTTCTTTGTTAACTTTTTGTCATATATCATTCCACTTTTGATGAATCTTTTCTTTGTGAAAAATTTCAAAATCTTCCAGTTATAATAGTTTATCCTTGTATTCTGTCTTCAACATGTCTTTCTAATGAAGATGATTAATAGTACCTCTTTATTGTGTATGTGATAATTTTTTCCACAAAAATAATGCTAAAATTTATAGTAATGATATACCTTTATAATAATATATTCAATAAATTGTTAGGTAATATTCATACTTCATTTTACTCAGAGAAAACTTTGAAAATATTTCCTATAATATTAATGCATTTTCACTTGTATTTTTTTGAATTTAAAGACTGCTTTTGATATGAATATTCAGCACTAAAATGTGTTAAGGTTGTATTTAATATTTTTAATGTTTTTTTGAATATGGAGTATTAAATAGTATTAGTATTAGCTTTAATTTATTACATTTCAGTATTGGTGTTCTTATAGATTTTAAATATTATATTAAATAGTATTATGATGAATATATAATTGCATTTTTACATTTACAAATGTATTTTGCCTTTTCCTTATACTTATAATGTATTTTTGCCTCATTTTTATGCAATAAATTGCAAAATAACAGATAAAATCAATGTAATTAATGTAGTTTTAATACTATGATGAAATATCTTTTAATTTACTGAATGTAACAGTAATCTATGAAAGATTTTATTGCATCTGAATATCTAACTTTACTTTTCTATCTGAAACCTGCTTAAATTGTTTGAAATGAATATTAATTACTAAATTAAAACTTTTATATATTGTATTTAAATCATTATTGGACCATTTTTTGAACAGTGGTGCATGAATATATACATTCATATATATAAATGCAAATGTAATTAAATAATTTATTGTATATAACAATAAAATTAAAAGCGTGTGGAGCGCTTGAAAGAGAAGCTATAAAGAGTGCAAAAATATTAAAAGCTTAGCACTTTCGAAGCGGGTTGCCTTCCCACGAAAGCGCTAAGCTTTTAATATTTTATAGCTTCTCTTTCAAGCGCTTCACACGCTTTTAATTTTATTTACTATAATATTAAGAGAGAAGTTTAAAATTCATAATAATTTATATATAATAATGTTATTTGTTTTGTAGAATTTTGAAACTTATGATTTGGAAGACTTAAAACACAATATGGTTAATATGACAACATTTAGATTAGTTGACTCTGAAACAATATTAATTCAAAATATTATCAAAGATATGGAACGCTTTCAACCAACAGGATCAAATATTTACAATAAAACAAATATAATTAAGGTTAGTACTTTTTAATAATTGTAATTAATTTTTTTTCCCATTTTCATTAAAACAATTTCTTAAGCAATAAAATTATTAGATTTTCATATATATATATATATTTAATAATTTTCAACCGTCAATGTTTTCCTTTCAAAATCATCTTTACAATTTGCAGATATCTCTGTATTTTATTTGAGAAGTTGTTTATTCAATTTAGATGTATTTATATGTGCTTTTTAAAACATTAAAATTAAAATTTTATTTAAGATAAAAAATTTGATTAACATTTCTGATCAATTTCTCAGGGAATTAAATTATAAAATAATTTTATATATAATTTTAAACCTTTTGTGTTTTTTTTTTGAAATCATAATTATAATTTATTGTGTAGATGAGGTATTTGTATTATTTGAGATGTTTATTTGATTTTTATGTGTTTATAATTGTTAAATAAAATATAAATATTCAAAATATTAAAACTCTAGAATATATATAATTTATAACACTTTATATTACAAATGTTGGATAGAAGAAAAAAGATTTTAATAAACTTTTTCCGTATAAAACAGGCATAATGTCTGTTTTGGCTACTTGACTAGAATTTTAAATTCTTTAATCATTTATTAATATCTATTAAACTCTAAATGATCAATGTAACACAGGATTTCTTTTTTAGGCCTAGTAATTAAATATATTAAGAGACAATAAAGAGAAGCTAGATTTACATTAATACATAACAGTTTCAGAAAGACGAAATGTCACACGTGGTCTTATTAGGGTTACTGAGCATGTGTCTTTAGTAAATTGTGATTTTATCCTAAAAATCATTTTATAATAACAATAAATACACAAATGATCATTAATCATTTTATTATGTCTATTAGTTTTTAAGAATTAACATAAACATACTCTTCTTTTTAACCATTTATTTCACTTTCTACTCATAGATACAAAGTTATCTTATTAGAAACTGCTATTCCAATTATTGTACTTCAAACATATTAATTGAAGATATTAAAGGAATATTTTAATGGCTTCTAATATCTATTTTGATCAAATTAGGTCTTTTTATTTAGACAAAGCAAATCATTTTTTTCACTAATGAAATATTTATTTACATGTTTTATATAAACTTGATTTGTAAAACCAAACTTTTAGCCAGAACTTGTTTACAATAGTAATCTTGGTGTTTTAGTAAATTCACTAATGATTATTAATTATTTTTATTAGATAAAATTTACTATAGGTTATTATCTTAATTATAGACTTTAATTTTGCTAAATATCAAATAAGATTTGAAATACAGACATTCTTATACCTGGAAGTTAATTGTAAATGTAGGGGATTTGAACCCAGATTTTCAAGCAACCTTCAACTATCCACACTATCCCATACACTGATACACATGACCACATACATGTAGAAATAATAAATAATTACCAATATAAGTATTTCGTGCTGAACCAGCACTCATCAATTAGTCCAGATTATCATCTCCCACACACACATATATATATATAAATGCTTAGTTTATATTAAGATAGCAAATCTTTATACTTTAATGGACAGGCTTCAATCTACTCCAACCTCCAACTCTTTAGCCATCCATACCATTAAAAATCTGATGATACAATACCCAAATCCTATGCTGATGCCAATGTTGTTGTTATGCCCATGTTAACCTCAAGTCACTCTGACCCCTCAAATATAGGACAGTATCCATTTGACTTGAGGACAATATGACATGAGGACAACATGGGCATAACAACAATAATGGCATCAGCATGGGATTTGGGCTTTCCATCATCAGATTTTCAATGGTATGGATGGCTGAAAAGTTGGAGGTTGGAGTATATTGAAGTCTGTCCATTAAAGTGTAAGGATTTGCTATCTTAATATAAACTGAACACTGATTATATATATGTGTGGGAGATGATAATCTGGACCAACCGATGAGTGCTGCTTCAGCACAAAATACATATATAGGTGATTATTTATCTTTTCTGCATGTGTGTGGTCAGGTGTATCAGTAGTATGAGATAGTGTGGATAGTTGAAGGTTTCTTGATAGTCTGAGTTCAAATCTCCTACATTTAAAGAGCAAATACAGCTGCTAGCACTTATATACATTCTAAGAAGGCAACATAGGTAGCAAAAAAAAAAATTCTCAAATAAGTTAAATAAGACAAAATAGAATATGTATAAATATTTAAATTTTTTATCAGTTCTCTGATAGATTTTTTTCAGAATTTAATGCATAAAATATAACAAGAATTCATAAAAAAAATAAAAAGCATATGTTTTCACCTGCTATCGTCGCATATTTAAAGTTGTCATTACACTCTTATTTGAATTGTTTATATTAATAGATTTATTTTTATAATTTATTTTTTAAAATGTAGAAAGCTATAAAGCCATTTTAAAATTTTATGTTTATGAATTAAAAATAAAAATAAAATAATACGGAACTGACAGTGTTTGAATACTGTACTTACAACTAGTTAGCATATTAGATACAAATTATTGAATTTATAGTATTCCATCAACATTTATAAAAAATAATATTTATTAAATAAGGGATTGTATACTTGAATCCTACAGTGAAAACTACTTTCTGAAATTTTAGTAACATCTATTATGAAGAATTTTAAGTTTTTTTTAAATAATACATAGCTAGCAATTCTAAAGACTGTTGTATGTGTGTCAATCTTACAGGCCCAGTTGATATTGCCAATGGTTTTAAGTACATCATTAACTACATTTTTTTTACAGCATTACATAAGCTTAAAAAATTATGATGTCTATATTTATTATTTTTAATTAACTTTGGGGTTTCCAATGCTCAAAACCTCTTACGAATTCCCATAAATAAATAATTTGATTATTATTATTATTTTTTTTGCTGTGTGTCATTTAAAGTAGCGGCAAAGCAGCAAAATTTGGAGCTCAAGATCAATAAATCAGTGCTGTCATTTCTGGGCTCAAAGTTCTTACGAACTCTTAAGCCATAAACCATAAAATTATTGAATCCAGATTTATAATTAACATCTTAATATACATTGCAAATGGTTAATTCTGCTGTTTTAATATATGCATATTAAAATGATTTTCTATGGACACATCCACATGTGTGTGTATGCATACAAAATGACAAAATAAATGCAATAAGAGTAACAGATCTTATATGTATTGATATGTGGAAACATTGTCTAACTTAAATACACAAATAACATGTTTGTATGTTAATTTTCTGATTTCAATAATTAACATAAATAGTGGTTATAACAAATATTTATGAAGAAATGTTCTCTGCATATGAAAATATATTTTTTTTTTGTTTCAAACTATTTCTTACTAGTGCAGACGCTTTTTCAATAATACTCAAATATTACAGAAGTAGGCCAATGGGGAAAAATGGGAAAAAACAATTAGGCTGCTGATTTAAAAAAAAACTTGCGAAGTCAGAATACATGTGTTATAGTGAGAAGTAAATGTCTTTTTAGTCCATATCATAACTGTCTTACATTTTATAATCATTTACTGATTTTGTCTTATATATATATATATGCACTTATGCAGATGTATTTATGATAATTATTGTTATTTTTAAAAACATCGCTAAAATATTTAAGGACTTCAAGATTTCAAATTTAATTTGTCACCATTACGTGCTATAATTTGGAAGAAGCAGCAAAATTTAAAGAGTAGGTTGATATCATTTCTTCACAACAGAACAATTTTCACTATAGACTGCAGTTTAATGATCTTATGTTAATACAAAGATATTTTTGATAAATTAAAAAAATATGATAAAAATTTGACTTGCTTTGAGTGTTTCTCGATTACACTTTAACAAAAACATCCCCGACAAAAGTTTTGCTAAATATTAATTGGATAGTAAGAATGTGATTTTTGAATTAATCTATTAAAATGCCTTCTTATCCTAGTAATTTCATCCATATCAAAGCATCATTTATTTATTAACAAAATTTAAGAGAATAATAATAGAGTTATTGCTCGAAAATTTTAAAGAAATTCAAACATTAGAGCCAAGTGAATTTGTGGATCTTGAGTTGCAGAGGCTGCCAATCGACCGTTGTACCAAACACTACAGGGAACTCATGCCACGTAGAACTAATGATATAATTTTGCCATTAATGGCACTAAAAGGCTGAATAATCAAACAAAATCATTACACAAAATAAAGTTGATTGTTTAGGAAAAAAGTATAAATTATAGTAATTAAGATTTTATTTTTTAAAATATTTTTTGTACTTTAACTGGTAAAAATGTTGAGTTATACTAAACATTAAAATGACTCGGTGGGAGGAGAAGACAGTTAAAATTAATCTGTAAATCGTATTAGAAAAGTTGCACAGAACAAATTCATGAACAGTTAAATAAATGAATAGAATATATGTAGATATTAAGTAGTTTGTGCAGGAAACAAATATGTTGATATAGAAATTGTGCAACTTTGTATTGTTTATTGTTAAAAACTAAGATCTATCACCAAAAATTATTGCAGCTTATGTTTAAATTGAAATGGCTACTTTAGGCTATGATCTCTCCATTAACCTTCCAAAACGAGAGAAAATGAAAAGAAGGCTTTATTGGATTTACTAATTAGAGGTGAGAATTTTAGTGTTTTTAAATTTTTTTCTCTTTTCTCCACTCCCCTTTTTATGAAATACACATTTACCAATTAATGTTGGATAACTACAATTTATCTAGCTAAAAGAAAACCTCTAATTCTCTTTAAAGCATTTGGAAATTTCATTTTTTATCCACTTTGCATTCAAACCCAAGGTTATGTGGAATGAGAGCTAACAAGTATTCCATGAGGACACTTTATATATATATATATATATATATATATATATATAAACATATATATATATATATATATATATATATATATATATATTGTTTTTGGCATCAATACAAACTGAGTGAGTAAAATTATTTACCACATCTATTCAGCTAGACCATAAATATTATGACAATATATTGCTTACATGGATTACCCTTCTCAACTTCTGATTTGAAACACAGATGAAAAAAAAGTTCCTTTAAAAGCAGTGAGTGTCATGAAAAGTTAAAAATTACTAGATATGTTAACCACACTTGCTCCAAGTCAGAAATCTAAAAAATGTTCTTATAAGTTCTTCAGCTACTTGGAACTTTTTGGATTCATGTAGCAGTTAAACTACATAGTATGCCCATGCAAAAATAATTAATAACTGTACATAACAAGATTGATAGATATTCAAAAATTTAAATTAAATCTATCAAATGAAATATATAATAATACAATTAAGAACTAATGTTGGGAGACCTGCAAGAAAAATAATAATTAAATAGTAAATACATGAATTGCTCCATTAAAGGAGATGCATCTTGAAATATTATTTCATTTCACCTTGATATATTAATTATTTAATATTTTTAATTCATTATATATATATATATATATGATCATATGGAGGAATTCTATGACCTCATTCTACAAAACTATGTCTTCCTTATACAGTTATCCACTTATTAATTAACTAAATGTAACATATGAAGTTCTGATTTTAACGTTGAAGCATATTGCTTTTCTTGTTATGTATATATTTACTATATGTAATAATAATATTTTTAGGTTTAATTTTTCAACAATATTTTTATAAATTATTATATTAGAAATAATTAAGGAAATAAATTTATTTAAAAAGTGATTCTAATAAAGTGGGCAAATAATAGCCTACTTTTATTTTTCAAGCATTGTAGATAGAAAAGAAAATGTTGGGTTTTATTTAATTTTATGCCAGTAATCATATAAGTTAAAGTAATTATAAGTATGATGTAATTAATCCTTTAATTTGAATACAGGTTTTGTCTAAAGATGTGGACCGATTAACAACATCAGAAGTTGGCCATTCCAATAAAACGCTTATTATGAAGGTGATTTTTAGTTACTCAAACACGTATGACTAGTGAGCAGATATTTTAAAATTTAATTAATAGTTAATAAAATAAAATATATAAATACTGTAAAATACTTTTTATTTATTTAGATTGTAGTAGAAAATACTTTGTAGAGTATATAGTTAATAGATTGTAGATTTCCATTAAGTGTAATAAGAATGTAAGTTAATAAAAATATATTCAAGATTATTTATTTAAAGTTTATATTTATCATTTTACTTAAATTAATGTAAACAAATAACATAATGTTTAGGGTGAGAATATATATGTACTTTTTATTAGTTTTAAGATAAACTTAATTGATATGATACAGAAAACAATTATTTTGATAATTAATACATGCTTATATAATTAAAGAAATAGTTAAGATTTTACTTCATTAATGCTTAAGATAAATTAATATATATATATATGTGCTCTGCGCACAGATAATGAAGTTATTAATTGTCAGTGAATTATTAAAATTTATCACCAAGCACTTTCGGAACAGTTTACAGTCCCATATTCATGGCGACTTATTCTATTAATAACTGTAAAATTATGCAAATTTATGTGATGTTATGTGGACCATTTACAAGATAGGGAATAGCAGGCCTCTCTTCTGTTGATTGCCGATGAGTCACCCGCAATGAAGTAAGCTTCCCTAACTTTATGTTTGGTGTCATTTGTTTCAGAGCAAATAACACTGGCTGTGGTAGGTAGAAAAGTGTGTCCTGTGTTTTTCTCATGCTTGACAAAAATCGAATTACCTTCAAACTTTGTTTTGGTTCTATTATAAAGGTATCAGTGTTGAGCTACTCTGGTGGCAATGTTAGTTTTGGTTTCTCCATAATATGTTGCCATACAATTTCTTTGGGGACAGGTGATTTTGTACACAAGTTGAGGGGTGAGTTCAGGTTTGATCCTGTCTTTGGTATTATTTATCAGTCTATTGGTGTTGGGAGGAGAACAGAAAGTGACTTCAAAGTCACATGATAGTTGATTGATGAGGCTTTTAACTGTAGAGTGAATGTATGGGATTAAGATTCTTGGTTTGTTTTCTTTCTTGTAGTTGTGGTTTATTTTATAGAAAAATTTGTTAATTTTTCTGTTGATGGATGAATAAGTGTGTCCTATTTTTCTTAAATCAGTTATATAATTGATAAGATTTTTTCTTTTATCTGCCTCGTATTTGCACAAGTTATGGTTCCTAAACATGAATGAAGAGAGGGCTGTAAGTTTATGGGAGTGAGGCATGTAAAAATTAGGGTTTGTCAAACCCCGTACTTCCAAAGGTTTGACTACCATTTGGTAGTCCAGCTTATCTATATTTTTACTAACACCTATGTCAAGATATTTGACCTGTTTGTCTTGGTTTTCCCAAGTTGTAGTAAAAGTAAGCTTAGTTTTATTCTGGAGGCTATTGTGAAGGTTAATAATGATGTCTTCTAGGGCTGTAATAAATGTATCGTCAATGTAGTGTGCATATATCATATGTGGGGTTGACATGAAGAATGAGAGTAGTATTAGCTTCTCGTAATGGTCAAGTACAACACTTGCCATTATACCACTCAGTGGGAGGCCCATTGGCCATCCGTTGTTCATACTAAACCACTTATCCCTGAAAACAGCAATTATATTTGAATCAAACCATTTTAAAAAATCATTGATGAATTTGGCTCATGTGGGTGGGCAGTTTCTTGCAATCAATGCATCGTTGACTATTTCAATAGATTGTTTACGGTCAATGGAGCCGTATAGCTCAGCCATATCCAATGATGCAATTTTAAAATTAGTTGGTATAAACGCGTGTTTAATTTTTCCTACAAACATGAAAGATGATTTGATGGTATAAACACCAAAGCCTAATGTATCAATAATCCAGTGATTAATTAAAGAAAGAAAATATTAATATATATCATATTTTTAAGAACTGTAATAGTATAAAAAATACTCACAATATTGGTTACATATTTGAAAATGAATAATTTTTACGTAAAAAACTTCAATTCATGAATTAGGTCATGTAATTACAGCAATAATGGAACCTAGCTTCAAGGAACTGTAAATATGTCCAGCCTTGCTACAGCCTGATCTCGGCTTTTTTAAAAAAATTAGATTTATTTAAAAGCAGTCATTAATATTTCCAAGATGTAAGGTTGAAAATGAAATGACATCTCAGAAACTAAAGGAAGAATAAAGATGAATGTCTTAATTTAATATTTGGTAATAATATCTTATATATGTCATTAATTAGTACATTTAGAAATGAGTGATAGAAGATATTAGGTTGCAATAAGATATTAAAGAAGAACACTGAATATAATGGATTCCATAGTTTCTTCCCCTCTCTATGAAAAAAATGAAAAACATCAATGTTTGCAATAATCATTCTTGTATAAAGGAAGTCATTAATAGATGGAGCTATTAAATTTATTTTAAGAAATCCAAATATTTTGGTTTCAAATATCAATACCTGAGTTTTCTTATAATAATTAGTGAAAGTGAACTCAGTTTATTCCATGACTAAAAAGTATTATCTATTTGTCTCCCAAATTCTGCTTTTTTTTGCAAAACAGGCTAGTATAACTGTGTCACATTTGAGTATAAACTAAATAGAACTTATGAATTTATTTTTAAATGGGGGTGGAGTGTGAATAGGTGTAACAGGAATAAAATTTTGTATTTACAGATAGAAGACAATAATTCTGAAAATTCTATTGATTGATATCTTTAAATAAAAGGTGGAATGAATGCAATGAGAGATCATTATCCTTGGAATGGTTTTTCACTTTTGAAAGTGAATTGCTAAAGGACTGATTTTTTTTCAAAATAAAAAAGTTTGTATTCTTAATTTTAGGTACATAATGCATTATATGGTTAATAACAGAATGTTTGAGAGAGAAATGTGTGCATGCATAGAAAGATAGAGTTTTGAAAACAGATTTATGATATCATCTGAACTAAACAATGGTTTTACAATATGTTATATGATAAACGAGTAGTCCAGCCCAAGAACTTATGGGGAAGGCAATTAGAAGCAGATGGTGTTTGCTTTTTATAAAGGACACTTCTATGGATATTTATTTTTGTGAAAGATAAATAAGTTATTAAGAAAGTAATTTTATTATGAAATAAAGTTGGGACAATTGTTTTCCATAAGAAAGAGAGTTAACAATATTTTTCATAAAAGTAATATAATTAATTGACTTAATTAGAAAGATGTGCATATATCAATTTTTTTTTTCTATTTTTACTAGAAGTGGAATTATATAGATAATGAATAAAAAAAAATAAGGCTGATTCTTGAGGGATTGAGTTATGAGGGGAAAACTTTAAAAGATATTTGACTATTTAAAGGAATGTGAATTTTTTATTAAGAAATAAACTATCCAGTATGTATAATAAGGACAGTGAAATATGTATTGTTAGAGCATTTATAAATGCTTTGTTATGGGGACATAGTTAAAAGAAACTGCAATATCCTCCAAACTGCTATAGAGCCTGATTTCCTTATTTGCTTTCATACATGGGGGCATTTTAAAATGCACGATTGTAGCAGAAATTGGAGAATCTTTTTGGCAATTGGTACTGTGACTCTGAAGGAAGGAAGATTGCTTTTATTTTTTTAACAAGGATTCTCAGTAATTTTAATGATAAATGGAGTTATAGAAATGGATCTTAAATTTTTATGTGGAGAGAATGAAGATTTGATTTGGTGCAAATGATACTGAATGAAATTGATTTGGCTTATATATTCGCTTGTATAAATATAATTTTATGATAGGTATTAAAAATAGTTTAGGTGAGATGGTATAAAATGAAGATAGCATATATATATATCTGAAAATGTACTATTTGAAATAGAGTTAACCTTTAGAGCGATGTTTTTACCATCACTTGTACCATAAATTAGAGGCAGTAGGTCGGGATGATGAATATGGGTTTGCAATATTGCTTTAAATTGGAAAAAAATGTAGTAAATCTCTATAGTAATTATTTTTTAATTGGCAATTCTGGAGGAAGATATAAACTTTTTGGGTAACTGATATTGTAATTAGCAAGAAAATTTTTTGTCTTTTTGGTTGAAAGCTTCTCATCCAATAACAGCTGTTTATTTCCTTTTTCTTAATTAAACAATAATACAGAATTGAGAAAAAAAGACTTCCATGGAATGCTTTTTAATTTTCTGTAAAATAACTGTAGTTTTTTTAATTAGTTTTGTTTGAGATTTTTTTTTTTACTGCAATAGTTAATCATAGATATTATTAATATTAATAAGTGGAAACCAGGCTTCTAAAAGGTCTAAACATGAAATGTTAATTTTTAAAAATAATCATATCATTCCCATCTAAATTAGTAAAAGAATTTGTTCATTTTGCAAACTCAATGTAATTAATACATTGAATCCAAAGTACTTAGAAAAAGTCTTAATGGACAATAAGATGTAATAATGATAAAATGCACATCCAGAGAATTAAAAACTGAATTAAGAAGAGTGATTATTAAAAAGAAATAAAATTATTAGAGAAAAATTCATCTGTTCATGAGATTGAGAATATCATAAAATACCAAATAAACAGAAAAATGAACCAGCATGTTTTAGTTCAGATTGGATTGTATAATCATTTCCATATTAATCTCTTGGTTTTTTTCTTTTGCTGCTGTGGTTGACTTAGAAATAAAGGAAGCATGTTAATATCTATTAAAACATTGATAATTGGATGCAAGAGCTATTGTATAAATATAGTGATAATATTAATGTTAAAATTGAGATGAGAGAAGATTATAATAATCATTTACTGATCTTGATATAAAATGAATATTTGGAGAAAAGATTTATTATAAATCCATATTCCATCCAATAACAGATGTATTAGAAAATGAATGTTTAAAGTACATGAGAGTCAGTAGTTAAATTAAAAAAATATTGGTTTCATAAATAATGAAGAAAATTGGCCAATTCAGTTAGTCAAAAAAAGCATTTGGTAGAATTGATTCCATTTACATTTAAAAATCCATTTATGCTTTAATAGTGGGTATTGATTTATTAATAATAAATGCCATTGTATATTAATTGGCCCACCTTTTTAATGGTAGGAGAAGGTACTGTATTTGGTAAGTTTTTATGACATTCTTAAATTTAAAAGATCATCTCAACAGTCTCTTTACCATTAATTATCAGATCATTCAAAATAAAGACACATATTGAGATATATATAAATTGTTATATCCCAAACAGGAGCAAATATTTGCTCAATTGAAATTATCTACAAAAATGATTATCAAAAAATCAAAACACTGGGTATTTGAACCAAAATTCATAGATTTTATGATTAAATATAATTTGTCTTCCTTACCTACAAATCACTTCTTAGTTACAAAAAAGAGGTTTCAAAAAATAAATGTGCAGTGTACCCTCTGCAAGGTAAATGATGAAACAATAAACCACATTTTTTACAGTTGTCCTTATTTGAGTCAACTAAGAGCAAATGTAGTAGTGAGTATTCCAATAACAGACAGAGATGTTTTACCAATTAACAAAGCACTTAACAATGGAACATATACTGTCATCAGAATGATGTTATTTATTCTTTGCACTGTTTGGCTCACTCAATGCCAAATAAAATTCAAACAAAATAATCTGGATCCTTGGTTTAGTTATATTAAACTAATAAGTATAAAGCTTAAGAACAGAGATTGTCTTCTAGAAGCAGAGAAACTATTTACAGAAACCTGGGCGCAACATATGTTAAATGATGATGGGCATTTCACTCGAACTTTTCGTTCAATGCTCTAAAGTTTTATGGATAATCAAACACTAGTCAATATAATCTATGTTATTTTTAATATAAGTTTTATTTTTCTATTTCTTAATAATAATAAAAACATTCTTGAGTACATTCTTTAGTTATAATTTACACATTCATGGAAAAGAAAAAAAACACATTGGAACCCATGAGCTTGAATTTTTTTAATTGCTACAATACTAAAGAAAATCAAATGTATAATATATGCAAAAATATTTTTTATTTCCGTGATAGATAATTCAGAAATAAAAGGAAATAATATTTGAATATAAAAAGTGGAAGTTTGATGCTTACATATAAAGTAGGTCAAGAATAGAGATGGTAGAGGGTATGCTTCTATTTTACTTTTGACAAAAGAAGTTTGAGATGTGTAGTGATAGTAATATACAAAGATATTAGATTAATTTAATATGCAATATATATATTAAAATTATTTTTTATGTAAATATTTATAGAGGCAAATTATTTTATACTCAATTATCAATAATTAGTTTCTTATTTATAGAGTTATTTTTTAATGTAATTCATCTTTTATATAAATATTTAAAGAGATTTTTTTAAAACACTTAAATGCTTTGCACAGCATTATTATTTTCTATTATTTTTGGAAAATTATTTAAAGTTAAAATAAATAATTGTTCCGTAGTAATGTGTAATTGATCTTGTAAAACTTTTAAATTACAATCTTAGATAGTAACAATGTCAGTGGTTAATTCTTTTAACAACATCTGATTATTTTCGGATTTCATGAGTAAATACAATGAACTTTATAATAATATCCCAAACTTTTATTTCAGTTTGTTGATTATTTGTATTGGTAAGCTTCCTTGAAGATATACGTGTAAAGAATTCCTGCTATTAAAACTCATTCAGCCAACATAATATTTTCTAAATGTTAGTCTAATTAAATAATAAAAATTACATTCAAAATATTTTCTAATGTCAATTATTTGGTATCAATTTTAAAAACAAGCTTCTATATTCCAGAAATGAATTACAAGTATCCTGAGGAAAAGTTAGAATATAGAAAAGATATGAGAAAAAGAGAAAAAAACAACTACAGAAACAAAAGTAAGCGGTTAAAAATATAACAACTAATCTGTTCCAGATACAACACAAGTACAAAAAACAAATTAGGCATGCTACAAGTCTCCTATATTTTATTTCAGCAAGATTTCTAGGTTAATTAAGGCTAACAATATAGGAACATTGTTAATATGTGTATCATTTTCAACATCGCAATGGCCGATTTTTATTGTTTATAACAATTTAACTTCGCAGTTAAATATATTATTAAACAGCCAAGTTTTTCAGATATTCAAGTATTATTATTAAAAAAAATGTCTAAATCAAAGTCTATTATAATATAATATTTATATAACTGAACCAAAAAATGTTTGCTCAATCTTTTAAATAATTTTGCCAAATAATTGATACTAAAGAAAGTTATTTCGTTTATCTTAAATAAATCTTTAAACAATAATAATTTAATGTATATATTCACAGCATGAAGCCAATTATAGAATGCACAGGACAATAAAAAGTACAAGTTTTCACAAAAAAGAATATAAAATAATATAAACAAAACAGAAAAAGAATAAATAAGCAAAAAGCAGATCTGCTAAATTGAGTCAAAGATTATGAACTGTTTAAAGTTCTATATTAAACTCATCTACATTTGTAAAATCTTTATATTAATAAGTCAGTTTGTTTAATTGTAAATAATAGCTTAATAGCTACAAGTATTTACAGCAGTAGAATAATTATATATATATTTATTTATCTGTGTTCCTAGTGTAATATGTCTTTATATTTATTTTTAAATTATTTTTGATTTAAATGAAAAATATGAATCTCTTCGAATTTATTGTTATATTCTAGTTATAATTTATAATTTAGAGAATAAACTATCTTTTTAATTGTAATCTATTTTTATAGTGCTGACTAAAAACTTTCAGTCATATTCTTTTTGTGAATTTACACACTCACTTGTGAGCATCAGTTTAAAAAGCATAAGCGAAAATCATTTGTAATTACCTGAAATCAGAAATAAATAGTGAATTTTGAATTTTACTGTTATATAGTGCTGATAATAATAATAACAGCAATAGACCCTTTTTGTACCTTGTGCCATTGAGCAAAGAAAACTCAAAAGTACATGTTTTATGACTGCTTGGCACTGGACAATTTAACATAACATGCTCAAAGCCTACAGAGATCTCATTACCCACCAGGAAATCATCATTGCCTTCTATAAGGCCTCCACACACATGGTTCATACAGGCACATTTACTCTCTATGCTTTGCTCTTAGTAATAACACAAAATGCTATCCTTCAACATTCTACAACAAGCTGACACAGCTTATAGCCAGAAATAACAAAGTAAAATACCCTGATATTGTTACTGTTTGATCACTCCTTAAATAACAATCAAGCCTTTGATTAATCACAATCACACCACAACTACAATTACACCTATAGCTACTTCACAACAATAATGGGCTGCTATAATCTAACAATCACCCTGTATCCATCAAAACTTGTATCATGCTATACTGTAATTACACAGCCCCATAAAACTAAATATACAACATGAAGAAATATTGCAAGCCAGTGCAGCAAAAGCAAACAACCATATACTACCAATTATCTTAACATCAAACCAATGCTCAAAACAACACTCACACAAATGAGATTCAGATATACCCAATCATGCAACATGCACCTAATTGAAATGGCTCTGATAGAAAATGCTAATCTTAATGATAACCAACCAATACTTAACGAACAATACCACACTAGAATATATGCAATCTAAACAAGAATATCTAGATACCCAGAAAAGATCACTAGCAATAAATTATATAAGTTTTATCACTGTAACATATACACATGCATCCTAAAACCCTTTAGATTATTTATCCCATCAACCCATGCACAACTGTATCTCCTCCCCATTGAAATATATAACAATGTAAGCATATGTGTATGCTGATAAGTAAAGTAACTCTTAGTATGAAATAAAGTTCCTTTTTGAAACATCATCATCATAATAATAAAAAGTTCTGCAAAATGCCGTCCATTTGTCTACAATCATTTTAACAAACTCTAGTTTTACTCCAAAGGTGCTTTAAACCTAGGCCTGGCAAGATAAAAACCTTACCCTGATATATTTTTTTTTCAAATTTCAATGAGTTGATAACTGGCTAATAATTTTAGGTTTCATTTTTCATTCAAAATTTCAATTAAAATCAAGTTATCCAACGATAATTTAGAAAACAATATAGTGACAAAGTCGTCACATGATCAGAAAAGCCTGCCTCCAATGATTACCCGTTCAAAATTTTAGAAGTCCAAATCAGTCAAACATAATCTTATTTTTAATTTTATTATAGTAATTTCCGATTTTTGTTTGGAACAAAAAGAAAAGGAAAATTCAGTTTCAAGTTCCCCAAGAAGCAGTTCACTTGCTCCCAAACAAGTTAACAAGTTGTGTTTTTCATACTTAAAAAAGTATTCAAAATCTTAAGCGAATAAAAGGGAAAAACCTACCTTCATATACCTTTTTAAATTTCTAATCAGTTGATAATGTCTAATTTTGTATTTTATTTTTAATTCAAATTTTCAATTAAAATCTAGTTATTTAACGTTAATTTTTTTAAAAAGCCATCACATGACCAATGATATCAACACAAAGTTTCAAAGTTCAAAGGTTAGCCGAGCATATGCTTCTTATTTTTAATGTTATTGTAGTAAACTTTGATATTTGTTTAGGAATACAAATTCGATCTCAAGTTTCCCAGCAATCATTTCACTTGCTCACAACCAAATTAACAAGCTCTGATTTTTTATGCTTATAAAGTACTTAAAATCTTAGGATAATAAGTGTAAAAAAAACCCAAAAACTAACATTATATACGTTTTTAAATTTCCAATCAACTGATAATTTATTTCCTATTTTGTGTTATATTTTTCATTCAAATTTTCAATTTAAAACAAGTTACTAACAATAATTTCAAAAAACATAAGACATTTCCAATGTCAAGCTTAACTATCTATCTAGCTTTCATCATGTCTACCTATGCCTGAACTAATCTCACACCTAAACCACATCAGCTTCACTCTAATTCTGCCAAACCCAGACCCAGAGTCTGATCATCTGACCACAATCTCTTAACTCATCAATTGCAAACAATTCTAACACAACTGTATCTCCTTCCTATGGAAACCTGGACTCTACCTATGGATCTCATAGTCAAATCTCATCAAAAGCCTTACACATCCTCCATCTCTAACACAGCTAGATCCAGAGTCCTACCAACTTATCCAATTTAAAAATTGCAACCAAATTTTAACAGCTGTATCACCACCCTCTCTGAAATACTCATGCATTCAAATGCCCCAGACATACCATAGTTAACAAAATCTCTTCATCAATTATGAAAACAATCTCACTATGCCTCCTAACCATACCAACATATCCCCAACTAAATCAAGAGAAAACCTGATCACCCAAAGAAAATCTGCCCTATAAAGAGTCAAAATGAACTGACGTTGATTTAATATCAGTGTCTGCAGACCTCACAATTATTTGCTACATTCCCATGAAAATTACTAGTCTCTCACATATGTAACCCATGAAACCCAACCACATATAAAACTGAACCTGGTTTGCATGTGTAAATACAACAATCCAGAGAATGTAAAATTCATGTAATCTTGTGTAAATCAATAAATCAACATTTACATATATAAACCTACACAAGCAGATTGCCCATGTAACCACAGCAAACAAAGCTATGTAAACCCTTGTAACTAATACACTGCTTGTAAAACTTCCTCCAGTCATGGGTAAACCAATAAATCAACTTTCACATATATAAACCTACAACTATAGATTGTTCATGTAATCAAAGCAATCCAAGCTATGTAAAACTCTTGTAACTAATCCACAACCCATATTGTAATCTTGTGTAAATCAATAAATCAACTTTTACATACATAAATCTACATCTATGGATCACCTATGTAATCACAGCAATCCAACTATGTAAAATATTTGTTACTAATCCACAGCGTGTAACAATTTCTATAATCTTGTGTAAATCAAGTTTTACACATGTGCACCTATAACTACAGATTGTCTATGTATATCACAGCATTCCAATCTATGTAAAAACCCTTGTAACTTTCTATAATAAATAAAGCTTATCATTAAAACATAATAATAATAATAATAATAATAATAATAATAATAATAATAATAATAATAATAATAATAATAATAATAATAATAATAATAATAATAATAATAATAACAACAACAACAACAATAATAATAACAATAATAATAATAATAATAAGCAGAAGAAGAAGAAGAGAAAGAAGAAGAAGAAAAAAAAGAAGTCAATTATTTTATATAGAGCAATGTTTTTTATAAACAATAATATTTAAACAGCATTAAACTGTTGCACATGCGCTTTGGATTTTAAATATAAAATGAAGGAATCCAAAGCACATGTGCAACAGTTTAATGCTGTTTAAATATTATTGTTTATAAAAAACATCGCACTATATAAATAATTGACTTATTTGCATACATTTAATTTCAAATAAGAATGATGTATGTAAATTCTAATAAATTTCACCAGCGTCATTCTTTCAAGCATGTAAAAGTAATTTAAAGTGATTATTTAATAACTTGACACTTTCACTTTCAAACACTTAAGATTCGCCCATACAAAAGCGTTTGGGTTCGAAAAGATAGATAGCCATTCTATCTTTTCCAAAGACTTTATCATGTGGTTGAAGTGTTAGTATTCATTCATTTTATATTTAAAATCCAAAGCGCATGTGCAACAGTTTAATGCTGTTTAAATAATAATAATTTATTTATTATTAATCAAACGAAGCATATATATATATAAATAAAAGTGAAATACTCCAACAAGATAAACTTGTGCTAGGAGTCATTCATTAAATTATTGATTACAACTAAAAATACATTACTATACATTATACATATTAATTATTATCAGTATACTACAAATGAGACTATAACCAAAATTTCAAATACGTTTTAAACATATAAAAAAATAAATGATCAACATCTATTGAGAAAATCAGTAACAAAATTGCTTACGACTGCTTTCTAAAGAAAAATCTGGAACTGCCAGTTAAAATTTGTTAGACAAGCAAATATAAATAAATGACCCTTTTCCATACAGTAAAAAACGATAACGATATATATCAATAACAATTCTAAACTTGTACAGTTTAAAAACTGATAACACATAATTATTGATATATATATATCACAAAAGTCTATCTAGGCCTACCAAAAATAATACATATTGTATAATTTTGCAAAGTACATAATTGAGATAGTGAGTAATCAGTAGGGCCAACCCAAATAGAAATATTATAACATAATGTACTTTGATAACAAACAAAATATATAGTCATCAAAGTATATCTAAATATGAATTTCATTAGATAATAAAACAAGTAATTATTTTATGTAATCAAGAACATAAGTAGATAATGTGTTTTGGCCAAGATAACCTCGAATCAATGTAGATACCCAAATAACAGTAATTACCAACAAAACTAATATCACAAATACTATTTGAATGAACCTTATATTGATCACAAATTCTAAGTGAATGGGTGGAGTATTTATGAAAAAATAGAATACCTCTGGTTTTATTACAATTTACAGTTAAACAATTTAGTTTAGATCTTTATTAATTACTATATGAAACTGCATCACAAGACAAAGCAATATCATCAGCAAACCCATAAATCTTTGAATTCAAAGATAAATTTAAAATGTCATATATATATATTAAAAATAATATAGGGCCAAGTACAGAATCTTGCAGAACTTCATGATTAACCAATCTAAAATCACCAATAAAACCATCCATTTTGGTAGCTTGTTTTCTGTCTTTCATAAAACTTAACAACAAAGAAGCAAAATGACTTCCAAAATCATATGAACAAAAAAGATGTATACATGATTATATTATACATGATTATAAATAGCATCTAAAGTAGTCATTTCAGCAACAAAACCAAATGCTCAGAAATCGCTTTATGAATATTTAAAAATGATATCATCTTATCTTAACCATTATTTCAAATAATTTAGCAACAATCGAAATTACAGAAATAGCTTTATAATTACTAATAATCAATGGATCATCTTTTTAAAAATGGCTTTAATAACTCCTACTTTTAAATATTCAGGAAATACACCAGCAGTTAAAGATAGGCTAAACAAGTAAACCATAACAAGTATAAAAGTTAATTTATTTTCTTTGACAGTTTGGGATGTTAATTTATTCAATCCAAAGAACAAACATTTTTAAAATCATCAATTAGGAATGATAACTGAACATCAGAAACATCTGAACAAAAAAAAGAATCAAAATAATTGTAGAAGTCATATCATTAATAGATTATTCCATGTGTGACCTCCATGCAAAGTAATTATTAAAAAGATCAGCCACATATTTTTCATTATCTTGTATCTCTAACATGACATTATTATCTTTAATATAAATAATTTGATTAGAAGATTTTTTAACCAAATTGTTTATTGCCTTCCACTTGAAAGACATATTTTTATTATAAAGAAATTCCATATAATAACTTGATTTTGCTATTTTAATGTCACATTTAATTTCTTTATTAATCTGCTTTAAGACGATAGAACTCCTGGAACATTTTAACCTATTTCTAAAATTAATTTTTTCAATCAACCAATTTGAAACCCACAGAAAACGCTTTCTATTCTTATTATTTACTTTAACACGACAAGTAGCTTTATCAATTAAAGAACAACAAATATTCAAGCATTGGTGGTCGAGAGGTCAGCAACAGCTGCTTTACTAAGCAGTTGTCCCGGGTTAGCGGGTTCACTTTCCAGCTGATGCTATGACACATGAGAAAAAAAAGAACAAGTATTCTGACACTTTAAAAAATCTTTGTCAACATTTAAATCAAAAATGCAATCCCAGTTTTGAATAGATAACAATCCATTTAATTAACATGTGATAATCTATCAACATACCTGTAGCCAATCGGTCTACCATTAGTCACAGACAACTTTAAAAATTGCATCTGTAATATTTATTTCAGATACACAAGATTCCAAATTATAATCCTGCTCAAGTCTAATAAAAATATGGTCAAGCAGAGATTTACAAGTTGGCGTCATGTAGGTGAAAAAATTACTTTAACAAAACCATAACTATATAATAAATCTAAATATGCATAGGTAGAATTATGTTCCCTAATCAGTAAATCAATATTCATATCACTGCTTGTGCACTCAAATATAAAGCAACTAATGAAATATACTGACTCTACCTCCAAGTGGACAGCCAATTTATAGCCAGGCCTTTTCCTTAATGGAAATTCATCTATTGACCTGTTTCTATTATTGGTTATATTTTTATACATATATTCATTGGTTCATAGGGATAGATGCTGAATCTGATCAAGATAAGATTGTAATATGGACAAATCCATTATTTAAAATTAAGTTAAGCCAAAACAGATAGGTTTCATCTCTCGATGATGGGTGATAAATTAACTTCAGAAATATTGGAATATTTGGACATATAAAATTGTACCTCCTGATCTTACAAATGCTTCCATTATTCCAATTTCAAAAAGTAAAGCAAATAGACAAGATTGCAGTGATTTTTATGATCCATTATAGAAAAGGTATTTTGTTAAATAAATTGCTTTTCATTGCAGTTTCTGGTGACTTAATGTTGTTCAAAAAAGTCAGTAAACTACTAAAGACATGATTTCTATTGCCAAGAAAAGGCAAGAAAAGTGTTAATACTATGAGAATAATTTATATATTGTTTTTATTAATTTTGTCAAGGCATTTAAATTAATTATTTGATTGTGGCACGGTTGTCTATCAAAGATTATGTATCTTCTTGTAATGAAATGAGAAAAAATGCTCTTACTGTAGATGAAAAGTCTGATATTTGAAATAAAAACTGGAGTTAAACAAAAATGGGTATTAGTTTCTACTTTGTTTTTTATTTTTGATGACTATAGGATTTGAAAATGTTTAAGGTTATATAAGGAATTAGGGATCATGATGCAATTATTAAAAGCATCGTTTATTATCTTTGCCTCTGGAGAGTACTAGTGACTATGCAATCCTTATCAATTCAAAAGGCAATCTATAGAATGCAATTAATATTCAAAAAATTCATGTCTTTTAATCAAACCAGTGATTGAAGATAAAACAACTTTTCTCTTGAACAGCTACCAACATGAAAATATAAGTCTATTTAAAAATTTTGGTAATTTTTTAAATAGTGAAGGAATTACTTCAAATAAATTAGATGGATTTCACTACTATTTTATCAAATTTATTTTATGAAAGAGATACTTGGATTTCTTATGTAACATAAATGTATTATAAAAATTATTTCAGGATATTCTGTAAAATTTTAAAATATAATGACAGTATGAAAATACTATCAATATATTTCTAACATTGTTGGATGCAATACCATAAAGTACATTTTTTTATTGGATTGTACATATGAAATAAATGACTCTTACTAAGATTTCTAAAACATTTTTAGTGAACTTGAGTGTGGATTTTATGAGAGATTATTCATGTTATAAAGATTATCTCACAAGATGTTATAAAAATGTGAAAAACTGATCGCTTTTATTAGAAAGATATTACTGATGATAGAAATTAATGGAGAACTACAATTACTCTTAGTTTTGAAGCCTTTTTGAAAAAATTAGTTGCAAAAACAGTTTAAAGGGCAGCATGGCAAAATATCCCATAAATATTATCAAACTAACATGTTCTATATGGTCATGTTTATGCTTTAATGATATTCATCCAAAACATATATCTTTGGTACTTTTTGTTTTTTAATGTTTTTGTTAGAATATACTCATTGGGTACATTTTTATTGTGATGACGGAGCCATTTACATTATTCCTAATTATTCTATTCTTTCTTTTGCCATTCTTTTTCTATGCATTGTATATTCTTTTAATAAACTAGATCATCTCATAATATGACCAAGATGATAATTTTAATTTGGCTATTTCTGTTTAAGATCTATTTTTGTTGAATATTTATTTGTTTACTATTTTTTTCTACCAATTATACTTTCAAAACTTTTCATTACTCCCTCAGAATAAGGCATCAATAAATATACCATACATTTTCCCAATTTTCATCTTTCATAGAAATAAATACACAAGAAATGGTGTAACAGGAACAATACTTTTCTTCATTTTCAAAAATGTGAACCTACATCTAAACATTCTATCCTAGATTTTCATTGCTATTCTGACCAATGTTAGTTTGAAATTAAATTTTTGATTATTTTCTTGGCCTTGCTGACCATTAACTCCTCTACTTTACATGTATTCATAATGGGAACCAAAATTTTTGAGTAATGAGAAAACTTTTGAAAAATATAGAAAGTTTCCAAGTATTTTTAGTAATAAATCAATAATAATCATTAATTTTCCATTTTGACTTTTAATATTAGTTTTGAAAATATTGTAAAAGTGTCAAAAGAACTCTGATTTGAATATTAAGAATCTAAAAAGAGGAATAATGATTCTAAAGATATATATTAGTAAAAAAAATTACCTTTTTGCAATTATAAATAATTATCTCTATTATTGATTAGATCACCTTTATTGACCTATATATATATATATGATAAACAAAAAAATGGAACACTTCTGGTAGATTATTATACCAGTTTCACAAGCATCCCTACTAGTAATACTGAATTATTTGTGCTGGACCCATTTAAACTATTAAACTATTTGATATTTCAAGATTTGAAAATTCAAAAATGATAATTTTATTCAACAAAAGTATTCAATGTTTGGAAATATATATATATACTTGAATCTAACTAGATCACGTGCCAGTTTAAACGTAATGAGAATCAGGAAGGTCTCTGTTAAAGTTAATAATTGTAAAGTTAGAGATCATAAGAAGCTACTTTAAAAAAAAAGATAGTCATCATTTAACTGAACATTTTAAATATTTTAAAAGTAATATAATTTTTTGTAATAGATATAAATAACATTAAAAATATCATATTACATGTTTATATTAAATTAAAAGAGGAGGAGCTCAGATAATTTCTTCCCATTAAAGGGATTACCTAAAATTAAAGAAATAAAATAAAAAAGTATAGAATTTTAAATATGAACATATATTATATACACATAAACCTAATTAGGAAATTATGTTCCGGGTAAATTTCTACTTTAATTAAAACTTAATATGTAATAATAGTACAAATAATATTTTAAGTCAAAAAAGATATCAAGAAATGATTTTTTATATATGTATATTTTATGAAAAATTATTTGACATTTATTTTATATGCTATTTAAACAAAAAAAAAAAAAAGGCTCTAAAAAGCAAAAACATAAAATAAAATACAGGATTGACAATTTCAAATATTTTATAGATAACTATGATATAACTTATTATTAGAATTAGCTAAGTTTTATATTATTCTAACTAGAATTATAGCTAAAATATAAATATAAATAATTATATATACACATTAAAATTAAAGTTTAAAAAGCCTATCAAAGCTTTTGAAAAACGTTTTATTACCAAATGATTTTAAAACTAAGCTTATTACTAGTACTTATATCTCAGTCCTGTAGATGATCCATATTGTGTTCACGTGAGTAGTATTACAATCATCAGGGAATTTTTTATATATTAATAACGTTCCAATCGTATTAAAAATTGTAGTTAAAGCAATATTTAAACACTGCTTTATTAAAATTACTTATATGTGCAAAATTATATACAGAGCTTCAATTGCGTTTTGTTTTTTAATCTTGACTTTAGATTCTTCTCCTACTAAATAGTCTTTCAAATTGGGCATTGGAGTGAGAAGGTATTAAACATGCTATTATAAAGTTTGAAAACTCTTATAAAAGATTGTATCCAGAAGTATATGTATACAGTTGTATTTCACTTCAAAACTTCTCAGTTTCAAAGTTATTTATTAAAGTTATAGCATGTATTATGTAAATCTTAACAGTGTAGAACGTGTGAAATGTAGGCTTTTTTTTTTACTCAATGAAGAGAGTTATATTCCTGAAAAATATTTTTTACAATAAAAAGTAACATGTTGTTTACAAGTTTAAAACTGTTGACATCTCTTCCTCATACCCTAATTCTTCATATTTGTGATTTTGCCATGGCTTTTTAGTTCTGTCATTTTGATTTGTAGCCAAAATATAATTTAGAATCAGAGAATCTCTTTAATATTACAAGTTAATTTTCATATGAAGTGGTAAGACTAATTTCTTCTATATGAATTTATAAGCAATGTTATGGTATGTAATAATTTTAGCTTATCAACATTGTTACATTCAAAAGACTGCTGTAATTTTTGAGTTATTGAGTGTATAAACAGTAACATTCCAGACATTAGCACTTTTCTAAGAAAGTTGAGAGTTCAAAGTGTGCTTTTAATTCTAACAATTGAGCAAAAGTTGTATAAATAATCATTTTCGCAGTTCATAGGAATTTTTAGAACTGTCTTGTCTCAATTTATTGCCTGATAAAGAATTTTATAAGGTAATTTGTTTAATTGATGAATAGGAAAACCATTTATGTGTCTCACAAATCTTTAAATTTATTGACAAGCATTCAACAAATGGGATGGTGATATCTGGAGTAAATGGTTTACACACTTCACTAAAATAATAATAGAAATTTCAGCTTTTGGTACATTATTACTGATTTCTATCATCACACTTGCATTATATTATTTATTACAACAATATTCTTTATTTTTGATCTGCTTCCATTATGTTCTATATATTACTTTTCTAATATTACTAAATTTAAATATATTCATCAACCATTTGCATATTACTAAAGTAAATTATTATATTTTTCAATATTTTGTTGATAGAAATTTATTTATCACTAAGCTGAACTATCTATCTCCTCCTACATCATCATTAATTGAATCCTCATCAAAGTCTTAACAGATAAAAATTTTGATCATTTCTACAATGCATTGTTTTTCTGACACCTATGTTACTTTGACAGAGGTCAATCAAATGTTCCATATTTATAAGAGTGGAATATCATCTAGTAAACAATGAAATATTTCTTAAAATGCTGATAATTTACAACTTGGTTTTACTTGAAGATATGGTATTAATGGCACTGTGTAAGATATGTTGCAATAATATATTTTGTGATTTTACATACACAATATTAATATATATAGCTATGTATACATATACAATATTAAGTCAGAGTTCTTTGCATTCATGTTTCATTCTTATGTTCTGTAGAAAACAGTCTGGGATGTTTTTTACTTTTTTCAACCAATATTTAAACAATTAATTTTAATGTATTCACTTCTAAACTTCTATTTATATTACTTTCATTTTAGCATTGTTGAAGGATGAAGTTTGAAATATAAAAATGATTAATTATGTTTAAGAACCCAACCTTGATAGGAAAATGCGAACAGATGTTGTTTTAATAAACCTCTTAAAAATATTGTATGAACTGGGTGAAATCAGATGCTAAATTAATTGGTTAAAACCAGTTTTATCACTTTTATTTTGTAACTGCACCATGCATGGATACATGTTGCCAATGTTTTAGGTGCATTTTAAGGTTTAAAAAATAAATATGTTAGTAAAAAAAAATGTGAGTGAATATCTAATTTATAATTATAATAAAGCAGAAAATTCGTGGTTTTTGTTTGAATAAAAAAAAAAATTAGCCAGATATTTGACTAAATTCAATAAAAAAAAACGTGTTAGATCTAATTAGGAAATAGCTAAAATGGCTAGTCTAAACGTATATAATTTTTAGAATCACATAAAGATTTGTCTAAAAGTAACATATATAAAAATTGAAACAAATTATATAATTTTAATTAAAAAACTGTTTGCAAATCAAATTATAATAGACTTCACAAATATAGATAAAACAAAAGAATGCATATCAGTAGAAAAGTTAACACAGAGGCTAAACTCTCCATACAGTAACCAGTTTAGATATGCATAAGAAATGGTGATCATATGATGTTTAGAAAAATTAACATTTGGATAATAAATTGATAGCAAATAAATAAAAACGCAGATATATATGCAAAAGTGTTTAGTTGAAAATTTCTTTTTTTCTGTTTGCTGGATATATATTAAAAACATCCCAAACTGTAATTATTAATATTGAAAACTTTTTGCTATAAATTATTGATAACGAACTTTCATTAAAAAGCATAATTATTCAAATGAATCAATCACCATGACTATGTTTTAATTGACACGAGTGGCTAGAAAATAAATATTCAAGCTAAAAATTTTATATCAATTAATTATATGATGCATATTGACATTCAATCAAAGCTTTGCCTATTCAAAGAACTTGACAAGTGTCTGTGTAGGACCAATAATGCTTGAAAAATAATGATTCATCATCTCAAGATTATCAGATTATAGTGAAATTGAGAAAATCGTCAGCCTGATTAAATTTACATACTTGCAAGGAACTTTATTAATGTATAAAGACTGAAATACATATATAAACTTGGGTGAACTTTACAAACATATTTATTATAATAGAACAAATCTGATAGAATCTCAAATTAGTTACATTACAAAGATGCACGGAAAAAAAGTTTAATAAATAACTCTTATAAGTTGAGTACAAATTGCTGTGTGTGTATGTACATGTACACTAGATATAATATACACAGAACTCAAGTACATTGGTTTAAAAAATTAAAAGAGAAATTAATATACACATTTTAATTCTATTTTGTAATAAGTGAAAAACAATAAAATGTTGAGTTGTACTCTGTATAGAAAGAAAAAAATAGTTTTGAAGCACGAAGAATTTTGAATTATGAATTGCAGCCTCTTCCTAATCTATCTCCAGAATGGAATTTTAAATAAATAACTTGCCATTCTTATAGTAAATTAAAGGGCAATCTAATATGTCGCAAAAACTAGGGATTACTAAAATTAAGAAAATTATTGATCAATTTTTAAAAGTCAGTAATGATTTTTTTTGTCTTTCTATCATTAAGGTAATTAAACAAAGAGAAAATTTTTTTTGTTCATTTAGTTATCAAATAAGATGTAATTTAAAATATATGTAAAATTATTTATTCCATAACATGTAAAAAAAAAGAAACTTTATCAAGAATCATGTTGTAGATAAACAGATGTTAAATCTTGATGAATCTGTTGTTTGGAAAGCATCAATTTGAGATATAGCAATAACTGCAAACAATAGCAAGCTGGGTGCAAATAGGTCAGAAACAAGCAACTACAGCAGTCTAGTCTAGTTTATTACTCCAAGACTCAACTAAAAAATGCAGTGCAAAGGGTTTCCCGGCAAATAAGAAACTGCTGGATAAAACAGTTTTTCACCTACTAACTTGGATAGCCATATCTTTCATAACTCCATTCAAGTATGATGACTTTATCTAGCAGAAAACTCTCTACTATTTGTGGCTAAACAACCAAAATCCACACTAATTAAGATGCAATTGGATTCAGAGATTAAGCTGAAATTTGCTTAAACTTGCCATTGCTTGCTTCAATCATGCTGAGAGAAAATAAGTGAACTATACCATAAGATCTATCCAATCTGTATAGCCTATGTAATATCACCAATGCTGCTGTATATCTCATTCTATATCATCAATTCTCAAGAAGAAAAATTATTATACTGGATGAACTAATTAAGACATTCATAAATATAGTAAAAGGACAAAAAACTATGAAACTTTTTACATTTTGCACTTGGTATGATCTTATTAATATAATTATTCTAAGACCTTAAATTTAAAATATCTCTAATAATTAATATTTTAGTATCTTTACTATTTTATTCATCATACTTAGTAATAGTTGCAGATATATCTTTATTGTTAATAAATTGTTAACTTATTTTTGCCATTAACTCATTTAATTTGTATTTGCTTTTTGAACTCAATCCAAATATGCCATTAATATTTTTTAAGCTATCAATAACCACATCCTTGAGAAAGTATGCAATTTACTGTTGGATATGTAGGCGTTATGATAATAATTTATAAACGATAATGATCCGGTGTTAGTAAGTTTTCCAAAAGTAAACTTTCTATTTAGAAGGTTTGGTGCCTTAAAGTTTCCTTTTTTTTTATTTATTGAAACTAGAAAAAAAAAATAGTTTGAGAGATCTTATACTTAGTTTAACTTTCAGTGCTAAGTTATAAATAATAATAATCATCATCTCAGACGTTTGGTTAATATTATTGTATATGTTCGAATTTAATCATTTTTATTCGAATGTATATTAACCATTTATAAATATTTATAATTTTTGCTCAACTTACATAATTTACTATTACATATTTGTGTATTGAAAAAGCATAAAATTATCATTAAATTACATTATGTTTTTTAATATATCTAAATATTTTTTTTAAAAAAAGACTTTAGAAGAATGTAAAAATTTTGAAATACCATTGCAATTTTTAGAAAAAATTAGTACCAAGTTTTTTAAGAATTTTTTCCATAATTATATTTTAAAAAGTTCAAAAATTGTACATAAGAATGTTTGTGTTGTTTATTTCTTTAGTAAATTTTTAAAATAGTATTTGATAAGGATACTAATTATATGATATATTTTTCGTATTTGTTAAATTAAAGAATTTTACTTATACGTTAAATTAAAGAAATTTACTTATACTGAAAGAAAATGAAATACAGTTTCGTTTGATAGGATTTGGAATGCAGTTATACTCGTATTTTATATGAAATATGTGTTTTATATTTAAAACTCATAAATTCTCATTTGTTAAATTTGTTATTAAATTTTTTATTATTACTGCTTAAATTTTATTGCTGTAGTTATATTTTATAGCTATAGATCACATTTATGAGAGCGTAAATTTAAATAAAATCTTTAAATTTTTAATCTCAAACAGGTTAGACTAATTAGTAGGTGTGCATAAGGGGACATCTGAAAAGAAGAGAGAAATGACATTGTAATGATAACAATCTGTAGAAAATGGACAATAGTACTCCAAAATGAATTACTTTAAACCAAAAACTAAAAACATTTAATGGATTGATTAATTTACATTGTAAAAAATAAGCAAATATACTGTATTTAATTCCATTTGTTCCTTACCTTATTGGCGTTGATGAACGGAATGTTCCATCTCTTAATTAGTTTTGGTGAACTGCCGCAATACCAGGGTCACACTAACTGCATGAGTATGTTGACCCATGGGTGGGTTCCCTTGCATCAAATTTAAAGATTAAATTTTGTTGTAACTAGATTGATTTAATGATTCATTGATAATTTTATGTGTTTAAATGTAAGAATATATAAACAAATTTCATGTCTGAAAGATTAACATAATTTTATTTGAAATAAGTTTAAATCAATACTAGTCTTTTTTTCCATATTCTGCAAAGAAACTTACTGGTCTGGAACCATTCTTTTCAATTTAGATTAATCATGAATTGCCATCACTCAGCAATCAGAAACTTCATACAAGATTACTCAAAATATAGTTATGAATCAGATACTAATACATCATTAGCAGAAAATTACTCATTAATAAGAATGGCTTTTCTAATTGTAAAAGAAGAAAATAGAAAATCAGAAAATAATATGTTATAAATGAGTTTTGAGAAGATTATACAACTAATTCATAAACTTAAATGCATTCATGTATGTAGCAGTTATTCCTGTCATCTGTTTATTTGACAATTACTATCAATGCTTAATTTCTTCTGTACTAAACTACTATCTTTCTTAAAAATCATCAACATCTCACCTATCTTTCCAATAAAAGGAACCAATATTGCATTTTGTAGAATGGTTTTGAGTAATTTTTTTAATGTGAAGTCTGCATTAACTATGAAAATGAAGCTTATTTCAACATAATGATAATCTTTTAGCCCTGTTCATTTTTTCATTTTTCCAATTCATCATAGACATGATTTTACAATAATAAACATTATAATATCACATCTAGCAAGCTGTAAAACACACTAATTGGAATTATGATTTTTACCACAATATTTTTACAATTTCACAGAACATATTTAAATGATTTTTTTCTAATACCTTTATATTACATATTTATGTATTTCTTTCATATGATAAATTGGGCAAAATAATTTTATATAAATTTAGTTGCAGTAATTATATGACTATAATGAAATACAGTGTTGAATGCAGAAGCAGACATTGGAATCTGTGTTGTGGTTCCATATCTAAGACTTCCTTTCAAAGTAAAAAAAAACTGTTAAGATATTTAAATCAATTCATATTCTTAAGTAAATAATTATTCATACTAAAATTTGTTGCAGATCTTTTTATCTTCACTTAATTGAGCAATAAAGGACTTGGGATTTTTTTAAATATTAATTATTAAATCACCTGTTAGCACAGTTATAATGATAGTGCAAATCTAAAACCACCCAAACGATTTTTTTTGCTTCAATCATTTAAATTAAAACTTCCACCAGCAAGTTTTGATATCTGTTTTATAGAATTCCTAGGAACAATTTCCAAATCTACTGCCATAAAAATGGGGGGAAAATTGAAGGTAGTACACATCCCTTGTTTAATATCAGTTTCATTTCAAATGTTTCAGATTTTCTTACGGAAGCTGTTTAATTCAACCACAATTTAATAAGAACACTAATTAACCTCAAATGTTGCTGCTGACTTAATTCATTTAATTAAATAAAATAGCTCAACAATATATAAAAACAGTGTATAATATTCAGGCTATTCTTCTTTTCCTTATCCTATTTGTAATTAGTTTGCTTAACATTTTTGAACATTAGCTAAGTAAGAATTTATTCCATATGCTAATTTTGTTCACTGTAGCTGAGTGCACTTTTGGTTGCAGAAGTCAAATTCTCAGCACTCGTGGGGTGGCTGGACTGTAGCATTTAAATGTACAATGATAATATTGCATTTATTGAAGAATTGAATGCTATTCTTCATTTTATTAATCATCTGGTTGTTGTTAGTGATAATCACACTTCTTTCACATTGTTTTCTATTATTCTATGCAAACAAATTTGACATTTATTGGATCAAAAATGTGACCAGATTTTTATTTATTCTCCCAGAAAACATTTATATTCTGAGTTATTTTTAGTTTATTTTACAGATATTTGTGTTGAGAAACTCTAGTGACTATGTTTGCCCTTGAATTTCTATAACATAGAGATTTGCAAGTTGCATTGCTGCACTCGATTTTATACATGACGTGAGATACTTGCTCATTGAATATTTTATCTTTGATGTTATTTATTAGTCTGTTCAAGTTAAATGGGTTTTAAAACCTATATTATATGTAGTAGTGAAGATTTTTTATTTTTATTTTGTATGAAAGCTTTGGTATATATGGTATACTAATCCATGTTTTTGTGTTTGTTTTATTTTATTATAGAATTTCTTGTTATATTAAAGTAATTTGTTATAGCTTATTCTGCATAAATTATTTATATAAGCCTCTATGTTAGCTTTCTGATCTGCTTCAAAGTCAAAAATATACTCAGCTATAGTTAATAAAAATTAGAATAAACCTTTGTTTAGCTAACTTTCAAAAAGTTTAAGCAAACTAATTAAAAGTTTTGTATAAATAATTACTTTGTTCACAATATTTTTATTGCATTTACCTGGAACTAAAAGTCATGTCTTTATATTTCTTGATTCACTAAAACCACACTGAGTCTCTGGAAACCATTCATCTATGACTGGAAATAACCTATTCAACAAAATCTATGAAATTATTTTTGCTGTAGGAATAGCCCTAATATTTAGTGATAATCACAGCCACTATGTATATCCTCTTTATTTTTATAAACTGAATCAATAAAAAACATTTCTAGATCAGGTAGTATAATTGAATATATCCATATATTTAAAAAAAAACCAAAATTCTAAAAATTTTAAAGCTAATGAAGAAAATATATTACTGCCATAAAAAAAAGCCAAATCCAAATTTAGTATTAGATTATCCAAAATAGAGAACTGCACTGGTGGCTAAGGAGCTGTTAAGATTTAAGATTAATCTAGCTGTACTTAGTAAAGCTTATTTTCCAGAGAATAGAAGTGTAGTAACACATACAGAAGTTGTTTTGGAAAGGCAAAAGAATCCATTAAAGGATAACGCCTGGTAATGAACTTGCTGCAAAGTGTAATTTAGTATCTTTTCTTGATGAAATTCCTCATTGTACTAGTGCTCATTTTATTGGTGTCTAAGTGTTCCAACTTTAGATCCAGAGAAAGAAACCTTTTATTCCTGGTTGAATAGCATTGTTACATCTAAATTTCAGGGATATAAAGTATACCTGTATTTAAATAATATAGCTATTTAAAATAAATGGAGGGAAGTATTTTACTGAGTATATGTTTACTCCCGCATGTATTAAAGAAGTAAGAATAAGAAAGAAAAAAAACTAATTCCTACTATGTTGGACAATATTTGTTTCTTTCCAACAATTTTTTTCGATACTAATCAGTACGCCAGACCAGCCACTTGGTGCTGTTGTTGCTCTGGTAAAATGAAAATATTTGGTAGCTTACAGTTTATGGATAATAAAAGAATAGCCAAAATAGTCTTTAATTGGGTTACGAGTAAAGGGCAGGCAACAAGATGGGTGAGAAAGGTAATGCTGTATGCAAAAGATTTGGATAAAGAATTTATATCAGTATATTTGTACAAAAGGTGGGATAATTGTGTTAGGAGAATTGTTGGGTGCTATAGTGGTAAGGAATGGGATAAAAGAATAGATACATTAATAAAGAATAGGAAGTTGGAAAGATGGAGAACTAGTATGGAGAGTAAAAAGTTTAAATATATATATATAGAAGTAAACAGAACATTGAGTGTGAGTTTATTTATGATAATAGCAAGAAAAGTAGTTTATTGTTTAAGTCTTGAACGGGATCTTTAGCAACAAGATAATATTCATGTAAATGGAAAAATATGGGTGATTTAGATAATATTCATGTAAATGGAAAAATATGGGTGATTTATTCTCCAAATTGTATAAGGAAGACATAGAAAATATTAGGCATCTGTTAATTGAATGTAAATGCTTGAAAGCAGAAAGGGTACAAATAATGAAGTTAGGGAAGAAGGTGGGTTATTGGTTTTATGCTGGATTTAGGAAAAGATAAGGGGGATTTAGATATAAAGGTCATAGAGTTGACAAAGATTATTTTGTGGAAATGGGATGGAGCAAATTATGGAAAAACTTAAGGTAGGAAATGGAAAGGGAAGGTAAAGTGGCTAAAAGGTTTCTATTAGCTTAGTTGCTGAGAGATTCCTGACTCCGTTTAAGGAGAAGTCACAGTGCATCACATCACATCACATAATTATATCGGTCGACTATTTTAAAAATATTTATACTTTTTCTCCGACTTTTATCAAAATATTTTCCCAATTTGTCCGACTTTTATTAAAATAGTTTTACATTTTCTCCGCCTTTTTAAAAAAATATTTTTGCATTTTCTCTGCCTTTTTTAAAAAGATATTGACATTTGATATGAATTTTTGACTAATATTTGGACATTCTTGTAAATAATTTATGATACAAGATTTGATTCAAATATTTGTACATTTTTTTCATATGTCATAGCATCGGCCGGGACGCGAACCCACAACCGTCTGCAACCAACTACTTGCTACAAATAAAATCAAAATAAAATTCGTTGTGTAGTCACAGTATTTTAAAAAGAAAAAAGAAAACAAAAGTTGAAAAAGTCCAAAGTTTTGATCTTATTTTAATTTTTTTTTGGGGGGGGGGGGGAGGGAATGGGGAGAAATACCTTGGCATCATTAGAGACAAAATTGTTGGTTTTTATTTTTACAAAAAAGGTAATAAAAATTGTTTTTAAAAAGAAAAGTTTTAGTATATCAGAGGTATACAAGTAAAGGCAAAACAAAAATCACCGTATAGCAAAGAAAATGAAAGTTGAAAAAGTCCAAAGTTTTGATCTTATTTTAATGTTGTTTTTTTTTTGGGGGGTGGGGGGTGGGGTGGAGGTTGACAACTAATTTGTCATCACTGATCAAACCAAGCTTATGATTTTCAAAACTACGTGCAACCTCAGACATTTTATTTGTCTCCTAATTTACATGACTTTTCATGAGTTCTGGGAAAAGGTGCTTGGCCATCACCTTTTGCAATTTTTTTCACCTTCCAAAATTTGTAGGGAAGCCCGACGACGGTCTTACAATTATTAGTATCAAATACTACGTCAGGTAGGGGTAACGTCTTTAATTCAACTGCAGATTACAACCGTTATGGCCAGTTGAATTCCCTATACTCTCACATTATACGATAGTGATTTGTTAAGTGTGCGTATTTGCTAAGTTCGTGAAGCACGCGAATATGTTTTGCTGACAAATTAGTACCTTTTTTCTCTTCTAGTAAACTATAAACCCTTCTCTTTTATCAAAAAATTACTCTCTCCAATTATGTTATTATTCTTAAATCAATACAGTGTTCTGAAATTTTGCGAAACTTTTACTTCTAAAAATATTTTATTAAGAAAAATACTGCACATCAAATTTTGAAAGGATAATAAATGAAGACTAGAATATATGTTCTTTCAACATAAACTGAAGCAATTTTATTCATATATGCAAACTTTACACCCTTGGCTCAGAGAAAGAAAAATGTCTGTTGAGCTTTGTTTATTTTGATGGTTTTTTGTTAATTGATTTACATATTTTGTTTGTTTACATTTTACTTTAAATAGTGTATAATTGAAGTCATGTAGTCAGATCCAGTGTAGTTCACAAATCCACTGTCCTCTTTTTTCAAGTTATTGTTTATTATTATTATTATTATTATTATAATTATATATACTTTTATATGCAATTAATTGATATTCCATTATCATACAACATCTATAAGACTTCCTAAATTTTTAATCACTATCTATTGATAAAAAATTAAATAATCTCAGCTTGATACATATTTTAGGTTCGGCCTTCATCAGTCACCATAGAAATGACTAACACTCTATTAACATATGAACATTATCAGAAAGACGCCATACTTTTTATTGTAATATCTAGATGATAATGTGCTTTTAAGATATTGTGTATAAATCATATTAATAACCATCACCTAAAGAGTAAACACTAAACTATATATTTGTGTATTTCATCATTAATCCTAATATTGTTTTATTTAGTCAGACCTAATAAACTTAATTAGTTAATATTATATTTGCTATTTCTCTCCATCAAAAGGAAAATTTTTGATAAACAATAAATTATATTAATTTGCATTTAATAAATGAAACAAATTTTTGCCTATGTAAAGACGGCAATACGTTTTATACATAACTAGATTGATCAATTAGTTACTTACAAAATCTTTAACATCTAATTTATTATATAATTTCTTTGACAATAATTCCGTGATATATGACAGTTTTTAATCAAAAATATTTAATCTACTTTTGATGAGACATTTTATATATTTTTTTTTTCATTTCTAAAATGTCTTTCAATAGTTATTGAAATTTGACGTATAATTATGAACTTTTTTCAAATTTTTTTTTTTTTAATATGACTTTGATTAAATTCGTCTAAATTTCTTTCAGTATATATATATATTAATTCATTTTTAGAGAATTTTTATTTGTTGTTAGTTAAGAAAAAAATATTGAATGTATTAAAAAATTGTGGTCTCAACCACACATGTATAATAATAATGGAAATTCATTTTTAAGTAATCCCCTGCAAGATGAAAGACTTCCAACAATAATTTGGATTTTTTATTTCATTTAACTTTCTAAATTTAGGAAATTAACAAGTTCTAGGTTAAATTTGAGAATATGTCTGAAATAATGTTTAGGAGTTGTTAGGCAATAAATTCCATATCTATGCCAGCTGAGCGGTTATACATAAATATCACTTTTTAGCTTCTTAATGTTTAATTTAATATTGTAAACTTTAATGAGCTTAGTTACATAATTACATTTAAAATAAAATAAAAATACCATTAATTCTTAAAGATTTTTGTCTAGAGTAATGTGATGTGATGCACTGTGGCTTCTCTTTTATCAGAGTTAGGAATCTCTCAGCCATTATGCCCAGAGAAACGTGTTAGCAATCTTATCTTTCCTTTCCATTTCCCACTCTGTTTTTCCCATATTCTTTTCTATCCTGCTCCATCCCATTTCCACAACATAATCTTTGTCAACTCTATGGCTTTTATATCTAAATCCGCCTTATCTTTTCCCAAACCCAGATAAAAAAGCTGAATCCATTCTGTCAGAGAGAAAAATTATAAATAGTGTGGAAAATCAGTATAAGATTATTATTATTATTATAGTTAATTGATTTAAAGACACAAGATTTAGCTACAAGAGCACTAAAAAGTGACTGAATGAGACCATCAAACAGCCTAATGAAAAATCCTAATATGACCATAGGCTAGAGACTGCTTGTTCTCTGTATCTACCCACCATGTAAACTACAAGCCTTGCCTAGAAGTTATAATGTGTCATTCAAGATAGACCCCCAGTTATTTAGTAATGCTGTAATAAATGAAGACATGAAATTTAGAGATAAGCAATTAAAAATGATTCAATTACAATAAGATATGAATTAAAATTATAGCTATTAATTTTTATAAAACAAAAGAGAGAAAATGTTATAGTATTAAATAGTCAAAATAAAAGTCATAGATCAATTCATAGATCACATGACCCTATCTCTTAAGCTTGTAAGTTATAAATAGTGAGGATTGCCAATTCCTCTACAAGCTTTATGATAAATGCTCAGCCAGAGCCAGCACTTAAAATATCTCTGTCAGAAACCCCTCCCCAAACCCCTGACCATGGTTTCGTGCTTTGGCACTCCTCAGAGAGGTGTCAGGGTAGGTTCAGACACTAGATCTAAAAATACCAACCCAAAGCTAAGCACTTAGCTAAAAGTTATCTATTGAGAGGAAAATCTGAAATTTTCAGACATGTACATGTCTTCAAACCCAGCTATCCAACTCAAATAGCTATATGGGGCTGATAGATCTTCAGCCATGCCATATAGTAGTAGTCATAGCAATATAAAATTGCATAAGACTTTTTGGCAGAGACTATAAATAGTCAAAATAAAAGTCATAGATCAATTCATAGATCACATGACCCTATCTCTTAAGCTTGTAAGTTATAAATAGTGAGGATTGCCAATTCCTCTACAAGCTTTATGATAAATGCTCATCCAGAGCCAGCACTTAAAATATCTCTGTCAGAAACCCCTCCCCAAACCCCTGACCATGGTTTCGTGCTTTGGCACTCCTCAGAGAGGTGTCAGGGTAGGTTCAGACACTAGATCTAAAAATACCAACCCAAAGCTAAGCACTTAGCTAAAAGTTATCTATTGAGAGGAAAATCTGAAATTTTCAGACATGTACATGTCTTCAAACCCAGCTATCCAACTCAAATAGCTATATGGGGCTGATAGATCTTCAGCCATGCCATATAGTAGTAGTCATAGCAATATAAAATTGCATAAGACTTTTTGGCAGAGACTATAAATAGTCAAAATAAAAGTCATAGATCAATTTGACTATTTATAGTCTCTGCCAAAAAGTCTTATGCAATTTTATATTGCTATGACTACTACTATATGGCATGGCTGAAGATCTATCAGCCCCATATAGCTATTTGAGTTGGATAGCTGGGTTTGAAGACATGTACATGTCTGAAAAATTTCAGATTTTCCTCTCAATAGATAACTTTTAGCTAAGTGCTTAGCTTTGGGTTGGTATTTTTAGATCTAGTGTCTGAACCTACCCTGACACCTCTCTGAGGAGTGCCAAAGCACGAAACCATGGTCAGGGGTTTGGGGAGGGGTTTCTGACAGAGATATTTTAAGTGCTGGCTCTGGCTAAGCATTTATCATAAAGCTTGTAGAGGAATTGGCAATCCTCACTATTTATAACTTACAAGCTTAAGAGATAGGGTCATGTGATCTATGAATTGATCTATGACTTTTATTTTGACTATTTATAGTCTCTGCCAAAAAGTCTTATGCAATTTTATATTGCTATGACTACTACTATATGGCATGGCTGAAGATCTATCAGCCCCATATAGCTATTTGAGTTGGATAGCTGGGTTTGAAGACATGTATATGTCTGAAAATTTCAGATTTTCCTCTCAATAGATAACTTTTAGCTAAGTGCTTAGCTTTGGGTTGGTATTTTTAGATCTAGTGTCTGAACCTACCCTGACACCTCTCTGAGGAGTGCCAAAGCACGAAACCATGGTCAGGGGTTTGGGGAGGGGTTTCTGACAGAGATATTTTAAGTGCTGGCTCTGGCTGAGCATTTATCATAAAGCTTGTAGAGGAATTGGCAATCCTCACTATTTATAACTTACAAGCTTAAGAGATAGGGTCATGTGATCTATGAATTGATCTATGACTTTTATTTTGACTATTTATAGTCTCTGCCAAAAAGTCTTATGCAATTTTATATTGCTATGACTACTACTATATGGCATGGCTGAAGATCTATCAGCCCCATATAGCTATTTGAGTTGGATAGCTGGGTTTGAAGACATGTACATGTCTGAAAATTTCAGATTTTCCTCTCAATAGATAACTTTTAGCTAAGTGCTTAGCTTTGGGTTGGTATTTTTAGATCTAGTGTCTGAACCTACCCTGACACCTCTCTGAGGAGTGCCAAAGCATGAAACCATGGTCAGGGGTTTGGGGAGGGGTTTCTGACAGAGATATTTTAAGTGCTGGCTCTGGCTGAGCATTTATCATAAAGCTTGTAGAGGAATTGGCAATCCTCACTATTGTTATAGTATTAGTCTTAAGAAAAGTTTTCACAATCAATTATTAACTTCAATCAAAAATTGATGATAGTTTTTTTATCTTTATTTAAAAATGAAAACAAGAAATGAAAATTGTTATTATTTAAGTAAAAACACTCACACATATATATATATATATATGTGTTATATATTTCATTAGTTAAATGCCAATTATTTCATAAAATTTAAGATATATTCAAATAATAGAAATACCTCTAATAATAATAATTATTATTTCAAGTGAACCAGCTAAATGAAAATGTCAATCAAAGATATAATAAAATGCTATATGAATCATAAATACTTATATGCATGTTAGTTATACCTTAATAAAATAATAAAATGTATGTGTATAAGTACACATCTATACTGGATTGAATTATAAATGTTCCACAAACTTGGAATTGCTGATATTACGTGCTTACCTACCTGTAATTATTCTTAAAAATAATAAAATGTATGTGTAGAAATATACATCTATACTAGATTGGATTATAAATGCTCCACAAACATGGAATAATAATTGTAATACTGATATTACCTGTACATCTACTAACAATGTTTCTACAGTCCTGGAATAAATGATTACAAATATTGATGTATTAATATAATATGTATACCTACCTGAAATGCTTTCACATACATGGAATGATAATTGCAATACTGACATTATCTGCACATCTACCTAAAATATTTTCACATACCTGGAATAATAGTTGTAAATATTGATATTGTCTGCACATTTACCTGAAATGCTTTTACAAACCCGGAATAATAATTGCAATACTGATATTATTTGTACATCTACCTTAAATGCTTTCACATACCTGGAATAACAATTGTAATACTGATATTATTTGTTCATCTACTTTAAATGATTCTATAGACTTGAAATCAATAGTCAAAAACATTTATTTATAAATCGTGTATGTGTACCTGCTTAAAATGCTTCTACAGACCTGGAATAAATGGTTAAATATATTTGCTTATTAATTGTATACATATATCTTTCTGAAATGCTTCTATCAACATCAGAAAGTAATTATGAACACACACACACACATATATATATATATATATCAGCATCCCAACTTGAAATGTTTCTATCAGCATCAAAATGTGATTATTAATACTTGTATATTAATTGTATATGTATATCTACCTGAAATGTGTCTTTAGACTTCTTCTCATCATGTGAACTAAAAAATGGGTTTTTGCTCAGATAACCTACATGAAATATCTTTAGACTTCTTCTCATCATGTGAATTTAAAAATGGGTTTTTGCTCAGATAACCTACATGAAACATTTTTGTAGACTTCTTCTCATCATGTGAACTAAAAATGAGTTTTTGCTTGGATAACCTACCTGAAACATTTCTAGACTTCTTCTCATTATATGAATTATATTAGAAGGAGTTACTAATGAATTATTGTTAATAAAATTGTTGTTATTAAAAATTAATCTAATTGTTTAGTTCCATTTTCTCATCACTAATTATTCATTGCATCTTGCTCACAAGAATCTCATGCCTCCTGAGCTAGGTTTGGCATAATCAGATTATGGTAAGTAAGGTTGTAGTGAGATGGAACTCTAGTGGTGCCATTTGGGAAACCAAACACATAAATTTCTAGATGCTTTGAGTCTCTATGGTACTACATCCTCTGATGAGCAGGAAATATTGTTGTAGATGGTGTGACATCTGCATTGGGGAATGCCAATCGATAGTTTCTTTCTGCAACATGCTCATCAGGAAATAAAACTAAGAAGAGTGGGGTTATATATATATATATATATATTGTAACCTCTGTCTTCTTAAGTTATTCACTTTATTAGATTTATAAATGCCCAGGCGCCATTTCTATACAAGATAGAATAAAATTTATAACTGTAATTGTTTTTAAACTTATTTAAAAGATTCTTATACTGTAATTATTCTATGGCTTAGCTCAGTTGAGGTTATAGAATATGGTATTATATAGGATGCAAATAAGAGTAAGAGAACATTTATGGATAACAATTCTGTAACACTAATTTAATCATATGCCACACATTTATTCAATTATAAAACTATTGCAAAATTATCAATTATCACATTTATTACAGGATAGACAATGATGAAGATCGGGTACCTTTCTACCTACATCATCATCTATACTAAGCAAAGTAAAATAGATTATTGGCAGTGTAATACTGAGATCTATCAACTGCAGACAAATTAAATAAATTTGACTTATACTGGCAAATCTAGATATTCTATAACTATGTTATGTTAACCATATGTGTGTATGTGGAAGTGGAGAATCAAACATATAATAAAAACAATTCATATGGGATATTAATTCAATAAAATATTTATTGAAAATAAAGACAAAATAAGAAAAACAAAATATATTATTATCCTATACATCTTTCTATTAACTCTACCACTTCCCTTCTTAGTTAGATAAAGGACACTTCTCTCTAACATCTCATTTATACTGGAAAAAAAATGAATTGTTAAAAAAAATGAAATGAATATGATATTAATATGATCTGTTATAAAGATTTTAATATTCATTTGCAAACACTAACTTTAATAATAGTTTTTTTTTTTTTACTATTTCTTATTACCTATATTTTCGAATATGTGTGCCTGTAAAATGTTATAAATATAACACATTTATCAATCATACTATTTATAATTTATTTACGAAATAATTGAAATAAGACAAAAGTATAATTTTGGAAACAATAATAATAATAATATTTATAACAGTACACACACATTCGAATATAAAACTTATGTATAAATGATTTTTAAACCATGCAAGACAATATATTGTCTTACAATAATAATAACCAGTTACATTAGCTTTAAAAAAATAAAATAAAATTACATTTCTAGTATACAAAAAAAAAATACTTATCGATATGTAATCATTAGATGATGAATTGTTATTAACTTGAAAGTCATTATTTTAAATGTCAACAATATATATACGATGTATACGCTGCTTTCTATTAATAATAAAAGAATCACAAACAAAAAGTTAATCCTGATGATTAAAAAAAAAAACTTGATATAACTACGAAAGTTTCCAATATTGAATATCTTGTAACAAACATTATAAATATATTAGCATGCATTGGAATTATTTTATTAATCACCCGAAATAAAATCTCCAATTAGGTGAAACAATTATAATAAAGTTTTATTGTCTTATTCTTTTAATTTTAAATTTGATATAATTTTTTATTCCCATTGTTAACAATTTCTCCATGTCAGTATACAGTTACTATAGATGATCACAAACTGGCGTTCAGTAATGTATTTCATTATTTATTTCAGTCATATATGTGAATAATAAATTCTTTAGTCTATAATTCTTTTACTAAGAAAACAAATTATATTGGATAAATTCTTCTTTTTAAATTTTACTTTATGTAATATTAAGAATAGGCTTTTAAAAATTGAAAATATATAAAGCGTTTTGCAATAGTATTGAATATGTTTTCTCACAATTATTTTCATTTCTAATATTTTCCATAATTCAAGTATTATCAATTTACAACAAAATGTTAAATGACTTATAATGGATATTCTTACGTGGTATTCAGACATTTTAATAGTGAACTCAAATCGCTAGATGGGAAAGTCAAAGATGAAACCTTACAGGGTTTATTTTTTCATGTTCATCCTTTTCCTCTTAAGTAGTCTGTTTTTTTTCTTGTTAACACACATGCCTCTCTTATTATTATTATTGATCACTTGGCAACACTCCAAAACTAGCTTGCTTTTTAAAATGTCATAATATAAATAAAAATATCAAATATTAAATATTAATTTACAAATATTATCCAATAACACAAATAATCTTTACGATTCCAAATGTATTAGTAGAAACAATACATAACCAGTAAATAAAAAAAAATATATAAATAAGGAAATCATTTTAATCAATTATATATGAGTATATTTGTTTTGTTTAGCATATAAATTTTACTATAATCTGAACATTTTAAATAACTGTATATAAAAAAAATGGACAAAGTATGAAATGATGTAAAAAATGAACATACATCCACATATACAAGCTAAATCTTGGATTGGAATAGACAATAATCTAGAACACCAATGAACAACACCTGCTATAACCTTCCTATTAATTCTATTCTTATACCAACATTCCCTGATATTTTCCTGTCTTCCCCTTCCACTACTAAATATATAACTTAAAATCCTATCAATTGGTACATCCAACTAAAGTTTAATTTTCTAAAATCTAATTTCAAATAGCAAATCTCATCTCAATTCATTTTTCTCAGATAACTATCTTTAGCCATTGTTAACACAAATGTGAACTTCCCACATTTCTTCCTGGTGCCAACCTGGAAGGTCACTATATATATATATATTCTCAGGCATATATCATTGTTTAGGAAAATGATATATGATTTTTCTGTTTATTATAATTTATTTTGGAATAGTAAAGTGATTAGGTAATATCTGAGGTGATGATCTTTTTTTTATTTTGTTTTAAGTGCTATCTGAATAAATTAGGTTTTAAAAAAAATTGTCATCAGTATTTTAATTTAGTGTAGTGGACAATCTAAATAATTATTTATTGGAAACGTTATTGCAGTAAAACTAATGATTGAGCTAGATAATTTTTACAGGTTATAACAGAGTTACCATTTACTGATACAGGATTTTCTCTGTTATAAATAATATTTAAACCATAAGAGCATTTCTTCATTATCTTTTATTTTAATTTTGTGTCAGTAATAAATGGTTGTTTAAAACTTATAGAGCAAATTTCTCTTGTTTGATGGCAAATGCTGACCAAACCAGTGAAGAGATAAGGGGTAGAAGATCAATTATTGTCCCATTACTATATATATATTGTACCATTTGTTTATATGGTACAAATATATTGGCATCAGTAAGATATTTAAAAGCTAAAAAAAAAAGTAAATTTAGCGATCTTTTAAAAGAAAAACATTTTTAGATTTTTTCTGATTAGTATAATTTATTTTTTAAAAAAATAACGTACAATGAAAGTTAAAATTGTCATTCGTATTTTTTTTTATGGAATTAAAAATAAAAGTTAAATTGGAAAGAATAAATGACATACAGATTACTGATCCAGATAAATTAAAAGAATTTCAAAAATAAAAAGATTGCAAGTAGAAAAGTAAAAATTCCAAAAGTAAAAAGATTACAATTAGAAAAATCTTTTTAATAATTAAAGATGGCAGAATTATGCTAAAAAAAATAATAACTTTGTAACTTAAATTTAAGAGAAAGTGTAGAAGATTATTATCTTATATGCTGATAAAAGAACAAACAAAAGATATGCGCAGAAGTTTCAAAACTGGATCAGGGTATAAAAGAAGCAGGAAAACCTTGATCTAAGTCTTCTCTATACCTTCTAGTTACATGTCTGAAAGCTGGAGGTTTCCACGAGCATAACCTGTGGCAGTAATATATGTCTGCACAGGTATGCCACTTGCAATATCCAGTTGTCAAGCAAGCAATGGAGACGGGCCTTGTGAAGACCACTTTTTGCAATAAAAGGGTCATGACAACCATGCCTTTTCTTCGCGAGCATAACCTGTGGCAGTAATATACGTCTGCACAGTACACCATTTGCAGTACCCAGTCGTCAAGCAAGCAACGGAAATGGGCCTTGTGAAGACCGCTTTTTGCAATAAAAGGGTCATGACAGCCATGCCTTTTCTCTGGTTATAAAATGGAACAATAATGGAAGACGCCGGCAGGAGAGACCGATGGAAATTTTTAGGAGCTTGGGATCCCAAAAACACACACCAACTTACCGGTAAGTTAAGAGTAACTTTTCCTAATTGTGACAAAGTTTGCAAACAATTCAAAAATATTGACATCAAAATAATCCCGATCAAGACTTAAAATTTTACTCTTCAAGAGACTCTTGTGTACCCAAGAACTATAATCATTGAACTGTTTTTTTATTATTAATTAATTCATATCTAGATTAGTGTGTGTGTCATCTTTCCAATTAATTAAATCATAATGTTTTTGTTTTTTATTATTTATATTTTAATTTGTTAAAATAAAAATCTTTATTTCTAATACCCCTATTCATTGTACATTATTGATGATTATTAATAAATTTATTAAAGTTAATTATGATTTGAATATATAATTTACCTTGCCAACGCTGTACCGAAACTCAATCCTCCAGGTTTCTAGATAATTTCGTCGTAGCTAAATAAATAAAAAAGGGATGTTTGCCAGTGAATTCTAATATAGAATTCTGGCGCCTTTCAAATAAATTAAAAACTGGCTTACTTGATCCCATTATTTTAGTAGCTACATTAGTTAAAAGTGTGTTGTGTGACCAGGAAAAATAATTGCGTCCATTAAATCTTGCTGAATTGTCTGATGAAACAAATTTAATAGATAGGACGTAATTTGGTCAATGAGTATAAGTAGTTAACTCATTTAAAACACTAGTGGACATTACAATATATATAAATGTACCTTTTGAGGTTTTCTTGCAATGATATATATTGCAGAGGCTTCTACTATGTGGTGATACTGAACTGATATCAGATCCATATAGCTATCTGGCTTGCTATGCTGAGTGTGAAGACATTACATGTCTAAAAAATTCATGCTTGCAAGCTGAATAAAAATTTGTTTTCATAAATGCTCAGAGTTAGTGTTTAGATCTAGTTTCTTATTCCTACTCTTCACTGATGATAGCAAATCAGCTTGAAATCATGATCTGAAGGTGGAATTAATGATAGAGATAGTGAATGCTTACTCTGATGTTTATGTAAACAAACATATATTTGATGGTGTTTTTGGTAAAATGCCATCTATTGATCATAAATACAAGCATTAGCAAGTTTAACTTGTTTTTTTGTTTTTCATAAATGTACCTTTTGAGTTTTTCTTGCAATGATATATATTGCAGAGGCTTCTACTATGTGGTGAGACTGAACTGATATCAGACCCATATAGCTATCTGGCTTGCTATGCTGAATTTGAAGACATTATGTGTCTAAAAAATTCATGCTTGCAAGCTGAATAGAAATTGTTTTCATAAATGCTCGGAGTTAGTGTTTTGATCTAGTTTCTTATTCCTACCCTTCATTGATGATAGCAAATCAGCTTGAAATCATGATCTGAAGGGGGAATTAATGATAGAGATAATGAATGCTTACTCTGACATTTATGTAAACAAACCTATGCTTGATGGTGTTTATTGGTAAAATGCCATCTATTGATCATAAATACAAGCGTTAGCAAGTTTAACTTGTTTTTTTGTTTTTCATATATATATTATAACAATCTAGAGAATATGAGACTTAATGTAATCTGCACTACAGGGCGCCACTAGGCATTTGAACCTATAAAATTTATATAGTAGGCAGATATGTAAGTAAAAAAAAAATTTATTTTATATATTTTGATTCCGGTCATTACCCCATAGTCACTAGCTCAGTGGAATAGCAGAGATTTAAATTTATAAATAATTCTTATCTAAGAATATATAAAAAAGAATAAAATAAGCCACTGCCAGTAATTATACACACAAACATTTATTTACGCACATATATAATATTTAAAATTGTTTTAGTATCAGTTTTACATTTTAAAATTTAATTTACATTTTTAACTTTGATTTTAATTTACATTTAATTTTTATAAAGTTACATTTTAATTTTTATAAGTTCGCACAGATGGATTTATAAAAGTTTGTTTTATAATGTTGAATATTGTTTTATAATGTTGAGTATAGATCAGCTGCATAGATTCCACAGTTAAAAACATTTCAAATAAACATAACCGATCAAAATACAAAGTCATTGATAATGTCAATTGCAGAGGGAATTTAAGAAACCCAATGGCATTCATCATAAGATACTGCATTGACATCTATGACTTATATATTCTAACCAAATATGAAAACCACAACATAATTAACCGCTAATGAATCCATGCAATGTCCATACCCAACTTAAATTTAATGCATTTTTATTTAGAGTGTCGAGTATGAATAGACTACATAGATTTGCATTTGAAAGAAAATATTCTATCCTTATTTAACATTAGGCCAAAAGTTCGCAGTCAAACCAATGTCAATCCATCTGATATATCGATGCATTCAATGTAACACAAATACGGCAGCACAAAAAGTTAAGAGAAGAAATTGCCTCTCATCAGATAGGAATACCACATCTATCTGATGAGAAGAGCAATAAAAAAACTCCATAGCAAAGGACTGCAGTCATTTTGCCAACTTACGATCGCATTCCATAGGCAAAAAGGAAATGTGCGGCATATAAAACTATTCTGCCCATAGAGAATCTCATACTACATCTACTAATTACACCAGTATATCCAATCCATTGACCCAATTTAACTACAAAACAAATAATTTAAGATTACCCTCCCCTAATATAACTTTACAAATCTATATAGTCATTCACACCTGACTTAAGTTTAACATTTCTATAATTTAATTTAATGAAAAACAAAAATCATAAATAAAACTTAAAAAAACCAAAAAAATAAATAAATAAATGGAATTGATTAAAAAAAAGAAATACATCAATAAAAAGAATTAATGAGGAATTTAGTTTGGTCAGATAGGATTCTATTTCTATTTTTTTTTAAATACTGGAAAAGTTTATATTTTAAAGTTCTTAGTGTTTTCAAATTAATATTCATTTAAGTTCATAATGTGCTTAAGGTTTTAGAAATGTTCATTAGTTATCCGTTGCTTGCCGTTTGGAATCCAGCGTTAAAATCCCTCGATGATCCTGTGGTACTCAATATAGGAAAAGCGATGTTTCATTTTCTTTTTTTTATAACAACTGAAGGAATTGAAAGTGCGTCTTTCAATCCCTTCACCTCTGACTTAACACATCTCTGTCTTCTCTTAAATTTTCTTTACTCACTAAAAATTTATTATCAAACCTTTTCTTTTATATGTAACTTTAGGATCCAATGGACATTACGTCATCGATGATGATGATCTTTCTGTTGAGGTCTGATTCCCCGATGGATCTTTCATTGGCCATTAGTTTCTATTGTTTTCCTATCTGACCATTGCTTATACATTTACATGCCCAAGGGCTAGTTCACTTGGACTAATTAAAATAATCATTTCCATTTTTTCAATAACATTAATTAATTTGTTTTGTACAAACTTAGATATATTTTTATCTTTAAATCTTTTTAAGTTTTTGCTTTTAAAATACTTTTTCTATTTTTAATAAAGTTTCTTTTTTAATAATTTTTTTCATCTGTGCGATTTTATATATATATGAGTTTAGTATAGAATTTTAATTTTCAATTTTTAATTCTTAAAAAAGAAGTTTTATTTGCGAACTTATATTTTTTTTATGTTTACTAATAAAAAAAATAATGTAACGTCGTATGTTCCCATTACAATATATATATATTGAGATGATTATGTGTCTTACAGTATGCAAATTTACAGTAATGTGTGTGCATGTTTACACATATAAAGTTGTAAGGAAAAGTAAAAATAAACACAAGCAATTTTTTTAGATAGTTTGTATATTACACTGGAATAAGTTAAGGATTAAATAATAGTTTTTGAATGTAAAATAACCTGTAGTATAAATCAAACATTTAAAAAGATCTAATGTTTTATTAATTCTGATTTTGAAATTAAAACAAGCTTGTTTTTATGTTACAATAGAGGTACTGGTAAATATAAAATTCTACTATCTATTTTGATTAAAGAAATATTTTTCATTAAAGCTTGTATAACATATTTGGATAGAAATCCTACAAAGTTGTTTTTGAAAGTATTAAGATGAATTGAAAAAAGTCATTAACGTTTTTCAATCAAGATAAGGAAACTAACTTTTAATTCTTGAGTTTTGAATTTTAAGGTTATTCTCTAATCAACTGAACCATTATGTAAAGAAAAGCATCAGTAGAAATGTCTTATACTTATCTTTGATATTCTTCCTGATTTCTTCACTTTTTATAAGGGCAAAGTTGATTAGTGGTTTGCATACATTATGTATAGTCCCACTAGGTTGGCTTATGGGATTGTTTGCTATTGTTCAAGTGAGTGGCATTTTTAAATTTCAACTTTTCTCCTCTATTCCCAATTAAACATATGTTTATTGGTACATACATGGTCTATCATAGATGTGTCTGTTTTCTCTCTTCTAATCATCAGTTTGTGTTCTGGAAAGCACTTTTCAATGGGATGACTGTCAGTGGAAAACAATCCCAAAAGTCATTCTAGTATGACTCTACATAATGTATGGAAAACACTAATTAACTTTGCTCATAGAGAAAAGTGGAGAAATCAAGAGTCATAGATAAGTATATGAAATTTCTACTGACTGTTTTCTTTGGAAGGATGTCTCAGTTACTCAAGAATCTAATGATCCAGGTTCCATTTCCATGCTAGTACTGCCACTGGTGAGGCCAGCAACACCTGAAGAAGAGGAAAGAATAATACCTATCAAAACATTGTGCATATGCTAACCTGTGGGTTATTACTAATAGTTGAATGTATTTGGAATACTTAAATTAAATTAAATTTTTCTAAAGACATTCAATACTCATATTAGATGATAGAAATAGTCCAACATATAATTACATCTAAAACATCATCATCACAGATCTTCAGGAAATCACATATATGTGTGTTTTATGTAAACCTATTGGAACAGATATATAAATTACAATGGAATAGCAAATTTCTTTTTGGTATTAATCAAAATCAGAAGGGTTAATTTATATATATTGTACTGACCTTAATTTTATTTTAATTTAATTGTTATTAATAAATTTATATTTCATTGTTTATATTATTCTAGTGAATTTATTTAATCTTTCCACTGACTCATTGTAAATCGAAAGATTTCACGAGTATTAATGTGTAATAAGAAATGTGGACTTAATCAGTGAAGTATTGAATAGCTTCATGCTTGCAGATCTAACCGCTTCAGCTTCACCTATTTAAATAGAAAGTAGGTTGAAGTAAAGAAGGGTTCCCCTCTTTTTTCCATAGCATAAGCTTGTGGCTAAACACCTGTAGAGGTCCCTACTATCGCATTTTACATGCATATTCTCGAGGTTACAGCCTTGGTAAATATTACTTACGTAATCAATGTGCATTTAATACATTTATAATTACAACTTTAAATTACTGTAATAGATTTCTAAGTATAAGATCTTTCCATTGACTCATTGTAAATTGAAAGATTTCATGAGTATTAATGTGTAATAAGAAATGTGGACTTAATCAGTGAAGTATTGAATAGCTTCACGCTAGCAGATCTAACCGCTTCAGCTTCACCTATTAAAATAGAAAGTAGGTTGAAGTAAAGAAGAGTTCCCCTCTTTTCTTTCATAGCATAAGCTTGTGGTTAAACACCTGTAGAGGTCCCTACTATCATATTTTATACCCATATTCTCGAGGTTACAGCCTCAGTAAATATTACTTAATCCTAAAATATAAATTATTATATGTTGTATTATAGCACTTGCTCACAGTAACAGTTATACAGCTTTTTCTCATTGAGCTGCATTTGTGCATTGCAGTTATATAGAGTATGGCGTTATGTTTACTGTTATGGATATCCAATTTAATGATGATTTCATTACTTCTCTAATGCTGAATGGCACAAAAGTATATCCTTTAAAATTCATGCACTAAATTTTATTTTAATATTAATTAGAAATTAAGTTTATAGTTGGTGAGTACATTAATGGTACTAAATGGCAGAGCATTGATAATGATCAACATGTTTTCTGTATCCCAGCATTATTTTTTATTGATGTATTTTATAGGTTAGCACTTAAGTATATGCATCCAAATTTAGTGTATTCCTTCCCTTATGTTTGGCAGTGACTAAATAATTAACCTGGTCTATAGTGGACTCATTTTAAATGCAGTCATGAGATTGACTATTGATTTTTAGTTTTCTTCATTCATAATGATGAGTGATTATTCTTCGTATCTGTAATACTGGGTGAACTTATAGTTAATTCTTTGCTGATCTCTCATACCCATTCTCTTTCTTTTATATTTAATTTTATATTTTGTTTATTTAAGGTTGATAATGGTTTCTCATCATCTCTTAATTCTACCCTAATGCGGTGTACTGTTATAAGTGGCTAACCAATTGTGGAACCTTGTAATTCCAGATTTTCTCTTATTAATTCTTATTTTTCATACTGTTACAATATACATATAATATTTTAAATACAAGTATATTTTACATATCTGGAGTCTATTCACTAATGTCATGTTAAAATCCTATTTAAGTTAATATTTGAGCTGCCCTCTAGTTACCTTGTTCAGAGTGCAGTTGAAATCTTAATCAAAAACAGAATTTGTATGACATTACATTTATTCGTATAAAATTTTTATTTATCATTACATATTTGATATCTGATTATTTAATACAGAGTTCTAAAAATGAGTGAAACATTTATACTCTATAAAATTAATAACAGTTCTTTCAAAAGCAATTTACATTAAAATATATAGGTTGATTTAAGATTGTTCTTTGACCATTATTTTTTCAGATAAATATATAAAAAAGATCTAAAATATAATAAAAATTGTCGTTTTAATGTTATTGAACAAGGCAGCTAGAATGCAATTCAAATATTAAGTAAACCAAATTTTGTAATTTATATGACATTATATTTATTCATTACAAATTTTTTTTATTATAACATATATATGTATATTGCAGTGGTATAGAAAATGGGAATTAAATAAATAAATAAAGAAGTAAAAAAAAATAAATTCTACAATAGCAAAACAGATATCAGAATTAAAATTAGATGCATATAATTGATTTATATCCAAGAAATTTAATAAACTATTATGCTGAAGCAGTTAGAAGTATAAGCTGGATAAATTATAATGATTGTTATACTACTTACATGATTTTAATTGTAGTTTTGCATATTAAAATGACAGATACATCACTCTCCAATTATAATTCTTGTAAAAGTTAAAGCCTTTTCTTATTTTTAACTTTCAGATAATGCAATAATGATAGCTTAAATGTACTATTGATGATATGACATCATTGTTATTCATAACGTTGACTGTAGAGCCAAACTTTGCTTACCATGCATTATTCAGGTCTTAATTCCTGATTTTTTAAATGATGTTCAAATTGTACAAACGTAATTCAAATATTACAGGAGAAAAGAATTTATCTCATTTTTAATTACATGCAATTATATACAATAATTTAGAATATGAATTTTTTCTACAGTACAGGCACTTATATATGTAAGTACTTGCACTTATATATGTAATATCATCAGATTTGCAATGAAATGGACAGCTGAAGAATTGTGGGATGAAGTGGTTTAAAGCCTGTTCATTGAAGTATGAAGATTGACTATCTTAATATAAGCTGAGTTTTGATTGTATATATATGTGGAGATAATAATCAGAACCAACTGACGAGTGCTGGTTTAGCATGAAATACATATTTTGGTAATTATTTATTTTTTTGACATGTGTGTGATCAAGTGTGTCAGTGATAGGAGATAGCATGGATAGTTGAGGGTCATGTGAGTAATTTAGAATCTAAAAAATCACACATATAATAGACTAAATTTCTGAATAATGCATGGTAAGCAAAGATTGGCTTATGTGTAGATAAGCTTGAAGAACAAGTGACTTCACTTGTTCTTTGAAATCTTTGGCATCTAAATTTATATTAAAACAGTGTATGTGTGAATATTGCTTTACTTCAGAAAATATTACAATAAATACTGTGCTGTATAAAAAATAAATATTTATCAATACATTGAGATTCTAAATTATTATACTTTAATTGCAGGTGGTTAAAAGTGAGAAAAATGTTTTCTTCTGTAATATTTGATTTATGTTTGTATGATTTGAACATGATTTTAAAAAATTGGGCATACAATAGACTCATGCCCTGAATAATGCCTAATAAGAAAATGTTGGCTTTTATATAGATAAGCTTGGGGAACTAGAGAATTCACTTATTCTTTGAAATCTTTGCTTATGGATAAGTGCATGCAAATTTATATTAAAATAGCACACCTATGAAGATTGATATAACTCTTATATATTATTATCACTATAATACATGTATATAATTTTCAATAGATTTAAGAATGCATAAAGTTAGGTGAAACTGATATACTATTAAAATGCAATGCAATGAACTGTTACAGTTTCAATAATATTGCCTGTTTTTGAATAAGTCTGATTCACACATCTTAGATAAAAGTAATACTCTTTTTTAAAGTGTGTGATTCAGACTTGCATTTTTAAGCACAGGTAGAATTTTTCAGACAGTAGCAGTTGATTGCATTCTATTACAGCATGAGTTTATTTACCTTTATGAATTTATTAATTATTTTTTTATTTAGATATGTTTGGAGTTTTTTAAATTGTAAATTGATTATTTATTAATCATTCTTTGTATTTAAAACAGTTATATGTTTGTTTTGTGTATAAGATCAGTTATATTTAACAACTTGCATCCTATTTAGTTTTAATGTTATTAATTTGGAATTTTTTGCATTTAATTTTCCTACCATTTATATCATTATCTGGATTTTCATTATATTTGTTATCTAATATGTTAAATATGTTTTTCTTTTTCTATTTATTATATTTAAGTTGAATATGTTATTTTTTTTGTTTCTATTTATATGTTTAACTACATTATTATAAGGTTTAATATCTATACAATTAATGTATTAATATTAAAAATATTAGTTTTATTACTATTATTGTCAAATAACTTTTTTTATAAACTTTATATTGCTCATTATAAATTTAACTGGATATATATTATTTAAAATTTTTTTCTTTATTAATTTTATTTGTCTATTATAATCATTCTTATTTGAGCAATAATTTATAGTTCTATAAACACTAGAATTTATAGTATTAATTTTATATTTTTCATTTACATTAAAGTGCCAGTTAATGATATTATCATCCTTATTGCTTTTTTGAATGTATGAATGTTTCTATATTGCATCTATCCTTTATGTAAGACTTAATTAACATTATGTCTAAATGTAAGAGCTTATTATTTTCTTCTATTTTCTACAGCAGAATTTAATATTCTTATCTACTTTATTGATGTCTTTTATAAGAAATCAATTTGTCTTTGAGTCTTATTGATGTTAAATCTTAATAATCATTCATATATATTGTAGTAAAACTTGGATCACTTTTATTTTATAATATTATAACTTTTAAATATTCCATATATACATTACTTAACACTTCCCTTAGTCCCATTAACAAAATCTTTTTGTTGGTAATATGCTATGAGTTTTAATAATTTCTATTAATTGTTTTATTGGTAAATCTATTTTTATTTTTATCTATTGTATATCTATAAATTACTAAGTCTATTACTTTTTCACATTAATATTTGTATTCATTCAAATAGCATCTATTTTTATTATTGTTAATTTATAATTATTATATTTATTCACTATAACTTAAATTTCATTTATTAACACTATTATTTTCAATATATGAATTACAATGTTTCATGATTCATAAATTTTAGTTGTCATACATTTTTTTTAAATCCTATGCTTTTGCTATAAATATTTTTTATTAGTACATGTATGTTTTTATTTTGATATTGAAACAGTAAGGTCTGCTTTGCAGATCTTCGTTTCACCTTTTCTCACCTACTTCCTACCCTCATACCTTTGTTTGAACCCAATCTATCATAGTATGTCAGCAATACACTTATATACTGAAAATCCCGCCTAATTTTAAACCATGAGCACAATGCTCATATTATATATATAACTTATTCCCAAATAAAATAAAATATTATGAATTATGTATTTGTTCACATAATTTACATTTATTAAAAAGTAAGTTATATAAGTCGTAATTGCGCACACACTATGGTATGCATTTTAAACATATCAAAATTATAAATTGTTAAAGTTATTTTGTTTGAATCTATTTACAAATATATTACTGTCGTAATATATTTTGATTTAAAATAAAATTCATTTAGTAAATATTCATTTAGTAAATAGATTCAAATATTGCAATTTAAAAAGTAAAATCATTTTCTTTAATTTAATAAAAGTTATTCCAAATATTTCTGTTAAAATAAATGATGGACAATAGTTTAATTAGTTAATATTATATAAGTTTATCTAAAAACAGCAGATGTCCATTTAAGGTTTTCTTTAATTAATAAAAGTAAATTTTAACTAAATTTAGTTTGTAATTCGAATGTCGACAGGGAAATTAACAAAAGAAATTAATTTATGTTGAATTCCTTTAGACATTCTGATGATTTAATTACAGCTGATAAGTCCGATATTTTTGTAATGCTCCAGGGCAGTTCTATTGTTAAATTCTACTATAAAAAGGAGGTTTTTCTTTTGTTCTCCAGTTAGTTGTTTTTTATTCTAATGTGTCTAAGAGAAATCATTCTGTGTTCTATTCTAATAACTTGCTAACCTTGACATGTCCGAGTAGAGGCGTTAAGATGGCTATGTCCCCTTGGAATAGCCAGCCGCTGCTCCATACCATCGGAAGTTATCACACGGACCCTGGAACTGCTGCTGCCGCTGCCAAAAATATGAACATTCCAGATTTTGCTGCTGAATTATAAAACCTGCCAAACATCTACCTGCAAATGCGTCTCCAGAGGTAACCTAAATTAACCCAAGAGCTCTTGTGATTCCTAACTAACATGCTATAGCTATTTAAAATTGTTTTCCTTATATTTTACATAAATTCATTGTGTATTTCTTTAATGTGTTTAAATATACTCAACATTTTGCTTTATCCTTGGGTTAATATTTTCTATTTATAAAGCTTTCTTTTATTTTATTATGATAATGTGTCAGAATCGTCTTTGACTGAGTGAACTATTCCCTCTATTGAAAGTAAGACGCCGCTATTAAGGCATATTTTAAATTTATAATTTTCCAATTTATTATCTTGCAAATCACTCGTTCGAGGGCGATTCTTTTCTTTAATATAATATAATCACATAGTTTAAAATCTACATGTTATTGATTTTAATCTAATATAAGAGTATGTGCGAAGTCAATGGTTAAATGTGTCCCTTAATGCATGATTGTGTATATAAATCTATACTTACTTTTAAACCCGCATGCATGCATTTTCCTATTTTAATTACCGTGTTCTACTTTAATTATGAAGTTCATCATTGACGTCGAGAATGTGTGGACCCTTTTCAATGAATTTTGGGGAATTTGATTGGGCATTTCTCTTAATCCGAGTAAAACCCATTTAGTATGTTTTTATATACACTAGTCTCGTATTGCTGGTAAATGAATTGGTTGTTGAGACCGCTTTATTTATTTTTCCAAGGCTTCTTTACACGGCAAAGTCCGTTCTTTTCTCTCCACGCTTGTGGTTTCCAGGCAGAGGGTGTCCCAAATGACACCCCTGGGAATTAAATGCAATCGTCACACAGTCGCTAAGTTTCGGCTGTTTGTCAAAATACTTTCCTACGGGTTAGCGGTGAGATGCCCTCCGTAATTATTCCGGATCTTCAATATTGTTTTATTTTATATTTATTTTACAAAGCATCCATGACTTAAACATGTCACACCCTCCAACTTTAGTAAATTCATTATCAGCAATACTGACCTCCCAATGCAACTCTATTAATATTATTATCAAATAAATGCTTTGATCATATTCCCATTTTTTTGCTTAGTAAGCTTTAGTCCGTATTATTCTCGAAATCAATAAATATTTTAGAACATTTAATTTCAAATATCATCTTAAACTTGTATAAATTCTCACAGCACCTCGCATATGTTCCTATCTCATCAAGCACATTATCGTAATGCTATTAGCCCGAGGAATAGAATATATCACTTTGCTTTATAACCTTTTGTCATTTACTGAAATATAAATGCCAACAATTATTTAATACGCATCCCTGTCTCATATAAGGAGACAGTGGCATTATATATATATTTATATAAATAAATTGTGTGAAATTATTTAAAACTAAATTTGATCTCTTATTTTATTTGGTTCCTATCACTGTCTCGGTCTATATATATATAATTTCTGCATTTCTTTTGTAAATCCATAGACGTTAATTAGCCACCCAAACTTCTTTTAGTATAGAGTCTTTTGTTTCTCCCTGACCACCAGGCACCGGTCAAGGGTTATACTAGTAGTGGCATCAGATGCATTATCCCGTAGATGGCGCTGTGAAATTTGGACTTTAGATTCGAACTTAGTATATCTAGAAGGAAACCCCTCCTGGAATGTTCAGTTTCGTGTCTGGGGTTTGAATTCTGCAGTGTGTTAGCGAGATAGATGATTCTGACCGTTACATAGTAATTTTTTTTTTTCCGGGTCCATGGCTTGCCCAAATGTGGGGCCTCAATTATTTAAACACCCACATCCCTGTAGATCTCAATTATATAAACACCCACATCTCTGTAGCTTAATTGTAGCATTTTGTATTCGTATTTAATCACTCGAATCCTTTATATTTTTGATATATAAAATATCTTTTCAAACTCTATACTATCTATATTGTTTATTTGCGTGTATATTTCATATATTTTGTTTGACTCGGGCATTCAATTACTTATCCTATATAATCAGAACTTGTCTAAACAGGCTATAGTGCGATACGAGCCATCTGTATTATCTGTATTTATTCTTTCACTTAAATCACGCTATGTATGCATAGCGTAAATTACTTAAATATTGTCCCAAGTGAATATTGTGACAATTATAAATATTTCAAATATTGTATTTTCTATCAAAATAAAGTTTTATTGGCTCAATGCGCAAGATAGCATAATGATAATTTTGTACGGTAATGGCCTAGATATAATAGGCTATCGTATGGAATTCAGAAATAATTATAAATCAAATGTTGTAATCAATAAAAAAAATGCGAATGTTTTAACGAGTACCCGTAGTTAAATGGAATAGTTATTAAAATTAATTTTGGGAAGCTAACAGTCTATGGATATTTTTAACTGATGACATGGCACCCAAGGGTAATTTCACTAAACGGAGTTACTTTTAAAATAAATTTTGTCACCAGGCTCAATTCTTTTATATGTAATTTGTTTTTTCCAACACGTGTAAATTTTTTTTAGACCAAATAATGAGACGTGAATCGGATCAATAATTATGTAAATAAAAATATATATGTATGCTAATCTTAAGTAAGAGGGAACGAAATAATTATACCCGGATCTAGCGAATGTTAACATATATAAATAAAATTTGCTTGAGTTTAAAAATATATATGTTAGCGAAATATTTTGACAGATAGAATTTAAAATATTTTTTTATGTACGGGCAGTAGAATATATGTATGTGGCAGCAGAGTTAAACAAGAAATTTTTGCAGTAATAAAAGGGTAGTAGTCGGGGGTTTTAGTGATAAACTTAAAAGCAGCAATTAGGCCAACAGAACCGAGAGGGAGATAGCCTATTAGCCATTAATAAAATTGTAATTAAACATAGTAATCGCAGAGAGTCAAACAAGGAAAAATAGTAATAGTATTTTTTAACCGTATTAGTTTTAGTAAGCTCAACATAAAACCATTTTAGAAATTTTCTTATCAGTGCTATACATTGTTTTAAGAGTACACCTATTCATTGAACAAATTTTTTTAGGATATATTAAATAGTTAGCAATAAAATAAAAGAAAAAAATCATCATCGATCATGGTAACGTCCAAGGCCATGGAGGATACGGATACTAAGGAGATCCAATTCCGGAATCTTATAGAGATGTGGGAGCAAAGTGAAGAAAGAGCAAAATGATGGGAAGAAGAGCAAATCTGCAGGAGAGCTGAGGAATGTAAAGAGTTGGCCAAACTCATCCATGAATTGGCACAAGTGAGAGAGGGACAGGAAGCCCTCCGACTTGCATTTGAAAAATGCTGCATGAAGAATGATAAAAGGGTCATTGAACCAAGAAAAGATGAAACAGACCTGAACTCAGTAGGGTCATTAACAGATGAATCCGTGAACCAGAAATTAGAGTCCAATGATTCGGCAAATGAAAAAAATGATGTCCAGGACACAGGACATAAAACCCAGCTAACCAAGCTTCGTCACATAAAAATTTTTCACGAAGTAAAAAAATGTCCACAACTGTATTTAGATGAGATATTTCCAGCCAAGAAGGTACGGGACTTACGGATTCAAACCCAGCTAACCAAGCTTCATCACATAAAAATTTTTCACGAAGTCAAAAAATGTCCACAACTGTATTTAGACGAGATATTTCCAGCCAAGAATGTACGAGACCTAGGGCCTCAAACCCAGCTAAGCAAGCTTACCACCAATATCAAAGTATTTAAAAAACACAAGGAAAATATCCCACCTGATATAGCACAAATATCTCAACTGAATGAAAAAAAGGAAATGGCCGAAGTTTTAACCATTCTGGATTTCAGTCCCTGGGCTAAAGAACCGCCAGACATGGTAAAGAGGCCTGATAATCGAAGACTGCACTTATTAAAATATAAAGGCAGGTATTACCCACCAGACCCAGGATTATAGTAGTTTTTTTTTTAAACAAAAAACTAAAATAAAAATGGACATGTCACAGGATAATATAAAAAGGAGATCGGATATAAACAGTGTTAAACTATTAGTTTTTAAATAAAATTTTGTTGAAAGAGGGGGGGGGAGATAATAGAAAATGTTCGCTAGATGGTAGATTTATTAATATAATCTGGGTATATAATTCAGTTTCGTTTCTTCATTATATTTATATCCTGTACATTATGGGTTATCTTGTAAATTTTTTTATGCAGGCTTCATAGGTGGACACCTGTTGTAAGATCTTTTTTTTTTAACAATTTTTTTGTTCCGTCACTAAGGGAATGTGAAACAGTAAGGTCTGCTTTGCAGATCTTCGTTTCACCTTTTCTCACCTACTTCCTACCCTCATACCTTTGTTTGAACCCCAATCTATCGTAGTGTGTCTGCAATACACTTATATACCGAAAATCCTGCCTAATTTTAAACCACGAGCACAATGCTCGTATTATATATATAACTTATTCCCAAATAAAATAAAATATTATGAATTATGTATTTGTTCATATAATTTACATTTATTAAAAAGTACGTTATATAAGTCGTAATTGCGCACACACTATGGTATGCATTTTAAACATATCAAAATTATAAATTGTTAAAGTTATTTTGTTTGAATCTATTTACAAATATATTACTGTCGTAATATATTTTGATTTAAAATAAAATTCATTTAGTAAATATTCGTTTAGTAAATAGATTCAAATATTGCAATTTAAAAAGTAAAATCATTTTCTTTAATTTAATAAAAGTTATTCCAAATATTTCTGTTAAAATAAATGATAGACAATAGTTTAATTAGTTAATATTATATAAGTTTATCTAAAAACAGCAGATGTCCACTTAAGGTTTTCTTTAATTAATAAAAGTAATTTTTAACTAAATCTAGTTTGTAATTCGAATGTCGACAGGGAAATTAACAAAAGAAATTAATTTATGTTGAATTACTTTAGACATTCCGATGATTTAATTACAGCTGATAAGTCCGATATTTTTGTAATGCTCCAGGTCAGTTCTATTGTTAAATTCTACTATAAAAAGGAGGTTTTTCTTTTGTTCTCCAGTTAGTTGTTTTTTATTCTAATGTGTCTAAGAGAAATCATTCTGTGTTCTATTCTAATAATTTGCTAACCTTGACATATCCGAGTAGAGGCGTTAAGATGGCTATGTGCCCTCGGAATAGCCAGCCGCTGCTCCATACCATAAGTTATCACATGGACCCTGGAACTGCTGCTGCCGCTGCCAAAAATATGAACATTCCAGATTTTGCTGCTGAATTATAAAACCTGCCGAACATCTACCTGCAAATGCGTCTGCAGAGGTCACCTAAATTAACCCAAGAGCTCTTGTGATTCCTAACTAACATGCTATAGCTATTTAAAATTGTTTTCCTTATATTTCACATAACTTCATTATGTATTTCTTTAATGTGTTTAAATATACTCAACATTTTGCTCTATCCTTGGGTTAATATTTTCTATTTATAAAGCTTTCTTTTATTTTATTATAATAATGTGTCAGAATCGTCTTTGACCGAGTGAATTATTCCCTCTATTGACAGTAAGATGCCACTATTAAGGCATATTTTAAATTTATAATTTTCCAATTTATTATCTTGCAAATCACTCGTTCGAGGGTGATTCTTTTCTTTAATATAATATAATCACATAGTTTAAAATCTACATGTTATTGATTTTAATCTAATATAAGAGTATGTGCGAAGTCAATGGTTAAATGTGTCCCTTAATGCATGATTGTGTATATAAATCTATACTTACTTTTAAACCCGCAAGCATGCATTTTCCTATTTTAATTACCGTGTTCTACTTTAATTATGAAGTTCATCATTGATGTCGAGAATGTGCGGACCCTTTTCAATGAATTTCGGGGAATTTGATTGGGCATTTCTCTTAATCTGAGTAAAACCCATTTAGTATGTTTTTATATACACTAGTCTCGTATTGCTGGTAAATGAATTGGTTGTTGAGACCGCTTTGTTTATTTTTCCAAGGATTCTTTACATGACAAAATCCGTTCTTTTCTCTCCATGCTTGCGGTTTCCAGGCAGAGGGTATCCCAAATGACATCCCTGGGAATTAAACGCAATCGTCACACAGTCACTAAGTTTCGGCTGTTCGTCAAAATACTTTCCTATGGGTTAGCGGCGAGATGCCCTCCGTAATTATTCCGGATCTTCAATATTGTTTTATTTTATATTTATTTTACAAAGCATCCGTTACTTAAATGTGTCACACCCTCCAACTTTAGTAAATTCATTATCAGCAATACTGACCTCCCAATGCAACTCTATTAATATTATTATCAAATAAATGCTTTGATCATATTCCCATTTTTTTGCTTAGTAAGCTTTAGTCCGTACTATTCTCGAAATCAATAAATATTTTAGAACATTTAATTTCAAATATCATCTTAAACTTGTATAAATTCTCACAGCGCCTCGCATATGTTCCTATCTCATCAAGCACATTATCGTAATGCTATTAGCCCGAGGAATAGAATATATCACTTTGCTTTATAACCTTTTGTCATTTACTGAAATATAAATGCCAACAATTATTTAATACACATCCCTGTCTCATATAAGCAGACAGTGGCATTATTATATATATATATTTATATAAATAAATTGTGTGAAATTATTTAAAACTAAATTTGATCTCTTATTTTATTTGATTCCTATCACTGTCTCGGTCTATATATATATATATTTTCTGCATTTCTTTTGTAAATCCATAGACATTAATTAGCCACCCAAACTTCTTTTAGTATAGAGTCTTTTGTTTCTCCCTGACCACCAGGCACCGGTCAAGGGTTATACTAGTAGTGGCATCATATGCATTATCCCATAGATGGCGCTGTGAAATTTGGACTTTAGATTCGAACTTAGTATATCTAGAAGGCAACCCCTCCTGGAATGTTCAGTTTCGTGTCTGGGGTTTGAATTCTGCAGTGTGTTAGCGAGATAGACGATTCTGACCGTTACAATATTAGTATCACTTTTTTTTATCTATTATAATCAATTTATTCCTCTTTATCCGACTAATTCTTATTATATTTATCTATTCTTTTACCCTTTTTATTATATATATTATTTCTGTTAATTTTAGTCTTAAATTCTTCCATACCTATTTTATCTTACCTACCAATAATCTCATTAATACCTGGGTTTTTATAATTATAAATCTTGCATTTGTCATCTACATAATTTTGGGCAATTTTTCCTTTAAAGTTTTTAATTCTATTACATTTCTTTATAATAACATTCATAAAAATAATGTCTTTCTTTAATATATCGTTTTCTTTTTTTTTGCTAATTCTATATTTGATAAATTTCAAATTTTATTTTCATAATTATTTATTTTTATTTTACATTAAAAAATTTTGTTTTCTTTCTTTAAATGGCTGTTTTTTATTATATTTAAACTCTGTACTATTATTTAAAATACTTTTCTTTTTATATAGCATTCTAAAAAATTATGGTTATTTTTTTTGTTAGGTACATTTCTATATTTTTAATACCTTTATATAACTTTTGTTTCATAATATAATTTGATTAATACATCCCATTAATATCTTAACAAAGTTTTAATAAAATTTTCTTTGTTTTTCATAATCTTTAAAGTTAAAGACTTATACTTGTACATATTAAAAACCATTTTATCATATTTCTTCAAAAAATTGATATTTTTATTAATATTATTCAATCTAATAATCAATTTCCATCTTTTGTTTAAGATATTAACAATTTCTTTATTTTCCATTACTTTAATATAATCCATTAATTCCACGATGCTTTTTTATACTTTTTATTTATGTATAAAATTATGGATGTTGCTTTTCAATTGAACCACAGTTATCAGGTTAACTTTACTTTCAGTAGAAACTCTCTGCTTAATAACATTTATTAGATTCTTGCTTGCTCAGTTTGCAATGACCTGGAAATGAATCACAAAAAATGTCTCTATCTATATAATTGTAGTTATAAATATTTTATAATAATGTCTTTTATAAATATGATTTACTTGATGTATACATTAGCAATTTCAGATTGTAAAATTAATTAATAGTTATTATTGTGAAATAGTATTATAATGTTATTATTCAAAAATACATATGTTGTTAAATTGATTCTTGTAATTTAATTGAATATATTATTCTTGGATACATAATGAGCTATAATGATTGATATTGGAGCATGTGAATGATTATGGTCACCCGATGAGTTTTATTTAAATAAAATGCATTATGGGAGTTGTTTACATTTCCCCAATATCTTAAGTTATTTGTTTAAATATACAAATGGAATTAGATATACTTAAAACTTCCACTCCACCAGTTATTGATAAAACATAGGAATAAAAGCACTGAAGAAGACAACTGATCTTCGAGATGCATTTCATTCTGGACCAGATCACAATCAGGGAAAATGTGAAAGTTTTAAATATATCTAATAAAGACCTTACATGTAGAAAAATAGATATGATATTGAGTTTTATGTTTACTAAAAAAACATATTAAATTTTAATTGAGATTTATCTGAGCTAAAGATAAGTTCTAATTTAATAAACGATTAGTAATAGTTATTAATGTATTTATATGAATGATTGTGATCTTGTTTGGGAGATATATTTAATACAGATATAAATATTATTTTGTTACATAATTTAACAAGCCATATATTGAGTAATATTAGCTAAATAAATGTAATCTTTAATGTAAACTTAATGTATATATCTGGATTAAAAATATATTAATAATTTCAAACCTTAAAAATGATTAAAAGTTATTAAAATGTAATATTGATATTCAAATATTGTGATGTTTAAATGTCGTTTATAATTTAAATTGATATGATTGTATGTTATATTTAAAATACATTTTTTAAAAAATATTTTGTCATCAAAAATTGATAGTTAATTTAATTGCAATCTAGGCTGAACCAGCATTAATGTACGATGCCGTTATGGTTTTTGCAAAAGGTTTGCAAGCATTTGACAAAGCTTCTCAACTTAAACCAGGAAATGTGTCATGTTCAGACGAAACCTCCTGGAGCCTTGGCAGCAGCTTTTTAAATTATCTTAATATGGTAAGTGGATTTAATGTCATCTAAAGTAGTGATTATAATAAATTATATCAGCTATAAGAATGAAAACAATGAATGAATTTACTTCATTTCAATTTATTTTAGACCCTATTTAAGAGTGATAATTTCTCGGCAACATATCTTTAATTGTAGTTATAGTTTTAAAAAATGTATACATTATCCTATTAAACATAATTAATCCAAATAATGTTGCTGATGGTACTTTGAATAGAGGTGAGTCAATCATGAGTTAATGTCTTAAAAAGAAAATAATATATCTGGCAAATTGAATAAAACTGTTGTTAGATTCTTCCTGTAACTTTGGTGTTTGAATATTATTTGACCTATTAATAATAACAACGATTATCATCATCAAATGTTTTATCATTTGGGATTTCATAGGAAGTTCAAGCATTGGCAGTGATAGAATATGAGTAAAAATTTAAGAAAATCCAGAGCTGGTCACTCTTCCACTCTGCCAAACTCTGCAGGGCATTTGACCCACTAATTAACTATAATAAATAACTGATTCATCAAAAAATATCAATCTTCTTGCAACTTAAATACCTGTACACTTTTTTATTATACATTAAAATAACACAATGATTATGACTCATACAGCATAAAAATGAAAATATATACCATTGTAATTTACAGAAAGGACCAGGTAATGAGTTTCTGATAGAAAATTTGGCACTAGTGCCATAAATCAGAATAAAAACTGTTGATCTTCAATTATCTGGAATTAAACTACTAAAATATATAATATTTCTAAGATTAACAGATTCAAAAGTAGTGATTTCATTCATTAAAGAATGAACAATGAAATCTTGTTGAATTAATTGCAATAATACTTGAAAATATTTTAAATTATATAGTGCAATGTTTTTATAAATTATAATAATAATGTAGCTTACACCATGGAATGTACACTTTACAGATGGAACATCTCCTTTCCAAACACAAGATAACATCTTTTTAAAAGATGGAATAGTATTTCATCTGTGAAGCACATGTGCTGTGGTGTAAACTACATTATTATTATAATATATAAAAACATCACGCTATATAAATAAAAATATTTATGTATGTTTAAGTTTTCATCTAATAATGATGTACCATAAATTGTAAAAATTTCGCAAGCATCATTAATAAAAATCATATGATAAGTAATTTAAAGTGATTAATTAAATCTTCATGCTCTCAGCTTCAAATGCTTCAGATTGGCCCATACGTATAGCTTGGGTAAAAAAAATAGAGTGGATATATTTTATCTTTTAAAAAGTTGTTTGGAAAGGGGAGTATTCATTATATATAATATTCAATCCTTAAAGCTCATGTGCCATGGTGTAAGCTATGTTATTATTATAATAATATTTGAAAATAATTCTTACTCAGAAAGAAAATGGATATTATAAATTGTAGTTAAATACCCAAATTTCCATACACAAAATCGTAATAGAACAAACGACCATCAAAATCAATATATATCTTTTATAATTTTAAAAGCAAAATGTTTATGAGAAAGCAGACATTTTATTTTTATTTGTTGTTGCATTCTGAATATTCCTGCAATGGATTGAAACATTTTATACAAGTAGACAAATTATTGTTGACGAGAAGAGGGTATATCTACAAATTTTCAAAAAAAGTATTTATCAAAAAGAAGTGATTTTCTTTTAACTGCAAAACATTATAATATAATTCTCATAATTTTGGCAGCCATATCATAACATTTGCATGATCCAATCATAACTCTGCATAAGTTGAACATTCTTTTTCAGGAAAACAGCTAACTTTCAACATGATAAAGTTTTAGTCATACAGCTGATGAAGTAAAATAATTTTCTTGTTTTTTCAGAAGTCTTATTTTTTATTGTAAAAATAATGTTTATCACTTCCATGGCCTTCCAGTCATCTTATTTAAATATGACTAGATAGGAAGTAATTATATTTCACTCAGAAAACTTGAGATTTTTTTTTTTCACAAGGAAATAATAGTTTTAAATATTGTTCAAATGTTGTATACTTTTATTCTACATAGAATACGAGCAGTTTTGATGGAAATATTAATGCAGTTATTAGTAAAAGTTATTTCAAAAATTTCCATCGCTTTATCTCATTCCCTTATTAATTAATTTTAATGACAGAATCAAATATAGAATATATTGTAAACTAATAGGAACTCATTACAACAATAAATGCCAAAAACAGTTATCTTCTTCTACCCTTGAACTATCTACTGTGAGGTTGAGTAATTTATAAAATCCTTATCTCCAAAAGGATGATTATCTGATTTTTGTCTTTAGCAGTGATGATTGCTGGAGTTAACTCATCTTTGACTTCTTTATACTATTTAAGAATTGAATCTTCATTCCAGAAACTGACCTATATAAAGATGAAATTTTATTGCACTCTATTATCTTGAGTCAATTGATTACTTAATCGTAGAATAGATACCTCCAGAAGAAGGTGAAAATACTTATTTTTCAAATGCATATGAAATTGTTGGTGATAAAACAATAAACTTTAAGATCCAGTAGAAGTGTTTCAAGATTAAGCATTTTTTAATCAAATATTTTTAGAGAATTGAAAATGCCTCATGATATATTTGGAAGGCATCTACTTGGAATTCTCATGAACTATGGTTTGAATCCAAACTGTGTGAGCAATAAACTTTTTCAGTTCACAAATAATCTTAGCACTTTTTCCAAGTAACTGACCATTGGTTTGTGAATGAGGATAGTGTTGTTAAATTGATAATAAAAACAAAAATTCCATTTAATATTATGTCGAAGTCTTCCACATTGGTAAAAAAACTATTGTAATCTTAAGATCATTGAGCTCACAGTTTAAATAATTTAAGGGAGATGAGTCCAACTGATCTTTTTTTTCATGTGGAAAATATATATCTTTTTACTACATAAGAGAATGTAGAACGAAACTGTATGAAAATATGCCGAAATGAGATATAGGGGTTTGAAACTTATGTAAACTATTTAGAGACTGTGATTGATATATTTTTTTTTTTTTTAAAAAAGTTTTTTAAATTTGCAATAATAAAATTCAATGTATCAAATTAATGGAACTCTATAAAATATCTGGCAAAATAAAATGAATTATACTGTTGTCAATTTATTAAATTAGAATTTTTTAAAGACTGTTTTAACTTTTACCTCTACATAGACACACACAGCGCATAATGAAACTAATATTTCTAATGTTGTAATACAGAAGTGTTAATTTGGTATATCAGCATTAAAAACCCCTTTAGAGCTATTAGCTGATTATTAAGTATTTAATATATATATTTTACTTTTAATCTTCAATCTTTTTTGACATTAATATTTGTTTCTTTAATTATATTAAACAAACATTGACTACAAACTTTATAATCTAATAATTCAATTAATTCCATTACGTAAATCCTCAATATAATTTTTATATAAAAACTTATTTTGATTTAAAATATATAGTATAAATGTATTTGAATGCAGACTAAACTTAAAATCTATGGATCAAACCCAGTTCTGTCATTTCTGGTCCTCGAATTTCTTATAAATTTCCAAGCATTAACAGCATTTGATCATCGTTTCTGTTATATGTTTTAGTAAACACATTATAATAAATATAGATATGTAAATATTTACAGAAATAAAACTTAAAAATGACCACAGGAGTTGACCAAATATATATATATATATATGAAGAAGTAGATTTATATATTGTATATATGGAAGATGAATGTTTTGTTAGATAAAAGATGATTTTCTACCTAAAATTATATTAGGAATTTTTTAAAACTTTATTTTCTTTAATCTAGTGATATTTCAATAACGCAGAGGTAGAAGTCTCCACACCACTCAGTGTGGGAAGGTTTGATCGCGTGATATTTCAATAAATGAAAATAATTACAACTAATATCGTAATATTAAAATATTATATATTTTTATTTAATAGCAAGTAAAATTATCTCAAGAAAATTCGTTGTAATGTAGATCTTTTTTTTTTAACTTAAAAAATTTTTAAAATGAAAACTCAGACTTATGTATACATAAAAATAATTTGAATTAATAATGGAATTTAAAATAAAATGCCTTTTTCTTATAAAAATAATTGTATAACTCTGAAAAAAAATTATAAAAACTCATAAATATGAAACAAATTCAGATGCATAAATATTTTTTATTGAAAAAAGCAGTCAAATATATATATATAATGGGTTTTAACAATAAGTGAAAGAAATACATTTTAATGTATACAAATGTAAATAAATAGTACCAATGATTGATATCATATTCATATGAAAAAATATGTAAATAAACTGAATAAACAATATATATATATATGTTCTAATCTAATAAAGAATTACAACAATCAAACAAACCTAAGAATCAAACTAATCATATTGAAGCCTTTATAGTTGTGTAGCTATTTCTAACCTATAAGCTGATGCTTATATAGTTGGGCATCTAACTCTAACCTAATAAAGTTATTCTAATCACAACCACAAAATCATATTGCAATAATTTTTATAAAATAAATCTCAATAAATATTATTTTAAAACTCATCAAAATAAATATATAATAATACAATGTAGACTATGCTGTGGTTGGTTAGTTATAAAAGGGAATAGCCACAGAGGTATGCAGTTAAGATGAAGCAAGAAATAAATAATAGTAAATTATTATAAATAAAATAAATAATTTGGGAAGAAAGAAAAACATCCAATCATTCCCTAATTAACAATTTAGAACTAAATAGATCTCTACCTTCATCAAACACACATTACCTGATAAACTTCCACATTCTAATCGCTTTCTGGATTATGGAAAAATTTCAACTGCCATAATGCGCAGCTAAGATAATCAAATGTGTTAATTTCACCTATGTCCCTAAAGTTGGTGTTTTCAAAGTGATAGTTATCTATCATTAGCCGATAATTTTCTATATTTCAGTCATCAGCTTGGTCATATAAAGAAGTCTATTGACTTCATTTGTCCCTCCGAAATTGGCTTTACTGATGGGGCAGTTTTCTTTTGTGACAAACCTTTGAGCATATAGTAATCTTCCTTGTATTCTGCTACTATGTTCATGGACCTTGTTTTTAGAGCAAACTTTAGGTTCTGAACATTGGATGCTCACACTAATTTGCATTGCTCTGTCATGTACCTTACTTGTTCTTGTACTCTTTGTAGGCAGGGTTATATATGAAAACCAGAATCACTCTGACATGTTTTTGGGATCACTCCTCCCAACTTAAATATGGTGGAATGATTTTCTATTGTGTCTTTATGTACTTAATGAGTCCAATTAACTGAAGACTCACATTCAAGAGAAGTTTCCACAGTAAAAGAATGCTTAGTCCTTTAATTGGATTCAAAAATGAAACCAGGTAGATCCTTTTGCAAGATAACCTGACTTCCCACACACTGTAATTTTTCTAAAAATCATTCATGACTTTCTGAATCTTCCAAGGATTCCTCCAAGCTACCACATGGGTTTATCATTATAAATTTCCTGTTTATAATAAACTGAAAGCATCCAATACTACTATTGGATAGCTCTAAAATTGCAGCACTATACCAAATATATAGACAATAAGGTATACCAAGTAAGATTTTCTTTCCATCTACCTGCATAATTTCTCTACCTTTCTCATTATCCAATACTGTGGCAATTGCTTCTATATTGTCCCCTCTGTGTTTCATTTCCAGGGAGTTTGTCAAAGATGTCAATAGTTGGATGTTTGCTTCAGATGCCTTTCCCATGTTACTTCAAGTACTTGGGCTGGTCATAACCTGTTGCATTCTAATAACTTGTGTCTTTTGGCATATCTGGGGTTCAATGATTCTAAGTCGTTGGCTCATGGTATCACCTAAGCATTTCAGACCTCATTTGAGAGTCTCTATGTCCTCACCATGTATTTCTATAATTTTATGACATGCTTCTATTTCTGTGTTCTGCTTGGTAGTCAGCTGGTTTAAAATTGTGTGAGTGATCATTGTTTCACCATGCATGTCATCCATGTGCTTTTATTGATTCTAATGGATCTCTTCCTTGAAGGACTCCTGACTTTGGCACATTTATTGGTCTTTGGTGGTTATTTGATTGGAGGTACAATGTCTAAATTCCTTCAAGCATTGTCTACATTGTGTATCTTTCTCCTCCACTTCTTTCCTCATTTCTCCTATTTCTTGTTTTAATGCAATATTACTCTTCTGGATACCACCTAACTCTAGTGATAGTCATGTCTCCACATCTTTAATCTCTTTCTGCAGTTTTGCATGCATGCTATCTGCATTCTTTTTCATTCCTTGGTCAATTCTAGCTTGCATGCTAACTACATCAGCCTTGGTTACCATGTCCTCCATCCTGTCTTCCATGCTATATATATTTGCTTTTAATTTCTCTACTTCATCTTTGGTAACCATATTAGCCTTCAACTGGTCCATACTTTCATTTATACCTTTCATATCAACCTTCAAGCTTGTCTCCAAATTTTTCAATTTTAGCCTTCATATCATCTCTATTAGATTTCATATCAAGCTTCAAATTTTCCATCTTAAGGTTTAAGCTTGTCTCCATACTTTTGATTTTAACTTCCATTTTACTCATACCTTCCCTCATCTCCTTCATCAACTCTTGGAACATTTGAAATGTGGTCATCCCTCTTCCCATGGACTGAACTGCCTCTCCTTTGGATGGCTGGTTCATATCAGCTTCATATGCTGTCAGGATTTGGGGTAACACTTGGTCTATATCAAACATTTGTTGAGAGTCACTGGCCTCTCCCAGGTACCTTCCAGACATTTGACAATGTAAAGACCCTCCCTCATGCCTAACCTCAATTTTACCTACCTCCCCTTTATGGTAGAACTATGTTTCCATGCAAGTAATTTTTTTCCACTTCTTAATATCATGAATTCAATAATTTAAACAACTTTTATTTAATAAAATATTACAACAGATAATTGTCACAGATTTTCACCTTTTACTTAACCATGCCATGTATAGCCTTAACTTCTACATCAGTTTTTATTTCTGCTATTTGGAATCTTTTAGCTTAATTTTTACATCACCTGACTCCTCCATTTTAGTGCCAATTTATTTGATTTAATTGTTTCATAAGTCTCTGCTTATTGACCTTGCATTCATTTCCTTATATGTAATTTTTTTACTAATCTTTAGCTTTAGGTGTCTTGTGTTCTTATCTAATATATGGGTACCCTATTTATTTATTGTATGTGTATGTACAGTATTGGTTTGGTATTAATTGAACTTGTTATACAAGGGGCAAGCTTAAAAATATTGAACAACAAAAAACTTTTTTTTTCTTTTTGTTAAATTTCTGTCCAATGGGTAAACCTCATTTGCAACTATAATATGTTCATGCTTAAAATGTTGAAAGCCAAATATAATGGTCTGGTCAGTGATGTTTGAAGGGGCAAGAGAGCAGGTCGCATCTGACTACCATCAGACCTAGGGTCTTCTGGTAGGATGCTGGAGATGATGCAATGAAGTACATAACTCATGATTACATCTACATTCAATAGACTAACTCAACATTCATCCATTAAACCCAGATGCAATTTGAGTCAGTTCATCCACATCTAACCACTCTCTTTCAGAATTGTTGCCTCCGATTTCAAACTCAGGAAGAACTTGTGTTTGACTCTCTTGACAAGGATGTACCTATGCAGACTAATAATCAATAACTAAATTAGCTCATATTATTTATTAGTAAGGAATAATCTTGATTTAACATTTATCTCTCATGATCATAAAACAATAATGTGTGTGTGCATGTGTAACATATTGCTTATAGGATTGAATGTAAATGCTGGATCAACAAACTAGAGAGACTTTGTCAATTAAACAAAACTTCCAATATTTATTTACAAAAACAAAGTATATAAAAACATAGAAAAAATTGTCAATCAATGTAAAAAAAAATCAAAAAATATTTACAAGTGAAAAGGGAATTATTTGGATATATTCTTCTATACTTTCAACTTCAAGGTCAATGATGAGCATCTATTATATTGTTATTTAAGCACTTTAAAATTACTTATTTTCTATTTCCCATGATAGATACACATAATATAGGCATTTATATATCCAAAAGTAATGAAAACTTTATTAGATTAAAATGAGATTGCTAATTAACGTAATTAGAAATTTAATCTCAACTCCAGATAGGATGTGTAGTTTTAGTTTTGTAAGTTGGTTGATCTAAAATAACCACCTTACATATATATATATATATGTCATGAAAGAAATATAAAAAACACAATACATGATATGATAGCAAAATAAATAGTAAAGAATATTAACTCAATCATGCATACATTGAAAATTTCTAAGGAATACTATTAGTCAAACGTATAACAAATGATATAAATTGTCATGCCATAGTGTAGCATTGTTTTTTTTTTTTTGTTAATTTAAAAGAGAAAGGCTCTTACTGTTTAAATAGTCAGTTTAAGTATTCAATTTCATAGCCATGAGCAGAAAAGTCAAGCACTTTGGAAGAAAGTTACTTAAAAATTTATTAAAAGAAAAAAAAATTAGACTTCTCAACCTTCTCTCCCTGCTCTCTTTACATTTTCTTATGTTGGGCTGTTCCAAACTGTTGAATTTGACCATTTGTACTACCAAGATATAAGACTGAGATAAATAAAAAAATTAAGGCATTTCTATACAAAAAGAAAATCATAATATTTACAACATTTCATGAATCAATGAGGTGATCAGGCACAATTCTTTATCAGAGTCCTTCTCACATAATAGTTCTTACAATTTATGCATTTTTCTCATTATAAATGTTGATGGCTTCTTATTGCTTCTGAAAGGCACATTCTGGACATATTTATATTGGTAGTGGATGGTTTTGTTCCATTCCTCATGTAGTTTTTCATCTAGCGCAGTGTTTCCCAACCTGTGGTACGCGTACCACTGGTGGTACGCGAGTTACTGGTAGGTGGTACATGAAAAATAATCAATAATGGCGGACATAAAAAAAAAATTAAATCATAAAAATATCATAGAAATGTTTTTTCTTATAATTCATAAAAATTATTTTAATTCATAATATTATACAATAAAGTTGTTAATATGTACAGTCGATAACGATCTTTAATGTTAATGATAAAATTGAAAGTATGATTAAGAAATTAGATTTTTGGAAACAGTAATATATATAAGTATCGAAAACAATCAACTGGAAGTATTCGAAACTCTACATATTTTTTGTTTGAAAATAAGGTTAGTCTGTCTCAAGATATAGGAGAAAATATAATAGCACATTTAACAGGATTAAAATTGTCTTTCATGAAATATTTTCTAAAACCGAAATCACAAATGATAATTGGATTTCAAACCCCTTCTATGCAGAAAATTTAGAAAAAGCTACATCATTATCAATAAAGGATAAAGAAAATTTAATAGAATTATCACGTGACAGAACTTTACAAGTAGAATTCAAACGACACAATCTAATTAATTTTTGGTTAAACATTAAAGAATATGAACAACTTTCAGAGAAAGCTCTTAAATTATTATTACCGTTTACAAGTATGGAATTAGTAGGAAGAGCTTTTTCTTCATATATTATTTTAAAAAATAAGTATCGAAACAGATTGAAAGCAGCTGTAGACTTAAGGGTATACCTCGCATCTTTCGAACCAAATTTCAAAAAATTATGTTGTTCGAAATAAGCACAAAGATCTCATTAAATTTATTTTATAAAAATATTTGATTATGATAAGAAAATATATTAATTGTTTTTTTTATAATTTTGTGTTTTTATTAAAACCATTTATTAGTAAACGAAATATGACAAAATAGTAGATAAATAATGAGTCGGATCAAGGCAAATCAATCCAAATTATTTAATTTGAAAGAATGAATCAGAAAAGGATCATACCCAGAAATTAGACTCTCATTAATTCTTGATCATCTATTGTGGATTACTAGATGTAAGCTAGTATTTAATCATCAAAATTTTAATCCTATTAACTTCATGCTGAACAATATAAAGAAAATAAGAACAAGAGCTAGCCTGATAACTCCTGAGGTTATTTTTACCATGACTTGGGACATGCTGGATTTATCCTCTCCATGGCCCAACCAATAGCAAGATGCTCCGAAAAAGAGAAAATAGACTCAAATTCGTGAAAACCAAATGAAGGAATTAGAAAACACTTTGAACAAAATATATACCAAATAACCTTTAATGTAATAATATAATCTTTAATAAATTATTTTGGGAAAAATATGAAACTTTGAACAAACACATACATATAAATATGTTACAGTGAGTTTATAATTTCAGTCAGTTTATAATCTGGCATGACGTTTAGGCATGTTTCAATGTAATTTGTCTTATTATGAGATGTGAATACATACATGGTCACCCTATAATATTTATAATGCAAATAAAATAACACACTCGCAATAACAAATTTCACGAAATACAATCATTTTTACGAAGTGGTACAATTTAGTGTGATGTACTACCAAGTGGTACGCGAGCCAAAAAAGGTTGGGAAACGCTGATCTAGCGTAAACCCACATTACCAAGCACTTCAATGTAGATAGGTAGCTATTAATTTCATATGGCTCCAGTGGGCAAACGGTCTACCTGATGACAATCAATCATTCTAGCCAAAATATATCATATTTTGCTATATATATACAGGATTATATATATATGGTTCACGTTTTAAAAAAACAACTATATATACTATAGAATACAGTTACTTATTATTTGTGATATGGGCTACATAATATATTTCCGTCATTAAAATTTTATCTAAATAAACAGTTCTTTCTTTTTTTTTTTGCTTTTAAAAAAAATCATAACATTTTTTGGTATAATTTTTAAGCTATTTGAAACTTATCATTTAGTTTGTATGAAAATCTTCTGTTTGCTTCCTTAATTTTATAAATGGAAAATAAAAAACATTGACATTTGTAGAAACATATATTCAAATCATGTCCATTTTGTAAAGTGTTCGAAAAATAACTGCTTCAACAAAGTTGACTTTCCATGGTATACGCACAATTTTAAAGAAGAAGGAGTTGTAATTGTTTTTCTTATTATACATGGTGTCATTTCCATTGTTTATTCACAGTGCATGCTTATTGTTACATCATATAAATATTACAATTATGGATTCATTAAAAAATACATATGGCTATTATCCCCCTCTTATATTTGGTTGCTTAGAACAATACTTGACCTTTCGTCGATTGCTATGACCCTTTTATCATTGTTTAAGTCATTGTTTACATTTATTATATATATGTTTGTATGAATTTTTCTAATGTTTATATTTTTTGATTAAACACTAGAATTAATTTTATTACAAATATATATGTGATTTCATGGTAAACGACCCACCATTCCCACTATTTAACACACATTGCCCTAATTGTTCATACATTTATATTTTCAAACATTGTTTTAGCAAAACATGATTTACTTTATATTAACATCCTAATTAAAAAACAATCCAATGTTTCAGGTGGCTAAGTTTTGTGTGGGTGCGATTTTAATCTACCTTCACAATATATTATTTTAACCAAATTTATGCAGAATTCTGAGTTATTAGCATTTTATACATTAAATTATACAAAAGTATTTGATTAAACAGTTAAAATGCCATCAATAGAAGATATATTTTAATTTTTCTTCATGTAAAAAATTATTATATTCAGTGAGTAGTTTTATTTGTAGTCTTACCTGAATAAATTTTACATAAAGAATTTATGATTTCCTATTATTTATTATAAACGGAAAAAGTTATTTTAAATGATACTTTTTATCTCCTGCATTAAATCAAGATTTGTAATTATTTTTAAGAGGTATATTTTTAATTCATTCTGTGGAGTGGAAATTAAAACTAAAAATCTTTGTTTAAAATATCAAAGTTATAAAGATAAAAATTAAAGTATAAATAATTAAAAAAATATATAAAATAAATAACAAAAAAAAATTGTTAAATAATATTTAATCTAAAAATTTAAAAAATTAGTTATTAAAAATAGGTGAAAAAATCATATAGTAAGTGATTTATTCTTGATAAAAAAAATTGGAAAATATATAAAATACATATTTTTATTGTCTAGATATATTTCATAAAATATGAATATAAAATATTCTAAAGTTTAGTTACACCAAGAAATTAGCACACATATAGTTTTTATTAATACATTTATTAAAATATGTTAATATTACATAGTGCAGTCTTTAATAATGTTGTTTATATATTAAGTTTCCTTTGAAAATAGGTGATCATGTGATAAAATGTAATCTTTATTAACAAGGACGGTTCAATGCTTGCCCAAACTTCTTTCCATATTCATATCTACCATGTAATGACATGCATTTTTATCTATAATACAGTCAACTCGTGATTATTTTCAAGGTCCATTTCTTTGTTTATAGATCATTATTGGCATTTTTCAAAAAGAAAAATGTAGGGATATTTATTGAGTTAATTTAAAATATTATAAATGATTTTGCAGATTATTTTTAAAATTAATAGTGTAAGTTTTTTCAAGAAATATTTTTAAACACTTTTGTTGCAATTAAAAACTATTTATTTGTTTAATTAAAAATAAATAAATTGAGGACTATACTAAAGGTACACTATTTAATAAAATGTTATTTCTAAGCATTGCTTTTGAGCAGGTCAGTCACATTCATAGAAATAGAATTTATAAATTAATAATTTTTATATACCATTTACTTGATAATGCAATGCACGAGTTTTTCTTTTTTATTGTGTTGATGTTATTTGCAACAAACCATGCCTCTTTATATTTTCTTTTTGTGCTCAGTGCAAATAACTTTAATATTAAGAAGATCAAAATTGTGACCAGATGTCATTTCATATTTTAAAAATATAGATTTAATATTAAGTTCTATTTATCACATTTTGTATATATTTGTGTTGTTTTAATCTTATAGCAAGGTTGGCACAAGACTCACCATCATTTAATTTCATAAACTATTTAGAGAGTTTGGCATAGAAATAATTTATCTTTAGTATCATTCAAAATTTGAATAAGATTAGGGAGGGTTATAAAACTAATACTCAAATCATTTGAGCAGATTGTTATCACATTTTTAGAAATATTTGGTATAAAAAAAGGCTGATTTATGCGTTAATATTGTTATTAATGTTTCTAGTATTTAAAGATGAATAGAATTTTTAAAAATTTTATTTAATATATTAATATTATATCATGAATTGATTAAGTCTTTTATATAGTTTTCAATATTGTCTTTTCTGTCTGCTTCAAACTTACATAATTTATAGTTTCTATGCCAAAAACATTTGAAGCCTGCCAATTTATGTGAAATTGGAGTATAAGTATGTGGATGAATAATACCACAAATGAAGACTGATGGGTTTTATAATCATTTTATAATTAATTTGTATGTTTAAATGTTGAATATACATATCTAAAAACATTATACCATTTAATGTATCTTTATTTTCTATAGTTCAAACTAGAGAAGATAAGTGAAATAACTTTTTCTATATCAATAACTGTACTTTTTTTCAGCATAGATAAGAACATCATCTACATAGTGCATATACAAAGGTAGTGTTACTGTAGCTAACTTTTTTGGAATAACTGCCAATTCAAATTGGTTAAGAATTATACTATAAATTATTCCACTTAATGGTATTCCATAGGCCATCTGTGTTCCATTATATAAAATTCACCATTGAAAATGGCTGTAATGTCCCACCCACTTATTTAAGAATATCAACAATAAAATTTATTTTATGCTTACTAAAATTTAAATTAATTGGTCATGAATTATATGAATAGATAACTCATATGATACCAAACCATAAAGTTCCATTACATCTAATGAAACAAGTTTAGGATTAAACATTTGTGAATTGAATATTTGCACTCGTTCAAATAAAAATTCAAATTCACATATTCAAAATTATTTTTATTTTTAAATCATAAGTATGATAAAAAAAATAATTTTTTTAGCTTATAAACATGGTATAAAATTACCTAAAATAGATGGCAACAAATTCGTTAATTTAACTAAATTTTCTATTCCACAAAATATTAAACTTCTTTTTGATTGAGGTCCAAAATTTATTATGGGAAATTGGAAAAATCTATGTTTAGAAACAATTGCCAATATTAAGAGCAACTATGAAATTAAACCTCAACAGAAAAAAGTTATTGGTAAAATTGCTAAAGTATTACATCTCCATCAATTTGTAATGAATAAAATAGAACAATTAAAATCATTTTTTAAATAAAATATAGGAAATTTTATTCTGTAATATGATCAGGTTAAAAATAGGTTACATTAAATGGTATTCAAAGAAAAAAGGTTCTATGATGTTTGTTATCTTGTTACAAATCTTCGAGTTTACATGATTATATCATGTGTTATTCAAAGTTTAACTCATCATTTTACTCAGTAAATGTTGATTCACATACTATAGCTGAGAAATTGAAACTGCAATGGACACACCATTCTTCTCCCCATCCAGAGAAGAAGAAAACCAGTGCCTGAAACAATCTCCTCATACCCTTATCCCAGTTGCCCCTCATAGTGCTAGGATTTAGGCCCCGGGGACCCCCAACCCCCAGATTCTCCCATTTAGACAGCAAAGATGAGTGAAACTGCAGTTCCAATCCAAGATAATTGTTGATTTACACAGTGCAATACAAAATTCCAAACACCATCATTCCATTGCTCCAGAAATGAGAAAATCTATTCCAGAAATGATCCCCTCTAACCCTCATCCCAGCCAGCTGAAAACTAGGACTTAGGGACCTCCCAACCACCAGACTCCCCTATCCAGGCAACAAAGATGAATTAAACAGTGGATTTAAACAAAAGGTAAAACCACAGCAGCAATCTCTAAGCTTTCAATGACTGGCACATATTATGTTCAATTTGAAGAACATTTCACAGTTTTACACAGTAACTGTTGATTTACAAAGTCTTTTTTGGAAAACCAATTGACAGGTTGAATTTGTCCATAATTTATTTAGTAAAATATAGAAACATTCATTCATAAGATGGATAGCTATTGATAGAATTCCAATGTTATAAAGTAACTACTGATTTACACCGCAAAATACAGAAACCAGAGCACAATGAAACACATCATCCCCCACTGAAATAAGAAAAGTCAATGCCAGTAATTATACCCAAAGCATTCACAACCTAGCCAGCCTCCCAATGGCTGGGGCCCAAGGTCCCAGGACCCTCTCAACCACAAGACTCACTCACCCTGGCAAGAAGGATGAGTGAAACACCCACCCCAATCCCAACATAAATCACAGCAAAAATCATTAAAACTTTCAATGGCTGGCAACTAAGTTTTCATCTTGTTATCAAAATCAAGAACTTTAATATATATATATTAGGAAATACACACTTATATTATATGCCATTTAACCATCAATTCAATGATCAGCAAGGCAACTGTTAATTATTACATAATGTAATGTAAAACTTAAAATGACAAATTGCAATTAGGCAGTATTGATTTGGTTGCATTAATCCATGAGCTGATTAACTGCTGGTAGTAATTTAATGTTACAATTCAGGATGGTTTATTAATTCCAGAATTCAAATATGAATGGCGTTCGAGTCAAATCAAAGTTGTAGAAAGCAACTGTTGATTTATATAGTGTAATGTAGAAGTTAAAATGACTGATTGAATTTTGACCGTAATATTTTGCTGCCTTTATCAATGATATGATTTACTGTTGGTGATAATCAAATGTTACAATTAAAGATGATTTATAAAGTCTTGAATTAAAAAATGAATATTAATTCCTGATAAATTGAGCTTCATGTGGCATTACTTCAACAGAAAATTATAGTGTTTTTATTGGACAAGTGGTGGAAATTTTGAAATGATTGATGAGCGTTTAATGTATATGTGTTCACACACTCAGCAATTACTGGTTCTGCTAAGAGGATGGATACTAGCTTTCACCCCTGACGTTCTAGATCGCCGGCCATTCATGGAAGATACTCCAGCACTAGGTTCTTGAGAATCCATAGTCTGGCCAGAGATCAATCAAAATAATTTTTATAATTTAATAATATTAAATGTCTAAAGAAGGATAAGAGGAATAAATTTGTCCTTTTATCCAATGAAGATTATAAAAATAAAGTTTACACATCAAATTAAAAAATTAAAATTTAAAAATCATGATGAATATAATTTTAAAAGAGAAAAAAAAATATTGTTTTAATATTCATATATATTATCAAAACAAAGCAATTAATAAATTTGAATATAAAAAGATTTATCCAACAGCTGCCTTTCCTCCTAGAATTTTCGCAAACGTAAAAATGCATAAAGAAAATCAACCGCTTAGATTTTTAATTGATTTTGGAGGCACATACTTTTATAAAACAGCTAAATTAATAGCCGAGTGATTAATTGATCAAGTTAGTTTTGAAAAATTTGCTATAAAGTCTTCATTTGAATGTGCTCAAATATTAAATTCACGAATGTATTATCCTATTAATAAACTTGCTTCCATTAGATGTAATGGAACTTTATAGTTCAGTATCATAAGAGTTATCTATTAGTATAATTCATGAAATCTTAATTAATTTAAATTTTAGTAAGTTTAAAATAAATTTTATTGTTGATGTTCTTACATAAATGGGTGGGAACACTACAGCCATTGTCAATGATAAATTTTATATAATGAAACACTGACGGCCTATGAGGCTGCTAGCATTAAGTGAAATAATTTGTAGTATAGCTCTTAACCAATTTGAATTAGCTGTTGTTCCAAAAAATGTCACTACAGCAATATCATTTTTGTAAATGTGCTATGTAGATGATGTTCTTGTATATGCTGAAAAAAGTGTAATTATTGATAAAACTATTTTAAAGTCCTTGGCGCCATATTGAAGTTTAAAAAAACTGACTTGAGATACCATTTTCACAATAACTTTGGTTTTAATAATGTTAGAGCAAAAAGCTTCACATTGATAGAAACTAGAAAAAGAAACAAACACAATAAAGCTAAGACAAATAGTAATTACCATTAAAAATAATAGCTACAATCAAGCTTTAATTTATAAGTGCCAAAAAGAGAAAGAATTCAAAATCTCTATTGGAATGTTTTCATCCACAGACAAATTGGTTTTGAGCTTATGGCTCACCTTAGTGAGGACCTAGGACTCCAGTTATATCTAAAATACCAACTCAAAAGTCAGCACTTATCTGAGGTGTGCCATAAGCTCGAAAGCAATTGATCTGGAGATGAGAACATTCTGATACAGATTTTGAATTCTATCTTTTGACACTTATAAATTAAAGCTTGATTGGAGCAATTGGTAAACTCCCTCTAGTAAACATTTTAATACAAGCTTAAAGCAAGTTACACAATTTGTGTCTTGTTTTATTAATTAATTATATATATATATATTCTAACCTTACCCGTTGTGTATTCTCACTTCCGGGCAATATAATATTAAATAAAATGGGCTAGCTCAGTTAACGATTACATTCAGTTAAATGTAAATAATTGGTAAATAAAATATTCTGCATTATATTTAAACATTCTACTAGCAAAAATAATGAAGAGGTTCAGTTTATAAAATAAATAAATAAATATTTATTATATCATGAGACTTGGAAGTGAAATACATATGACAAGAAAGATTACCTTGAGCCAATATCGCACAGGATACTATCTCAAAGGCATAAGAACACTATCCCCCTATTATTATCTTAAATAAATAAATTTATAGCATTCTTACGACTTTAATAAAACCTAATCATTAAGATTAAACTAATAATTAAATCTTAATCTTTTATCTATAATAATTTAGCTCAATAAAATCTCAGGTTCATAAAACTATTCTAAGTTAATTAAAATTACTGTAGTAAAACATGATAAGGGATTTTTATGTCATACTCTACTACACCTAACTATTAATAATAATAATAATAATAATAATAATAATAATAATAATAATAATAATAATAATAATAATAATAATAATTATTATTATTATTATTATTATTATTATTATTATTAATAATAATAATAATAATAATAAGAATAATAATAATACTCTACTACACCTAACTATAATAATAATAATAATAATAATAATAATAATAATAATAATAATAATAATAATAATAATAATAATAATAATAATTATTATTATTATTATTATTATTATTATTATTATTGGATGGCCTAATTTTTATATCTTTTCTCTTTCCTATAATTTTATTACCATAAAATAAGAAAATACTAGAATGTAATCTTTCATCTTCATATAATAATGTAAGAAATATGTGGTAGTATTTTATAATCTGAAAAAATATATGTGTGGCAACAGATAGGATATAATTCGATGTACTATTATAATAATCAATTTATGACCATAAGATAATGTAAAATGTGATTTCTTAAATAAGTAAATTCCAAGAAAATATTATAATTCTTAAAAATAATACTTTATTTATTTCGTGCAAAAATGTTATATTTGATTCAATTATTCTGTGTGTACTATGCATTTTAATGAAAAAGAAAATAGTCTGAACACACAAATTTAAAAAAAAAACAAATTTTAACAAAGTTTTTATTATAACAATAAAATAAAATAACAATTTATTTACACTACTTACACTTGGCATTCTAAGTTTGCACCATTATATATTTCTTATTAATTGTAATTATTTAAAACAATAGAGAATCTATTTAAGTCTTCACTCTGACTTAAAAATAATAATAATAATAACAATACATTTTTTATCTATCTTTTTGTTATCAATTTTTTATGATACAATTATGTTTGTTTATACTTATTCTAACATATAATATCTTTAAATATTATTTCAATATGCTTCCTTTTAAAACATCCATTGAAACATAGATCGGAAAACGCAAAATATATCAATATCGAGTATGGATATTTTTAACTAAACAATTTTCGTTTTGCAATGTTGTGAATACTACATAAAATATCTACTATTAATTTATTAGTTCAAAATGTGGACATCGTTGTTAACTATACTATGATTATTAAACACAATATATCCTACTTAGCATTACTTTAATACTGAATAGCTGTAACTACTGATGTATTCCTTATTATTTAAATAAATGCAAAAATTGTACCTATGCTTATTTTACATTATTTTGCTTTATAACATTATATCTTAAAAACATGCAATACTCATAAAAAAATGAAATAAAATATTTGAAATTATTTAACATTTCAAAGAGCAACTTTGCTTTATTTATTTTATTCCTGATATACAGAACATATTCTATGATTCTTTATCATTTGGGTCCGTTGGATTTTCAATTCCAACTTGCATAAAATCTACTCCTTCTTATAAGTAAATGAACTTATCTTATTCATTCAATAACATTTCTTAAATTCTAAATTATTTATTATTTCTTTACAAAAATATACAATACTGTACGATGTAGTTACTTTGGAAATCGAGATAGCGAATAAATGTGTAGGCCTAGGGAAGAAAAAGTAGAGTTTAACTCATAGTACATATTGGATAAAATACCATGCCACAGTGTATCAGAAAAAATAGAGGCATGACCCATTTGTCTAATGTTCTCCACTACCAACAATGATGTTAAGCTATTATTTCAACTTTATAAAACATCAGTATTCAAATAAAATAGACACTGCCCACAAATAAATATATCAGCTACAGGGCATTGTTAACTGTACTGTATACTTAATAAGATTACAAAAATGCTATTCCTATTCCCCTAATACATCCTACATTAATATCATCTCTTTGATTTCATGTTCTCCAGATTACTCCCAAGTCACTATCTTATCATCATTTCCTAATAGATTTATCAAATCTTACAGCAACAAATGAAAACTAACTCACATATTCAAAACAATAAACAAAATTCAGATGTAATTAAAATGATCTCACTAATCTACAAGAAAAGTCTGCTTTACTTTCCTATACCATATTCTTAATCAACATACAAAATAATCATTACTTATACTTTAAATATCTAATAATATTAAAGTTTTTTTAAAGAATCATAACTATTCATCATCATGTTGTGTTATATTACTAATATGAAATTAAAGTATGCATATTCCCAGAAATAAATCCTAATCTTATAATTTAAATGTGTTGTACAAGTGCGTTTACATACAACTCAACATTTATACTTCAATACAATATAATTCATTGGCAATCTGCAAAAGAAAAAAAAACATCATAAAATATATCAATATTCACAACTATTACCTAAGTGATATCAACTTGTAATCACTTCTGACATCTTCATGTCCATCAATTAAAATAAACATTGCATATATGAAATACATCCATACTTCCACACTTAAAAAGGTTAACTTATTTAAATTATCAAATTATTTACTATAAGATTATAATATCATTAATACTAAATTAATATTCATGTTCCTACTCTTCTAACATTTTAAAAGTTAATAAAATAAATCAAAACAATAATTATGTATATCTTCAGCTGACGAATATTCTTTATAAAGTTCAAATGTTTTTATTTTCTCGAGAGTTTTTTTTTTTAAAATGTTCTCCTAAGAACTTTTAAAAATCCCAACCGTTGCTAAGTTTCTTTTGCTTGACAATGAACAACTGCCCCGAAACTTGACACATGCATTGTAAACTCCTTCCAGTGCGATGAACGAAGTTTAAAAATGAATAAAAAAAATAAGGAGACGACGTCTGAAAAATCTAGGAAAATTAAATAAAATAATCATTGATCTGTTCTGGAAAAGTTTATAGAATAATAGTTTATAGTTTCTATTATCCAGAACAATGATTATTAAAATAATAATAAAATCATAAGATTGAAAAATAATATCTTGAAGCTTCCATTCTAGAGGATCCTTTATCGGTTTGGTGATGCATCATGTCCCGGTAATTTGACTACGGGCAATCCGGATAAAACTTTTTGCGCAATTTTAAAATATTTCCATAAATTCCATATTTCTGTTTATTCACATATTCCATTTTTTATAGGTTTATTCTTCAGGATAATTTACTATTTTTATCCATTTATAGCTGTTTCCATTATTCTTCAAATTATCAGTTTTTTAACTAAATTCTAGCAAAATGTGTATAACCTTATATAATATAGGTTTTATTACATATGCTTTTCTAAAAAAAATACTTTCCTTTAGATATCATTTATGGCAGCTTTTTCTTTAAAATATTTACAATGTTTTTCCTTCAAAAAGGATAAAACATTTATTTCCATAGCATTGTTTTTTCATAAAATTATTATAAATTTGTCGTATTACTTGTCTGTCTTGAATATGACTATCTCGCTATTATAAAAATGTGTTGTTACTTTTTAATTTGCAAGTAGCTTTTCTGTTAAGCTTTCTGCACAATGTCCAAAATAATTCTTTGCTTATTAAAATAGTTCTCTTGGTTAAGACCATTGATATTGCATTAACAATTATTATTCTTACTTTTAAAATATTAATTAAATACGGATCACTTATTGGCATTTCCATATTTTTTACTGTGAAGTTGTATTAAGTTTTGATGAATAATCCTGGTAAAGGGAACTTTAAATTAGCACTGCATTTTTTAAAATAAAATTTATTATCCTTTATTTATGTTACGCTCTCTTTGCAAATACTTAAAAATTAATATCCTATCAGTTTGCAAATGCACTAAAATTGACTAAATAAAGTTTTTTTAAAAGAAGTATAACTTTAGAAAATTACTATCACATCGATCACCCCAAATCAAACGTGCAACAGTATTTATACCCTACAAAATACCTCATCCTATTGGTGGATTTTTACTTTTCATTTGATTCTTAATATGCATATTGTTACAGTATTTCACAATTAAATTTACAAAATAAATTATGACTCATTATAACTTTAAAAATATTATTTAAGACATAAATTTTAAATCTTTATTAAAAATAATTAAACATTTAAAATGACTTTTAAAAACAATATTTAATAAATTTATCCCACCTTTAATATTTATTTATTTTATTTTAAAACAAAATATTTAATTTTTATTAGCTGTACTCGTCTTATAATACTATTTAAAACATGTTATAACGACTGATTTAATATTTGCTTTTGTGATAGGTAAATAAATATATCCAATTCTATAATTCAGTTTTTAAAATATTTTGAACTTTGTTAATACAAATACTAGCAAGCATGTGTTCATGACTGTATTATGCTGGTCACATGATTGATAGCTGAGACAGATTGTATCCAAATTTCTGTCTGAAAATAAATGATAAATTGCAACACTTATTATATTAAATAAATAATATAATAATATAAAATTTGGAAAATATAGAATTAAATATAACTTTTCCTACCATAAAGCTTACTTTTAGAACATATAATATTAATTATAATTATTAAATATCATTTATAATTTTAAACAGCATTTATTTAATTATAAGTTTAAACTATTAAAATTTAATTTTTAAACATACAATAAACATTTATAGCTGTGTTATTTATTATGGCCAGCTTTTCCAATCATATGTAATTAATATGTTTAGCTTTATTTAAGTGTTTTAAGGTTATTCATTATAATTTTATGCATTACATATTTTTATTTAGCTTTAAATTGTACTTTTAAACTATTATCAATACAATATAATTATTACACAAAGAGAACATATTCTAAATTTAAAATTTTTAGTAATTTGCTGTGGTGAGCTGATTCTGACCTATAGAAACGGGCACAATATATATAAATTGATAAAGTTTTACTGCAGTTTGGCTCAAAAGAATTTAGCAAGCATACCATTGATGAAGTATTTCTGATCATAATTCTTATAAAAGCTATTTTGGTTGATTTTTGAATGAGTTTTCTGAGCTTTACAGCTGTATGCCTATGCAGGCTAGATAAAGTGCATGTGAATGAGAAAAAAACCCAATAGGCAAAAGCTTACATTTTACAAGATCCTTTGTTTCTGGGATTTTTGAGAATTTTCTGAATATGCAAAGGTTGCATTGTAAGTTCTCACAAATTACAGCTTAATTGAGCTTAGGAACTCATGATTATTCTTTCTATTCAAATAAGTTAAACATTCTACTGGTTAGTTATGTGTCAATACTTACAACAGTGATATAAACCAAGCTAGAATCATTCTGCATCTAGAATTGAACTTTTTTAAAATTTATACTATGCAGACAATATGTACTGTGGGATTTCCACAGATGTTGTATATGCTTTTCTTTCTTTTTTATAACTTTTTGTTAAGCCAGAGAAAATCTCCCCCCCCCCAAAACCCATATATGGATTTTCTTGTCTCTAAATTTTGGTTTTATTTTCTTAATTTTTTTAATTGCATTTAATTACAGCTATGTTCCAATTCAATCATCATTAAACCTTACCAGAAAAGTTAGTTGTTTTTGTTTATTTAGTTTCCTTTTTTCTTCTTTAAATAGATTGTAAGCTTAATTAAAATATTAATCAAGATTATTATATAACTTAGTATATTAGAAATATGAAAAGTTATACAAATGCTGAGAGAATCTTATTTTATATATTTTACTATAAATCACATAATTTTAAATTATACATATAAATATATAAGAATAATTGACAGAATCCATTATTGTAGCATTTTTCTTTTCTTTTTCATATCTATATGTTTTATTTTATTCAGGTGTATTTAGTCACTCCCATTTTGAATTCATTTCATTGAGGCACTTTATAATATAGAGTTGGTTAGTGTTGGTTGAGTCCATAATATTACAATATATTATTTTAACTTTGAAAGTGAACAATCTTAAAATACATTGTATGATTGCAAATAACTAAATAATAAAACATTTATTAAGGATAGTCTTATTCTTTTACTTTTTTTGCATATCTTCATATATTCATATGATAAGCTCTGATGAAGACTGCTGGACAGTCGAAACTATAAGGAAAATAAAGAAGTTTTTTAAGAAAATTTGTTTGCTTTGAAGTGTATATGAAAGAAGTATTATAAGATATATTAAGGATACTTTTGTATTGCTTTCAACCACAGCCCACTTTCAAACTTGGCTGATTTTTTTTAACTTGTAATTTTTTGTATTATATAATAATTTCCTTCATTTGCTTTTATATTCCTAATTTTGTGTATGCTTGTATTTTCTTATTTAAGTTTTTATTAACTCCGACATAATAAAATGTTAATAGTTACAATGTTTGTTTTTATTAAGCATAGATTTTCTTATTTCATTGTGCATCATTTAAAGTTTTGATAAAATGTTATTAAGAAGCATTTGAATTATTTTAAAGAAAAGTTATTTTAATAAAATTCTCACAATTGTTACTACCTGCAATCATTTTGGAATATTGTCAAATGGTGACAAATTGTGTTACTTTGATAAAGTAAAAACAGTAAAGGTAGAATAGTATTTATTAGAATATTTATTATTCACAAACTTTTATTATTACAAACAAAATATGGTCTTTAATCTTTTATCATAAATAAATTTTCAGGAAATACATTAATGAAATTAATTGCAACAAGTTATCTTTTTTATATGCTTATAAAGTTTGGGTTTGCAAAGAAAAAGTAAAAGATCTAGTCAAATGTTGGTGGCCTAGCAGCTAGCATAGCTGCCTTCCAAACAGCCGGCCCGAGTTCGTGTCCCGGTTAATGCTTTGACATAAAAAAAGTAAAAGATCTATTCTTGAAATCTCAAAAATTTCACAAATCCAGAAATACTAGAAATTTTTGGGTGCAAATTTAGTACGCGATCTCTGCATTTTGAATTTCAAAAATAGCCAAAAACATCGTCTGACACATCTAAGTGATAAAAAACTACGTGAAAACAGAAAAAATTTAGACCTTGGGTCACGTGACTTGGAAAACCCCACCAAAACACACTGTTAAAAAAAAAAAAAAAAGCCAAAACACGAAACATTAACACTTTTTAATCAATAAATGCTAGTTAGCACTGCCTAAAAAAGTACATAATGATAATAATAATACATTTTTTCATTTTAAATTATAAATCACATAATTTACATATAGCAAGATTACTATATTTAAACCTTAATTAATAAATAGTCGACCATTTGGTTTCTTGCTCTTTGTTTTATTTTACATTTAACACCTTTGAACATCCAAAGGTGTTTGACTGTAGCTATTTTCAAGATTGCCTTTGTGGATAAAGATGCACCGCAAATTATATTTCTTCCCCTCTCCCATTGTCTACTTTTACATTCTTATTTAATGGTTTTCAGTTTTTATATATATGTTTCTTTTAACTGTAAAATGCTTAACTTAAATACTTTAGAATTTAGCTTTAGAAAGATGCCATAATATTATATATACACACACGCACCTATTACAAATGTGTGCAGATTTTAATATTACATTTTATACACCATGGGAGATAGTTTGGTTTTAAGTAAAATGAAGCAAGTATATCTGCGTACAAATGATATTCACCGCTTCAATATATAAAATCATACCTCAACAAATAATTTTAAAAATGTTTATAAAAATACGCAAACCACTCTATAATTATTTTGTATACAAATTCTGAGAATTAAAAAGTAACTTTCTTAATATGATGGGGAGAACCGAATAAGGCATATTAAGCCTTTTACTATGTGCGGATGTACATATAAATATTACCCCGGTCACTTTTAAAGTTAGTTATATACAGCTTACTTGTACACAAACATATATATGTGTTAAAATATAAGAAGATAAAACTCATTAAAGTCTTCATTTGCATTTCATCTATATCAGATCTACTCTTGATTATGTCACTATAATCTGTATATCTATTAACATTGAAATGAGTTTTACTATCAACAAAGAAAAACAAAAACATATTTTAAATAAATGTAAATATTTTATTTTATTTTTTTTAAAAAAATATTTATTTTAATTAATAATCTCTTTGTGTCTGTGTTTGTAATGAGTAATATATATTTCACACAAATAAAATTATGAGTGCGTAAAGAAAACAAATAAATGAAATATGATAAATAAATAAATGGCTATTGGGTTTATTTACCTTCATTATCAAAGCTGTGTGCTAAATTTGCATACATTTTGCATTTCTTATAGCAACAGTTTTACTTCGCAATTTATTTATCCACAGCTTTGATAATGAAGGTATTCCTTCAAAAATACTAGCCATTTATTTATTTATCGTATTTCATTTATTTGTTTATTTTATGCACTCATAATTTTATTTGTGTGAAATATATATATATCGCATATATATTACTTTAATTGGTAAAAGCCTGAAATCCGGACAAAACCGCTTGGAGTGTTGATGCTAGACAAAATCAATGAAATATAACATTACCGGCCGCCACAACCTTTTCTTTTTTTTATACAACAAGGTTTTTTTCTTTCTAATATTGATTAAACGAATAATTTTTATTTCATTTAGAACATGATTTCTTTATTATTAAACAAATTTTGATATTCATTTTCATTACTTTTTGTGGGTTTTTTGTTGGAACCTGATATTTTTTCAACAAATTTTGCTAATTGTATTTTTTTTCTTTTTATCATTTTAAAACTTCGGACCATTTCACGATGTCAAAAAAATTTGTTTGAATCCCATCATTGAAAAAATAGAATACAATTATTTGTGACTTGTTTAAAACTTAATTCTACCTTTCTTTTATTTTTATGGCTTGACTAAATGGTTTTTCTTATTATTATTAATTTTACTTTTTTTTAAAACACAACTTGTTTTCACTTTGATTTAGATTATGTTTGAATTAGCCTTTTTTTTTTTTTGGCTACTACAAGAAACAGCTTTTTGAGCGGGCGGGGGAGGGGATTCGTACTGTTATTATTAAATAATATTTTTATAAAGCGCAGACGGTATTGAAAATTAAATTGAGAGAGTGCAAACTTCTAGTAACCAATCAGATCTTAAGCACGGGGACAGGGAATTTAACAAGAAAAGAGTGGTTCCCACTCTCTTCTTTATTTGTCTTTTTATATATCCAAGCCAGTCCAAAGTACTTATATCTGAGAGCGTGAATCTTAAATATTATCACACTTAATTGATTGAGTTCAAATTATGAACATACAGCATGAAATCTTTTGATTTACTATGCAGTAGTTTTTCGATGTTATAACTTTGCAGCAATATATGTAAATAATATTTTTATAAAGCGCAGATGGTATTGAAAATTAAATTGAGAGAGTGCAAACTTCTCAAGCGCTTGTGACTACAAGTAAACAAGTAACCAATCAGATCTTAATTTTCAATACCGTCTGTGCTTTGTAAAAATATTTATTATTTACATATATTGCTGCAAAGTTATAACATCGAAAAACTACTGCATAGTAAATCGAAAGATTTCACGCTGTATGTTTATAATTTGAACTCAGTCAATTAAGTGTGATGATATTTAAGATTCACACTCTCAGATATAAGTACTTTGGACTGGCTTGGATATATAAAAAGACAAGTAAAGAAGAGAGTGGGAACCACTCTTTTCTTGTTAAATTCCCTGTCCCAGTGCTTAAGATCTGATTAGTTACTAATAGTCACAAGCGCTTGAGAAGTTTGCACTCTCTCATGTTATTATTAACAAAAAGGCCAACAAAAATAGTCAATTGTTTTAACAGCACTGAAAAAAGAGAATCAACTTTGGGACTTGTTTCAAATTTTGATTTCTTTTTGGTTAACGTAATTGTTTTTCTTAATATTAAATCAAAATTTACTTTTGTGTTTTTGCCGATTAAAAAATTGTTTTCAAACACCCACCCCCACTCACACTCGGAAAAAGAATTGTAACCAAAAAGTCAAGAATTTAAACTTTTTTTTCTTTTTTTGAAACAACTTTTTCTCACTTTTTACTTTGATTTCTATTTCATTTGAATTACCTTTTTTTTTTTTTTAGCCTTCTACAATAAACTGCTTTTGAGGGTGGGGTGTATTTCGTACTTTGTTATTCTTAACAAAAAGTCAACCAAAGTCGTCATTCATTTTAACCCCGCTGCAAAAAATTGAATCCAAATACTTGTCAATTTCTAATGAAATAAAAAACAAAAAAAAAAGGACACAAACTTTGGACTTTTTACAATTATTTATTCGATTTTATTGCTGTAATAAAAAGTGGACATTACGTGTGCCGGACAAAATAAAAAAAAAAACCCACAATCTCACACACTTTCTGTACTCGGCAATTTATCTGAAGAAAAGTTTCAAAATTGCACGTTCATCTCAGACCTTTTAATGGTCTCGAATATTTTCCCCACCATGCTGAAACGTGACTTAGCGTCTGAGCTTTGTTGAAGCCTGTTCGAACATACACTTTGCCAATTTTTTACATATTAATCTTTTTTTCGGGAAGGGTGGGGACCATATGACAATTATTAATAATTAACAACATTTTTAAAATCTAAATGACATTACTCTATTATGGAGATTTGAAATTGTCGTATCGCCTTGAAATTTAAACACCTTCAAGCGATATGGTACGCGTAAATAGCTTTGAAGCACAAAACAGGCCATAATATTTTTGTGCAATGTCATGTAAAGCAGCCTAGCTCAATGGGTTAATACAATATGTAAATGTTGTATTAGCCTGTAAGGCCGTGGCCACCGAAATGGCATTTTTATGTGTTTTGACACGTAAACAATGCCCCAAGCGGCCGTGCCCAGATTTCAGGCTTTTACCCTTTAATTTGTATAAGGGGGGAGGGGTGCCTTAGATACCTCATATCAGCTACATCAAAATGCTACCAAGTACATTTTAGGCAGTGATAACTAGCATTTATTGATTAAGATTTAAATATAGTAATCTTGCTCTCTCTATATATAAATTATTTGATTTATAATTTAAAATGAGAAAATAATTTTTCATGTTTTGGCTTTTTTTTTGTAACTGTGTGTTTTGGCAGGTTTTTCCAAGTCACGTGACCCAAGTTCTAAATTTTTTTCCTGTTTTCCGTAGTTTTTTATCACTTAGATGTGTCAGACGATGTTTTTGGCTATTTTTGAAATTCAAAATGGCAGAGATCGCGTACTAAATTTGCACCAATTTTTGTTTAATTGGTGTTTTAATTACATCACAAATTTGGCATCACTTGAAAGATTTTGTTGATAAATTTATCTTTGTAAGATAATAAATTTGGATTTATTTAGTAAAGAGATTTGCTGAAAATCAGTTTTATCTAATAATAGTAAATATTCGAAATACAGGCACTCTTCACATGCCTGGAGCCTAACTGTAAATATATGGATTTGTACTCAGACTTTCAAGTACCTGTCAACTATCTCATACCACCAATACACATGATCACACACATGTAGAAAAGATAAATAATCACCATTTCGTGCTAAAACAGCACTCATCAGTTTGTTCAGATTATCATCTCCCACACATATAGTAAAATAAAATCTATTTTTTCCTTCTAAAAACAAAAAATACAATAATAAAAAATAGCTTTCTAAAAACAACTTCAATTTAATTTATTGTGGCGATATAATTTAAATTTTATTATTTTAATTATGCGTTTATTTTAATTTTACTATCATGTAATCAATGCTATATTTTTGTTTTATTTAGATTGATCACAAGGGATTAACTGGAAATATCACATTTGTAGAAGGGCAGCGCAAAACATTTAAATTAGACATTGTGAAATTAAAAGAAAATGCGATAATAAAGGTGAGATAATTAGATGATTAAAGATATATATAATAAAAAAGTCAGATGTCACATGACTTATATATAGCTTGCATTTAACAATATGTAAACTTAAGAGCATGCTAAGATAAAGATAAAGATGATTTGAATGCCTTCTTTTGTAATAGCATTTATCATAATAAAAAAAAAAGATTTAAAAAAAAAAAAAAGCTTGTTTAGAGTTATAGCATGCTCTTAAGTTTATATATATAAGCATTCCAAAATTAATGACAATTAAATAAACTTTATTTATTAGAACCGATTGCTGTTGTTCAATTTGTTTTAATTTGTCTTACTTCATTATTTTTGATTATTTGCTGTAATTAAAATCTTTGAGAATCAAAGATATTGCTAAACATTATGGAATAAAAGAATTCTTTTACTTTCATTTGGTATTTATTTATATGTGCGCGTGTATATAAATAAAATTTTTCATAGGAAAAAAATATGACAATACAATGTTATTATTATTATATTTAAGTTGTTATTATTATTATAGCACTGATATTCTAGCTAAATCTAAACCGAAATCAACTATAATAACAAAAAGCAATGCATATGTGAAAGGATCTAAAACATGCAGATAATGACAGGGCAAAAGAATAGACGTAAAAAACATAAAAACTGAACTTTTATACATGTGTTACATTTGTTGTATATATATAGTGTGTTAAAAGCATATTTATTAAGTCTAAAATTCTCGTCACAACATAGGAATTACTTGATAGCCATGAATTGCAGTCTTCTGCGTCTAACCTTTAACTAAATGTTGCAAAGTTAAGTGATTAAAAAAATATGTTTGGTTTTCAAAAAAAAAACAAAAAAACAAAGACGTTGAGAACAACAAATGAAAACAAAATAAAAAATTTTCTCACAAAGAATTATTATAAAAAAGAGGAAAGAAATAATATATATTTTTATAATGAAAACACAAACAGATCATATTTAAAATTGTATATTTATTAATGACATCTAAAAATACTTCTTATACATATCAATAAAAAATAATATATCAGTATATATATGTGTGTGTATAAAAGCATATATATACTCTGTAAACCATTAAAAATGTCGTGATATCAATCTAGTTTGTTTATTAAATACTTCTGACGTCATTAAGTTATTAAGACTAATAATAGAGTAATGATAATTCAGTATATTTTTTCTAAGTCAATAATTTTTAAAATTAAAATTTAAACAATTAATAATAATATATTGTTTATTAAAACAAATACATTCATTACATTAATTCATTTGAATGCAGGTCAAAATATATTTACACAAATACAAATTTCATTCTTCTCCTACTAAGCCGTAATTGCTCTTTTATGTAGAAGAAAATTTTTATAATATTTAAATATTTACATGAAATTTCAACATAATATAAAATATGCCAATATTAAAAACAACCTTGCATTCCAGACAACCCTCGAGTCGTATGCAGGGAGCGCCATGACCTAAAGAGAAAGATCAAAGAAGGTTATCTCATTAACTTGGACTCTAATTCGATGAACAAAAGAGATACGTGTTACGCAATATCCAAAAAATGGCAAACGTAAATTGCATACACTTTTTTTTTTCATATGACATAGCATCGGTTGGGAGGCGAACTCACAACCGTCTGCAACCAACTACTTGCTTGCAAGGCGGCTGCGATGACCTCTTGGCTAACAACGCTTGACTAAATTGCATACACTTTGCATTTCATAGCAACGGTCTCACTTCGCAATTCATTTAGCACACAGCTTTGATAATGAAGATATTCCTTCGAAAATACTTAGCCAAATAAACTCAATATCCATTTATTTGTTTAACGTATTTCATTTATTTGTTTACTTTATGCACTCATAATTTTATTTGTGTGAAATACATATCGCATATATATTATTCATTATTATATAATAAAAATATTGATTATACAATATTAGATATTCCTATATATTTTATATAATAATTTTTTAATATAGTTTTGAATTTGTTTATTTTTATTTTCCTATAATGTTGAAAGCTTGATTCAATAGGTAAATTATTAAATAATTTAGGAACATAATTATTTCTTACTCTAGTTCCATATTTATTACAATATTTTGAAATTATGTATATATATATCTGTTTTCCGTAGACACATTTCAAATTGTTTGATATAATGTTTTTTGAAAGTACTATCAACAAATCTTTTCTCTATAATTATATAATCGAGAAGTTGATTGAATAATAAAATATTATTTTTGTATACACTTTTTTCTTTATTGATATATATTTTCTTCTATTAGATCAATTATTCTTTTTTGCAGTAATGCTAAATCTTTTAATATTAGAAAAGCTTGCAAAACCATAAACTGTTATTCCATATCTCAATAAAGATTCACATAAAGATTTATACATAACAATAAAAATATTTAAAGGAAAAATATCTTTGACTTTGTAGAACATTGTTATAAAATATCTAAATTTATTAATTAATTAGTTTATATAATGTTTCCAAGACATTTTTTCAACTATCATTATTTCAAGATATCCAATAAATTTTACTTATTTTACTTTTATACACTTATCATTACATATTAAATTATAGTCATATAAACACTCATGTGAATGCAGATGTATATCAATATTCTTATATTTAAGAATCATAGATCACATGTACCCAATTCTCTTAAGCTTGTAAGATATAAAAAATGAGCATTTACCAATTGTTCAACAAGCTTTGTGATAAATGCTTAGCCAGAGAAAGCATTTAAAATATCTCTGTCAGCCCCCCCCCCACGCTAACCTCTGACCATGGTTTCATGCTTTGACACTCCTCAGAGATGCACTAGGGTAGCTTGAGACATTAGATCTAAAAATACCAACCCAAAGACAGCATTTATCTAAAAGTTATTTATTGAGTGGGAAATCTGAAATTTACCTACATGTCTTCAAACCCAACTGTCCAACTCAAATAGCTATATGGGGCTGAGAGATCTTCAGTCATATCATATATTAATAGTCTTAGCAATATAACATCGCATAAGACTTAGTCAAAATAAGTCATAGATCACATGACCCAATTCTCTTAAGCTTGTAAGATATAAAAAATGAGCATTTGCCAATGGCTCAACAAGCAAATGCTCATTTTTTATATCTTACAAGATTAAGAGAATTGGGTCATGTGATCTATGACTCTTATTTTGACTATTTATAGTCTCTGCCTTAAGTCTTATGTGAAGTTATATTGCTAAGACTACTAATATATGGTATGACTGAAGATCTTTCAGCCCCATATAGCTATTTTAGTTAGATAGCTGGGTTTGAAGACATGTAGATGTCTGAAAATTTCAGATTTTCCCCACAATAGATAAATGCTGGCTTTGGGTTAGTATTTTTAGATCTAGTGTCTGAAGCTACCCTAGTGCCTCTCTGAGGAATACCAAAACATGAAACTATGTTCAGAGGTTGGGGGGGGGGGGTCCTGACACATATTTTAAATGCTTTCTCTGGCTAAGCATTTATCACAAAACTTGTTCGGCAATTGGAAAATGCTCATTTTTTTCATATTAACATATATTTTGTTTTTTCTCCATTTATATAAATTCCTCTCTCAAAGCACCAAAAGACAATTTTGTTCAGATTTTCTTGACATTCTTTAATTGCAATATCAATATTGCTATTTACACTCATAACAACATCTGCATATTGATCCTTCAGTATTAATGTATTCTAGATTATTTATAAAAATCAGAAACAACAATGCATTAAGTATCTAGGAACCCCATTACTCAATACATTTGATATTTTTGCTACAGTATATCTATCATTTAAATAATTTTTTTAAAAACTGAGCAATTTTCCTCTAACTCCACAATTTTGTAAAGTTTGAATCAATTGCTTACGCCCAATAATATCAAAACCCTTAAAACAATCTAAAAAAAAGTACATTTATATATTTTTTATTATTTAATACACTATTAAGTTTATCTGTAAAATTCTCCAATAACATAGTTGTATTTTTCTTCTTCTATGAATTTATGTTGGTTTTCATTAAAAAATATATTTTAGTTAGAATTTTTTGAATAATTTTATAAATCTATTTTTCTATTATTTTATCAAATGAATGAAGAATAGATGTAACTCTATAGTTATTAAAATTATTTTTAGCATCAGATTCATAAACTGATTTTACTATAGATGTTTTTAATTATGTAGGAAATTCACTACTTTCTATTATTTTATTAATCATGTAAATTATAACATCTGATAGAATGTCAATATTATTTTTTATGACTACCAATCTGATTGTATCTATACCTGGGCTTATATTATCTCTACATTTTTTTATTATTTCATGTAAATCTTTATTTAAATTTGGCATAAATATTGAATGAGGTTGACTATTATATGTTTTTGAAATATTACTATCATGATCAATTTGTTGTAGTTAGTTAATTCTTTGTACAAATATATTATTAAAAATATTTGCAGGAATAAATCTATCATTTATATGAAAATATTTTTTTAAATCTTCATCATTTATAAAACTTAATTTTTTTAATAATATTTCATATATTTTATACTCCAAGTTTTTTTTATGTCACCTCTATTTCATTAAATAATTTATTATAAAACAATCTTTTCTTTGACCGTATCATAGAATTAACTTTATTTCTTAATGCCTTATATTTAAGAAATCAATCATGATTTTGTTTACTTTTTTAAAAAATTCTTTTCATAAATTGTGTTTTTCTTTTATTAATTTCTAATTAATATAGAACTTATTATTATTATTATTTTAATCACAATGATTTTTTGTAACTTATTGTATACATCTTGGAAAATTTCTACAAACTTCTCATACATAGTATTAATGCCTTTTTTTGACTTCATTCCAGTCAGTTTCTTGTAAAAAGTTTCTAACTAGTTTATTATTATATACTATCAATTTATTTTTCATTATTTCTGATATTCCATTATGTTGTATTTTGTTTGGAATAGATATAAATGTAAAATAATGATCCACAATCTTTTCTTTAATAATAATAGTTAAAATATTATTTTTCATTAGGCTTATATTAATGTGATCTTTATATGAAGAAATTATAATATTCATTATAATTTCTTTTCTTGTGTAACATGATAAAGTACTCCATAAGTAGCCAATGCATCTATATAATCTTCAATAGTTTTAGAATCTTTACATAAATCAATGTTCATATCACCTATTAGTATTATTTTATTATTAGCTAGTGTAAAACATTTTAATCATGATTTTAATTCATCTATAAAATTTTATTATCATTATTTGGTGGTCTGTTTATTGCTATTAACATAACTTTATTGCTATTTAATTCAAAAGTTATGATAATTGCTTCAAAGCTGTTACAATTGATTTTCAGTTTTTCAACAAAAATATTTTCTCTAATAAAAATTAATATACCCACTTTTTTATGATTTCTATAATATGCAACTTGTTTATAGTTTATAATATTATAAAAATTAACTTCTTTATTTTTTATATTTGTTTCCATTAATATTAGAAAATCTATGAAGATTAATGTACGAGTATATATTCTAACTTTCCCAAAAAAATGAATTATCATCGTGGCTATCATACATAGCCACCGATCGTCGGTCATTTCTAATCTATAAAAACATATATAAACTTATTAACTCTAACTATATAGTAACTAATATAGTAACTAGTATTAACGATTCTAGATGTAGTTTAAGCTCAATACATCAATCGCCTCTATAATTAGACATCCCATTTTCTAACCTAATAAAGTATATTCTCGGTGATCTGCAAACTCACCAATGTGCATACTCAGCCTAGCTCAGTGGTCGGTTAGTTATAAGAATATTCAGCTGCATAGATATGCAGTTAAGATAAAGAAAGAAATTAAATCATAAAACAAATTATCATTAGTAAAATAAATATCTTGGGAAGATAAAAAAAAAAAACTGTCATCATTCCCTAATTAAAAAAATTTAGAATAAAATAACAACCTCTCTTTATCAAAAACACATTCTCTGAGCTATAAGTATTTGCACTTTTCAACAATGATGATAACTTTTCATATTCGTGTTAATGTTACCAAAGTAAAAAAAATATATATTCACTATTGCCAATATGATCTGAAAATACTTTTCTTATAGCACAATTACAAGTTAAACTTTTTTAAGCCATGCCACAATTATACTATCAATAATAATTGATCACTTCTTAATTAAAGAATAATTATAATGACAATAATAATCTCAGGGTTCTTTGTTTAATTTAGGAAAATGCTCAACAGTACTGTGCGGTCATATATGACTGGCATTCTGATCGGCTATAGGAAACATTTACTTTACTTCAAAAGTCAATGTGTCTTCATATCTCATATCAACTACTATATCATTTAAAGAGGTGATAATTATACTCAATAATGACATACAATTTTGAATAATACAGCCCTTTTATCCATAATCTCAGCCGGAATAATAAAAAGACAAAGGTGCTTTTTGTGTCCTTCCATCATCCATGACAACACAATAAATTAACTAAGACTCATTACTTCGACAATTTAACTAAAATATGAATGTAATAATGTGCAGTCAGAGTTAATGACTTGGGAATAAATTTATTTTTACACTTATAAAATATTCAGTCTGAAGTTTGCAATTCCATAAATAATTCTCATTAAAATAAAATGAAATGAAATATTCAGATCTGCTTAAATTTGTCTATCTGGTATATTAAGTTTTTAAGAGTTTGAAATGATTTCGAACTCAAGAAAAGGTTTTGCAAATATTGTGCAAATACACTTATATTTAGCATATACAAAAAAAAAAGAATCTACAACAAATATTGACAAGACTATAATTTATTACTATCACAAAAAAAATATACAAATTTATTAAAAAACAAAAACACAAGTTAAAACTTGCTAACGCTTGTATTTATGACAATAGATGGCGTTCTACCAAAAACACCATCAATCAAATAGCTTGAAATCATGATCTGAAGGTGGAAATTAAGTTAGAGATAGTGAATGCTTGCTCTGACATTTATGTAAACAAACACGCTTGACGGTGTTTTTGGTAGAACGCCATCTATTGTCACAAATTTATTAAGTAATTTCACACTGATACAAAACATAAACCAACATTAATCTGTCTATTGTTTATGTATAGAGTAAAATTATAACTTCACCTGTTTGCAATCATACGAATTGACTAACTAAAAGTACATCTCATTTACCAATACACTAATTTATAAGTTTGGTAAACTTTCTATAAGCTTTTACTTAAAGTTATTGACTAACTATTTTTGTTTTTAAATGATTAATATTATCATATAAAATATGCAAAATACTAAATTTATTTCTAATACATTTAATTAAGTTATAGTTTTTAATTGGACAACCTATTCTAATTATGGGTCATTTATCAGAAGTCGCACTCACCATCTTACATTTAGCTTAATCTTAACTTAAGTTACGATAAATCTTTTATTCATAAGTGTAATTTAAACTTAATTATTAACTAACATTAAACATTGCATTTGAATATTCCTCCAGCCAATAAGCATTTGAAATTACACAATTTTAACCTACTTTCTTCATTGATTTTCTTGTCAACTACTAGCAAGATTCAGCAGCACAATACAGATATTGATCTCAGTTACTAACACACTATTAATACTAAAGTGCACCTTGAGGAACTAACACTTCCAACATAACATTTATCTTTGCCCTAACTTTTAAAACAAAGCACAATAATCAACACCTTCCATGGTGGAACTATCCTTATATTCACATGAGGAATGCAGAATAACAATGAATGTCTGCAGAGTAAACTATTACACTAAAATATTTTGGTGGTTTCTTACCTCTTACTCAGGCATCAAATGAACACACACCAAATATAATCCTCTCCTGGGATTTAAACAAATTAAGCATCCTAAATGCTATATAAACTCTTGATCATTCTATTCATGAGAATCGATCACATGGGCTATCAAACATACCCTAACATTATATCTAAAACTATTCCTCTCATGCAACAATAAAGTATTTTGGGGAGATCATTTTCATCCCACAAAATGAAATACATTATAAGTATTACATATGCTGATATTAAGCATATATCAATGCTATATTTAGGCAAGATACGAAAACACACTAATCACAATAAACCTATGTTACAATGTATACTTTGATCAATATCTGAAACCAATGAACATGACAGCATAAAAGTATGATAATTTTAATTCTAATGAAGGAACACTCAAAAGCACTAGCTAGCATATCAGCTTCCACTAAATAAAGTGGATGTGCTATTAAAGAATAACTGTTACTAAATTAACATTATATAAATTCTGTTGACTCTTTTAACAAGAAATATCTTGTTATAGCCTGTATTTCTTTTTAAAATTACTTCTGATATATTAAAATATTTATTTTACCCGTTAAATAAATATAAAATATTTTTCTTTTAAGTACCAAACATGCAAAGTTTATATTTGTCACTGCATTTAATAAATCGGATATGCTTCATAGATTTCATCTTAAAAACAAACTTAACCCAAAATAATTATAGTAAGACATACCTTTGTCATTACAAGATTCTTAAAATATTGCATGACAAATATATCCCAGCATATAATAATACTATATCACAAAATAATATTTTACAAATTAGTTTTCTAAAAAAAAAAATTCAATAAACAAATGCATATTATCTCATTAGCAGAACTATTTTTCTGTGAGCTGCTTATCCAGGTGAAGAGTTTTCATCCAGTCAATTTTTACAAAACATTTTAAAGTAATAAAGCATTTTTTTCCTTCTTTAATAAAAAGTTTTATTTTATTTAGCACTTCTAATAATAATCAGGTAAAGAAAATTATAGCAGAACTGAAGATTAATTTTCACTTGAATTAAACTACTAAATTTTGGGATCCAAGAAAAAAAAACGAATATTCTAACATAGACGAATATTTTACCATAGATGATAAACGTACACAATTTTTTATTGACTACACATATAATTATTAGCTAGCTTACTTATGGATGAAAATGCGCACTTTTCCGAGAGATTATTATGATAATAACTGCAGTCGATTTACATTGTATATGAAGTTTTAATAATTCCAACTGGTGTATAATACAATATATCATTTAATTTTATTATTAAGTCACTAAGAGATTTAGTTTTCGTTCATAATCTAAGAATTTTATTTTCTAATAGTAACTTCCCCATAAAAACGCACGTATATAATTTTTTCTTATATTTACTTCAAGAAAGTTTTTTTTTCCTTAAAAAAAAATATGCAGGTGTATAGTTTAGTATTATGATGATTATTAATTATTATTATTATTTTTGGACAATTCTTGGTGAATAAAAACATATTTTAATGTATATAATGGTATTATTCATAAAGGCAAACAAGATACTTAGAAATAGCGCTAAAAAATGTGTCTAGTTCATCTTCCTTTGCTTCTTAATATTTCTTTCAATTATTATTATTATTATTATTATTTTTATACCAAGAAAATATTAATAAGTGATACAAAGTTACTACATAATTATTTCCCACTTCGAAATCATTTGTTTTCCCTAATTTAGACACAATAAGATTTTTCCTGATTCTTTTAGTTAATTCTCTCATTTTAACTTTGCTGAAAACTTTAACTTTCACGTGAAGCAATAAATTTTTAAATGCAGACAGTTTTTAACTAGATAGATGGCATAAAACAAGATATCTTACCAAAAGGTTCAGCAATGCATTATATGATTAGAGTTTTCCTTTGATTGTACATTTTTTCTGCAAAATTCTAAAAGCAATTGGGTTACTAAATTTCAGATGGCAGAAGATTTTTAAAGAAATGATTTTGATTATGAAATTGGTCATTCTTTTTACTTTAGCGACCTCTTCCAGAAAAAAATAATCATTTGATTATAAACATAAACAAAAGAAAGGAAAAACTTATTACAATCATATAGTTTTCAGTATTATTTAAATGGTGTTACAAAGCAGTTTAATAAGGAAAATAATAAATACATTTACTTAACAATAATTAACTGTGATTTTAATTATACATAAATTATTTTCTACAAATGAATTTACCAAAAGTTACTGTTCCTTAGAATAAGATATACTAAAATTATTTAATTGACATTTATGGTTTTTTCTTCTTTCTATAACCATCTAAAAATTAACTACTGTTTATGATATTTGTTTTATATTATATTAATTTGCTCTAATAAACAATATCTTAATTAAATTATTCATGTTCTTTTAAAAACATGATATTGCATTAGGGAATATATATTACTCACCCACACAAACCATGTTTAGGTGATGAAAAGCACACTTTATTAACCACTTATTACTATTATTATTTTATCTTTTTATTTTTCTTGAAGAATAGCATTGATTTTATGCAGAAATAATGTTAAATAAAACCAAGTGCCAAAAGCACTGGGTTACAATATAAAGTTGCAATTAATTCATCCCAATTTTTTCTTATACTTCTAAGTTTAACATGAAGTATATTATAAATATTTTTTTCAAAACTAAATTCAATGTATTAAAATTCTTTACATATCCATTTTGTATTAGAATATATTCAAAACATTTAAAATAGAACTCACAAAATATTAATAATGTTATTTTCATTCTCTATATACTTTTTTCTCTCCATCATTTGTCTTGGCAAAAAAAAAATATTCATTTTTAATCTGCATATATTAATATTTTTTTTTGTTTTGCTGCATTTTTATTTTCAATAATAATTTTTTATTTCTTTTTGTTAAAGCTTCTTTAATATATATCCTTTTATCCCCCTTTATCTTGTGTAATTGAGTCATTAAAAATGTTTTTATTTTATAAAATAGCTTTTTTGTTATCTAGCCATAATGAACATCTTTAAATTCCATTTTAAAGATAGGATCTCTTTTCATAAATTTATTTTTTACTCATTATATATTAGTTATATGTCTTTTATCAAAATTCTTCATGTCCAATTTATTCCTAAGCAAATTAAATATATTGAACATATCTTCATTTTCTTTAAAGATTAAACCACATATATCAATAGAGAGGCTAATTTTAATTGATCCTGTTTATTTTTATCATCCTTAAGCTTTTGCAGTCTACCTTTAATTTTATTATTCAATTACTCATATCTTTTTTAATTTTCGTATTTTCTTTTTTATGAATTAGAAATTTTTATTTTATTTCAAGGTATTTATCAGTTTAAAATGCCATTGATTCTTTTAATTCATCAAAATGACACCATTAATAAATTAAATCATTAATCAAATTAACTTTTTTTTTCAATTCTTATTATTTTTTAATTTTAGCCATTTCTTCTCCAAGGGAATTACCACTCTGACTTTCAATCTTGGAGCCCTTTTGTTTTTTGCATTCTTGACATTTCAAGGATATTTTATTGGTATTGCTCATAGTTCTATAAGTAGATCCTTTCAATCATTAACAATGGAAATGAAAAGAACCTTGATAAAAACCATTACACATTGCAAAATCTTCTTCTTTGAGAGGTAAATTACAAGCATTACTGTTAACTATATTACAAAGAAAAACACTCACTATATTTTTTTAAAACAGGCAAAACTCTCCACACAGTAGTGTCACTCAGTGCCAACTAGAGTAATCAATGGATGCCAGAAGTCTTGTGCATAAAATCCCTATCTAGTGCCTTCTCATCCAATATCTCCATACTAGTTTTTGGCTTGTGGCCTTCATCAGTGAGGAGCTTTGGATTAGTCTGGTTGGCACTGAGTGACACTACTGTCTGGAGAGTTTTGCCTGTTTTAATAACAGTAATGTGCTAGCATAAGAAATAGTGAGCATGTGATGTTTAGTGGTTTATATTTTTTTAATACTAATATTAGTTATAGCCAAATTAACATCACAAAAATAATAATCACAATATTAAAGATCTCTTCTTTTTGATGAAAATAATTATGATATAAAATTTTTCCTTCTTAAATATAGCTAAAAATGTCTCATGTGTTATAAATAGAAACAAAATCCGTATTGTAAGAGTAGAAAACAAGAACAAAATTAAAATTAGAAGAAAATATGCTTAGAAGATTAATTAGAAATAATAAAACATATTAACAATTTGGATAAAATATATAAAAGATCAACAATGTATTGAGTAAAGAATTAATTATACAAAAAAAACCCCTTTAAACTTAAATAATCAAAAGCAGTTCTAGTTATGATTTCTGCATACATTTTTATCATCATCTGCTGTATTTGCTTTAGCTTTTAAAACAATTTATCCTTTCTATTCTGTAATTTGTTTATTGCTTTTCTTTTGTTTAAAGTGGTTTTTACTGTAATAAAATTACATAATCACAAAAAATTATAAATTCCAATTTATATAATAAACCAAAGAAAGAAAAATGTGCAGAGGAATTAACTGCAATTAGCCAACTTAAAGCTTCGAGTGTATGCACCAGACAATATATTTATCATGTAATGATTCTAATTAAAGATAAAGTCTAAATATCAGAATATTGTTATTTATTATTTTCTTAAAAATTATTATGAGTTTAATATACCTAAAAATAAAAAAAATGAATTAAGACTTATAAATATTAATTAGAAATAAAATGCAGGGGTTACACCTGCATATTTCGTTTTCTTAAAAAATTATCTGTGTATGTATCATCTTATTTTTACCATATTGCAATCATATAGCATGCATAAACTCAAACAACCTCTCTTATCATGCATACACCTCATAAACAATCCTCATTCATAAGGTGAGTGAGAGCTTCAAACACTGTTTTCATGCCTGCAGTAACTTTACAGAATTCATACTTAAATAATTTCTAAGCACAGTTTGAAATTGTATTTTAACATAATTCAATTTTTTTGAATACAAGTAATTAGTATGAGCAATAATTTACAAAGTTATGATTTATTTCATTTGGTGCATAAATTTTGAAGATTGAGTTAGGTAGAGGCATTGGTTATATTATTATATTTCTTCCAAATTATAAAATGCTGAACACTTATGACAAACCATGTTTTATCAGTTAAGTTGCCATTTGTTTTACAATTATCTGGATGGGATTTTAATAAAGAAACGTATTTGTTAAATAAAATATTACACTCCAAGCACACTAAAAACACATTAAACTAATGGAGAACCAGCATTTTACACATTTACCAATAGCATGTGTACATGAAGTTCTTTTCCCTCAATAAAGATCACAATAGAGTTAACTTTGAAAACACTGAAGTTTAAAAATGCAGAAGTTAATGTGTATTATTCAGAAGAACAGTTGAATCATATTTCATCAATATTTTATTATGTTTCTAATCTTAACGACTCTTCTTATCATTAGCCAAATATTTAAGTACATTTACTGTATCAAAATAATTTCTATAAGATAAAGCAACCATTAGACCATTTGCAAAAACAATAGTTCATAAAAATGCATGCATACATTACAGATATATATTTCAATTACAGATGTTTGTTGTAATTACAGAAATATTAACTTGCAAATAATATTTCATGTAATAAATGTGTAATTTCCATATAAATAAAATCTTATAACTATTAAAGTAAAGTAAATTCATAAACATAATTTTAATTATTCAACAGCTAAAAGGATTCGCTTTAAAATTCGCAATAATCAAGAATATTTTGCCGATAGAGAGATCTTTCAAATCATGATAAGATAGCGATTTTTATAAAGACAAGAACAATCCATCTTGTCTTTAATCTTACATAAACTTTCTGTGCACTATATAAATTAATTACTACTTCTCAATAATTTATACAATTTCCAACAGTAAAATCATAATATTAACTCACTGTAAATCACAAGATTTCATGTAAGTTAATTTGCAAAGGAAATAATGGATTTAAACAGTGAAGAAAACAACTACTTCATGCTTCCAAATCAAGATGCTTCAGATTCATCTATATAAGTGGACATAAAGACAAGATGGGCCATTCTTGTCTATATAAAAATCGCTATATTGTGTCGTGGTTTGGAAGATCCCTCTATCAGCAAAATATGCTTGATTATTGCGAATTTTAAAGCACATTGAATACGGGTTAATACCTGTTCAGAATATTCTCTTTTATATAACCTGCTTGTATTACATTCAAATATCAGCCTTTCAAACCAATTGTGCATGCGCTTTGCGAGTGTTAATAATAAATGAATACTTTCCTTTCCAATACAAGATATAGTATTTATGCAGGAATAAAATGAATCCACTTATTCCTACAACTCAAATGCTTATATATGAGCAAATCTGAAGTACTGGCAAGGAAAGTGTGAGGATAGACTACTCACTTTAAATTACTATTTACGATGTCTGAATGAATGACGTCGGCAAAAGTATTCATTTATTACTAACATTCACAAAGCACATGCACAATTGGCTTGAAAGGCTGATATTTGAATGTAATACAATTGTAGACATAGCGCTATATAAAAATAAATGCTTGTTTACATATGATTAAGCTTCAGTTAGAGTGATGTTTAGTAAATTCTAGACAATGTCGCCGATGTCATTCATTCAGACATCACAAATAGTAATTTAAAGTGAGTAGTCTATCCTCATGCTTTCCTTGCCAATACTTCAGATTTGCTTATGTATAAGCATTTGAGTTGTAGGAATAAGTGGATTCATTTTATTCCTGCATAAATACTATATCTTGTATTGGAAAGGAAAGTATTCATTTATTATTAACACTCGCAAAGCGCATGCACAATTGGCATGAAAGGCTGATATTTGAATGTAATACAATTGTAGACATAGCGCTATATAAAAATAAATGCTTGTTTATAACCTGCTTGTGTATATTTAAATAAAGAATAAGTATTCTAATTATTATTCTCATTATCATTTTTAGTTAAGAATTCATAGCAAGTATCTGGTCTAAATCTCACATATTAAAGCTGACTGTTACAAAGTAAATATATTGTACCGATGTAGGTCATTACATAATATTTCTAGCATTTATCAAGAGTGAATTTTATTGAAAGAGAAATTTTAAGAACATATTATTATTTAAAGTTTGAAAAAAAAAAAATTTTCATGAAAGTTCGAGAAAAAGAAAAGAACAAAAGAAAGGGGAGGGGAAAAGATTTCGGTAATGCACAATAATTAAAGGGAAAAATGATTAACATTGTTATTTTAAATTAATGTATAACATAAATATCTCATTTTGTCTTATAATATGGAAGTAATGGAATGTGTGCGTCTATAAAAAAAATAAAAAAGAAAGGAATTTTCTTAAAATGATAAAATTGAAAGCTAATGCAATGCAAATAAAAGAACTGAAAACTTAAAACCAAAATGAAGGAAATATAATTAACAAAAAGGGACTAAGTACTATTGTTTGATTAAAATAGAAGCCAATGGAAAGACTATAATGAATCTTAAACTGTTAAATAAAAGGAATAGAAACCCAATGGGATTGCAGCAGACTGCTTGATTGATCCTAAGATAGGGAAAACTGTCTATACAAGGGAGATGTCATATTGTTATATAATCAATCAATCAAAAAAAAATCATTAATCATAAATTAATCAGAATTAATCAAAATTCGCCAAAATTTGATCTAAAAAATATTGAAATAACTAAGAATGAAGGTGCTGACATATAGAATGCATTGCTGAATCCATCAGATCATGCAGCCAGCCTGAACCTTCTCTGCAGTAACATTAGCAGTTAGTTCAAGAGAGAAATCATGTTCATGTGAAAACTGGGAATCATCAGTGTCCATGCCAAGACCCACATGTAATTCATATGGACATTCTAAAATAAATAAATGAAGTCTACAAGGTATAAACACTAATCTGTTGGAATCAAGACAATCAGAAGAAAGCTATGTGCAAGGTGATTTATATGCCAATATCTGGCTGATTATATTATATGAATATGATTTGACTAGTGCTATAATATAAGTATCTTTATGAATCTTTAATTCATCCTTAGAGAGAAAAGTAGCCTTCAATCAAACTTTCTTATATATATATATCAAAATATTAATTTATAACAAACTAACCAAAGGAAATACATATAAAAACAAAAAAAGACTTATAAATCCAATAAATAATATATTATTTATTGGATTTATAAGTCTTTTTTTGTTTATATATATATATTGGTATTTTTAGATCTAGTATCTGAACCTACCCTGGCACCTCTCTGAAAACTGCCCAGGCATGAAACCATGGTCAGGGGTTTGGAGGGGTATTCTGACAGAGATATTTTAAATGCTTATCACTGACTAAGCATTTAACACAAAACTTGTTGAGGAATTGGCAATCCTCACTGTTTATAACTTACAAGCTTAAGAGATAGGGTCATGTGATCTATGAATTGATCTATGACTTTTATTTTGACTATTTATAGTCTCTGCCAAAAAGTCTTATGCAATTTTATATTGCTATGACTACTACTATATGGCATGGCTGAAGATCTATCAGCCCCATATAGCTATTTGAGTTGGATAGCTGGGTTTGAAGACATGTACATGTCTGAAAATTTCAGATTTTCCACTCAATAGATAACTTTTAGCTAATTGCTTGGCTTTGGGTTGGTATTTTTAGATCTAGTGTCTGAACCTACCCTGACACCTCTCTGAGGAGTGCCAAAGCACGAAACCATGGTCAGGGGTTTGGGGAGGGGTTCCTGACAGATATTTTAAGTGCTGGCTCTGGCTAAGCATTTATCATAAAGCTTGTAGAGGAATTGGCAATCCTCACTGTTTATAACTTACAAGCTTAAGAGATAGGGTCATGTGATCTATGAATTGATCTATGACTTTTATTTTGACTATTTTGATATTGATAATGTTTCATTACATTTTCTTGCAATTAAAACATCTAGAAAAGAAAGCGATTAGTTATTTTCCGCTTTCATAGTAAATTTATTATTTAAGATCTAACGGTTTTTCTTTCAAGAGTTAACCTTGATAATGGTGGATGCCAGTCCGTCGAAATATCAGTGTTTAATGGAAAATAATACACGGTACAGCCCAAAAAGTTATAATCTATCTACCTACCTGTCTGTTTATCTATCTACCTACCTACTTACCTATCTATCTATATATATATTTAAAACGTCCACTCCTTATTACATTCCTAAATCATTTGGATAAAACACATTAATTAAAAAATGATTTCAGGATGCATTTTATTGTGAACTAACTCTCTTCAGTTGGTAAAAATACAATACTTTATGTATGTCTTCATTATTTGTTCAGTTTTTACTGCTATCAAATTATTACAATTTGATATATAAACTTAAGACAGTATGCAGTACCAACGATGAGAAAAATTCAATGTTGAAAATGAACAAATACAAGGAAAATCACATTGAACCATTTGCTTAAAAATGATATAGATAAAGTTGGTGTGAAAGAGACTAAGATCTATAAAAGAAAAGAATGGAGGTCACTAGGATCAAAAAGAAGCCAATTTTAATGAAACGGATTGGTTTAAATGACTAGAAATAATTATTTTAAGGAAGAATATGAAGTAAACAGAAGATCATAATATGTACAAATAATGAAAGAACTGCTATTGTGATGTTATTTAGCTTCATAGTGTAATCTTTATAAACTAATTGGTTGTTTAAAGATAAGGAATATAACGTCAAATTTTGTAGTCACCATCATTATTGATATGTAAGATTTCTTTTTATATAGATGATTCTTATGGAGTGTGAATAAAATTTCTTTTGAAAGTAACACCCATGTAGTACTAATTATAATATATAAATATTATGTATGCGTACATGAATATATATGTTTAATCAGTTTGATTTTTTAATTTTTTTTAGAATTCGCTTTTTACTTGCACTCCATTGTTATCATCTGTACTCATTCTTAATACAACATTTAATGTCACTTTGTTGTCCTCCACTCACGACAGTATTATATTTTCACTATTTATACTTAATACGATGATACTATGTCTCTTCTCATTCCCCAAATGGGCATAATTTGTATTTCTTCTATAATAAGCTATAGCTTGTAAGATATATATTTTAAACTCAGCTAGTAATGATTATTATAATAATTATTATTATATGTATTTTAGATTGGTACCTGGGATTCAGAAACTGGAGTAAATATCACAAAGGATAAAAATGTGATTGATGAAGATGTTGGAACTAATCTTACTTTACACGTAACGACGCTACTGGTAAGATCTTACAGCAAAATCATTCCGATTTCTGAAGTCAAAATATAAATAATTTAAATAATTAACAGATGTGATTTATAGTTAATAAAATTGTTTTACTACTTTTAAAATAGTAATGGTATTATATTTAATATGCATTCCCTCAGGGCAGTTGTTAGTAAATAATATACATTTGCTCAGACTTATTTAAGATAATATTATCTTTGGGAATATTAATAGAGCAAAATGCCAGAGCTCACACATATATGTGATTAATAAAACATAACAATTTTTAAACAATTCATTGAATCAAGCAAAAAAAAAATCTGTTTTAAACATCCCAAGTTTCTGTAAATATAATTCAGAATAAAAATATCAGTCGTGCTCAAGATTTTAATAAAGTAACATTTTTATAATGAATATATAAAACTGAAAAGTAACAAATAATGTCTATGTAATGCAACAAAATCTCATCAAATATATTTTATTGATTACAATTATGTGATTCATTGCAAAGATGAAAACTTAAACATTATAATTTAAATAATGATATTAATTTTTATCTTAAATAAATCGTGGATAATCATTAGTGTAAAGTGTTGGCGTTAATGTTATGAATACAGAACATTTGACACAGGTAAATTAAATGTAATGAAATAGAAATTTATTTTCGTTGTTTGTGCGTGATTTAATATAAAAACAAACTAATGCAATACGATTATAATATATAGTCATTAATACCAATATAAAAATGTGAATTTACACTATATATACAATTTATACCAATGCCTGACATAGATGGCTTGGTATAACATTAGACAGTTGCTATACAATTACAAAGGGACTTCAAATGCCCTTATAAGTTTACCTATCACTTCCAGCTGTACCGTGACAACCTGACTTGTGAATAGGTATAATAACACTTCTGGGTGTACTCTGATAGCTTGCCTTGTGTGAAGTTACTTCCACATCTATGGTGCACTTGCTTCATTTTTCAGCCATATAGCAGATGTGTATACTGCTAATCAGGTTCGATTGTTAATTGCCACCTATTCATAATGACAGCAATTGGATTTAGTGTGCATTGTCCCCTATTGCTCTATTATTGTTATTGGTTGTATGTTATATATATATAACCATTGGTCCATGATGATGAATGCTCAATTTGATCAAGATATGAGTAAATCTGGACTAGTCCATTACTTGATGGCAAGGTGGATATGATATTCCATCCCCTTGTCTAAAGTTAGAACTGGAGAAATGTAGTCATTCACTTGCTTTGATGGACAACTTTATTGCTTTCTGGTTTCATCAGGTTTGATGACTTCATGAGCAGGTCCAGTGTCTTCATTTGTAGTTCTAAAAACTTTTAATCTTGTAAATTCACTGCTGGATAGTGACTCATCACTGATGGATGATGACTCTCAACTGATGGTTGATGATGCATGATTTAACATTAGTTTGTTTCTGGGTCTATGATGTTGCTGTTCATCAGCTGTTTAAACTAGCAGTGTATGTAATCCTTTAACATCAGTCACAACTGCTGTAACATGTGATTCCCTTGTATCATAGAACATGGGTTCCTATCTGCACTTTAGTATTGCTATTTTCACTTTTGTGACTTATTTTAGGGTTCAAGCTTAGTTTATTAATAATTATTTCTGGGTAGGTAGACTCTTTTGGAATTTGATTTTGTGAGCTGGTTGCCTAATAAATTGCTATGTTTACTAGAAAACACAACCAGAGGCAGACATATGGCTTTATGAGACATTGTGACTTCAATTCCTGTCTCATCCAAAAGTGCTATTTGATTTTCTTGATAGTCAGCAATTGTTTTGCAACAAGATTGCAGCTGATCTTTATTTTTTTTATTAAATAATATCCCACTTATGTTTTGACTTAATGGACATGGCAGACTTGATATCTAGTTTCATTGTTACTGATCTATCATTAATAATAATTATATGTTTGAAAGCAATCAATGGCTCTCACATTGTTTATGAGTTTATTTGATTTTAAATTGCCTTTCTAGTTTTTTGTAATGGACTCTTCCATAGTGTCATCACCAAGTTGTTTTTCTTTAAAACAAACAACTTCATTGTGACTGAAATGCTTGCAATATATACACACTGTATATAAGTGTGTGCATTCATTGTGTGCTTTTTTGATTGATCATATCTATAACAATGTTTTTTACTCAGCTGATTTATTCAAACGATTTTTTTTATTGTCAACTGGATTGTTGTTTTATTCAGTTTTTGATCAACAATTTTAATACTGTATTACATTTTCTTCAATGGACTTAATTCATTATTGGTTCTGCTAGTTATTTGATTGACACCTGAATCAAATTTGGCATCAGATGCCATAAGAAGCCTATCCTTAAGATTGTAGTCTTTCATTCCACAAATAAACCTATCTCCTTAAAACTTTACTGAGGAAGTCATTAAAATTGAATTTTCAGTTAATTTTTTATTTTAACAGCAAAATATTGACCTTTCTTCCTTTCATCTTCTCTACAGAGATGAACTGACATCTCTGCATTATCATTAATAGTGATGTCAAAAAAATTGTCAATAGAGAGAATGCTTTGTCAAAATTAAAATCACCCAGAAGCGCATGACTGAGACCAGAGTGGCTCATTTTAAGTTATGCTTTTTGATTTGATTAGCCTGCATATAGAAAAATACCCAATTTTTGTAGCTTGGCAAGTTTTCAGGATAGATCAGATCGAATTTTTTTATTCAGACAATTTTTTTAGCCATTTGATTTTCTTCCTCTTTGAGACCATGAGAGAGAAATAAATATTGACTCTTATTTAATAATGAATGAATAAACAATTCACGGTTTACTTTTTATTATTATTGATATGCTAACAATATTAGCTGCCATTTTTTTAATTTCACAGAACTAACAAATTTCGGAAGATTCTTCTTTTATTGTTTACAATTAATCACTTAATTTGATTTTTTATAATAAAATTAACACACTACAATGTTGGTGGTCAATTTTTTAGATCAATGATAAAAAATCTAACAATCTACTAGGTCAATATCTGGTTGTTTAAACTTTTTTCAGCCATGGTGGGAAAAAATATTTTTGTCAACTGTCCTAAACTGTTGTGTTTATATGTGAATTATTATATAAACACAAGTGGGTAAAATATGTTTATAGTGTATATTTATTAATACTAATATAAAAACGTGTAACTGGCCAAAGAAAGCAATGAATATTCTTCCATTTCTTTGGGGGGGGGGATCATGAGTTGCAGTTATGCCACATTGAACTCTCTATGGCTGACAACATTTAATCGGAGAGATTTCTCAGAAAGAGAAAGGTGATGGTTAATATCTAAAGATGATAACACTATCGATAAAAAGGATTCTAGCATCCTTCTTTCTCAATAAATGGCACTACTAGTTTCCAGTTTGTTTATTAGTATGTAAATCTTCTTAAAAAATTCAATTTTATGATAATCTATTCTTTAATATTCAAAAGTGAGTTTAAATTTAGATCTCTATTTCATTTAGTCATATTATCTAAGATTATGATAAATTTTCAGTATTGAAAATACTCAGCTTTAAATAAATTTTCTTTATGACAAATTCAGACCTGAAAAGTTTTAACATTTTTAAAATCATTTACACTATATGTACACTTTATACCTTTGCCTGGTACTGTTGGCTTGATGTAGCATTAATATTTAAGCAAGTATAGAAGGAAAGGATTTCAGAGAATCTTATAAGTTTACTTACTATTTCCAACTGTACCATGATGACCTACTTCAGGAGTAAGTACAATGGTATTTCTGGCTGTACTATGACAGCTTGCCTTGTGTGTTAGTTGATATTTAGCAGCTTCTTCAAATGTGAACTTGTCTCAATGCTCAGCTATATAGTGGACAATGTGGATACTGCTGTTCAGGTTTGACAATTGCTGTCGCCTTTACCAATCAAAGAAATTAACTATTTATGGCCAAATCCTCATTGACACTGATTCAATGAGCATCATCGCACACTGACCCATGTTAATTATATGTATAAAATTTGAGTCTGTGGCATATGACACACATGTAAACCAAATTGTAATAAAATTATATTTAAATAGAAACGTATTTTTGTTGAAAGGGCGAATGAATGATAAATTGTTTTAAACTTAGATGCAATTTCTTTTTAATCAAAACTAGATCTAGAAGTTTAATCTTTTTTTAGCATTTATTTATTTCTTAATAAAAGTGTACAAATTTAAACTGATTTTTTGGATTAGCAATTTAAAGATAATGATTGTATTTATGCTTTATAATTTTGAAAATAATTATATTGCGGCAAAAGCATATACAAATAATAAAAAATGGGAGCTATAATGTAGATACTTATGGGAATGTTTAAAAGAAGTAAAAAATTGAAACACTGAAGTCTACAAGAACTAATCCTGGTGGAAATGGTTCAAGAGTGAAATAAAAAGAAATGAAAATATTAGACGTAAAATGTCTGCATTTGATTAAAACGATTTACTAACAATATGCATGAAAAACAAGATCTAATTTGGTGAGAAATTATAATAGTTATTTCATGTAATGAGATAATCTCTATTCTCTGTATAGTTTAATATGTATATAGATCAAATTTAAATTGAATTATATATATGTATTTCATTTCTTATAGTCATTTTTTAGTAAATAATACGATTATTATTTCGATTTATTTATAATTTATCGATTGATTTAAGAATTTATATATGTAAGCATAAATTGTAATATATCTATACCATAGATAATATGCAATAAAATAAATTCTATGAGAGTATATAAATAATTATCAACTATTACAGTAATAAATTTTGATTTAAAACCAGTATTTATTACTTTGCTAAGCCAGGTTTTGGATGTGGTGTATCTTTGTCAAACCACAACTAAAGTGAATATTAGCATGTCCTCATGCATATAAACATACATTAACTGATTATAATAGATTTACATATTTGCATGTGTAAATTGACCTAGCAGTATGGAGTTCTTAGAGTTCATTATTCCAGGCTTCTTTTATTTTACATTTTTATTATTATTTTCTAGGCAAATAATTTTAGCATCAACAAGTTTAAAGCAATGAACAGATTTTTTTCTTATTGTTTACTAAGGCTGAACTACGAATTCAGTTGCATTTAGCTCTGTTATATAAATGAGCAGGCAGAGTCCTTGATTTTAAGTTTGCCTCTCCATAATATCTGACATTACAGAACTGGAAATCCAGGGCATATACCAATTAATCTTTATTATCATTACTAACCTTATCTTTGGAATTATTCATAAATCTATTTAGTGTTAAGGGGCATATAAAATCAATATTAAAATTTTTGTGCATAAAAAACATTATTTTTGAATGTATATTAAGGATATAAAGCATGTCAGTCCATGATTTGGAATTAGATGTTCTATCAAGTTTATATATGCATTTAATGTTTCACAATTATGTCATGTAAATAGAGTAGTAATCATGTGTTAGTTTTGATTATTTCCCAACATTTTGTCAAAATAGTTTGCCATTGTAAAGTTTAACTTTTCAAAAAAAAAAAAAAATCATTAGATCTCAAATAATAAAAAGATTGAGTGTGAGGCAAAATAAATATTAAAAGACACACTGGTTTAATAGAATTGATGAAACAAAATGTATTACAATCTTATGTTGGCCATTTATTTTATCTCTTTCTTCTAATATAAGCTTGAAATCAATTAATGGTGAAACTTAAGAAAATAGTATTTTGCAAAATCACGTATTCTGAATGCTCAACTACTCTCAATCTTTCCCTCACACTCAATTTCATTACCATTTAAGATCTTATGATTTTTCTTTGCAAAGTTAACCTTGACAACGATAGATCCTATTTTATTGAAACATTGAGAAGTAATCAAAAATAGCACACATTTTAATCCCCAAACTACTTTATATATATATACACACACCCATAATTTAATAAAAAAATCGACAAAAACATTGAAGTTGTAAAACCTTATAGGAACAGTTAACTAATAGACATATCTAATTTGCTTTTGGTATTGGAGGATCATATTCAAGGCACGACACTTTATTAGCATGAAATCGATTTTTATATACAAACAATATATATTTTTATATATACTCCAATAGAAATTCATTTGTATTGAAAGTTTTGTTTTCTTAAAGTAATTAATCAACGTAAGAAATAGAAAAATACTGTAATTTTGCAATAATGATTTTGTTTTTCACACTTTCTAGAAAATAAGAGTTTTGTCAACATATAATTATTTGCATTATTTATTTTTATAAGCACAATTTATTCTCTGTAATCCTTCATGCAAATCAGACATAATGCTTTTGTCTTATTTTTTATTAATATTTCCCATTAAATAATAATTTTTACTGAATTGCTTGTTTAGCGATATATATATATAATACAATTATGTATCTATATTTCTTCAAAGAAATATATGTAATTATATAATTGAATATTTATAAATACAATAATCAGATATATTTTAAAGATTTTATCCACTAAGGAGCGCTTATGACTATCCTCATAGTCTTTGTCAACTAATTCTTTGAAAGGCTAGTCTTCCCACAATTCTGTGATCTTAACATTTTCTGCCTGCCTGTTAATTAAGTCATGTTTGTATTTGTATATAAGCATAGCTTTCTTTATTTTTCTTTTTTTCAATTTGCAATATTTTCATGTTATTGTAATTGAAGTTAAACCCATAAATTATTATGGTTGTGAAAAATGAATGCTGAAACATTATTATCTATGTTGCAATTTTGTTTTGATTTCTGAACCCTTTTTAACAACAGAAAGTGCTCTCTAGTTCTTTGTTCCAACGTACACCTATATATTCACTACCACACCTGCATTATAAATGATACAAGGTTTATTTATAAATGAGGTTTTATCTTTAGAATTATTTATTAATTTGTTTAATGTAGGAGGTGTGCAAAATGCAATGTCACATATATCTTTATAAATCTTCTTTATAAAATTTACTTGATCATTCGAAATATGTGGTATTGATATCCATATTTTTTATTAGCAGGAGAATCAATATTATTAAAATTTTTATTCTTATATCTTGTATTAAAATCTCTGATAACATTATATATATATGATTATAATTGTAACCAACATTTAGCAATTCATTTGAATATATTTCAATATTTTTGCCTTTGTCCAATGAATATTTGCAGACTATTATTTGTAAATAAGAAATACTTCAAATCTGCCATTTTTTGGCACTCTTGATTTATATGGAATATAACCTCTTTTTACTATTGGTTTAATGGTCACACAGTAATCCAGCATACATTGAATTCTAGTTATTTTAAGATCAAGAAACTGAATACACCTTAAATTTTCATCTGTTTTTATCCATTTTAAGTCATTTAAATTATTTAATTCTTTGAACAACTCTTTAATTGTATTTAGTTTGCCATATATAAAAACATCATCAACATATCGATAATATACAGTAATATTTTTTTGATAACATTCCTTTTTAGAAATTACAAAATTACATATTTGAGCAATAGTAGGTAAACCCATTTGCTAATCATTGCCCATTTTATAAAAATTTTTCTTAAAAACTGCATAAATATTTTTGTCAATAAAGCTTAATGTTTCAGTTACATTTTTTAAAGTTAATGCATTTGAAATAATTTCAATAGACACTATTCCATCAATTGATCTATACATTTCATTTACATCTAGAGTACATATTAAATCATTAATAATCATAACATTACAGATTTTACTAACAATCAAATGATGAATGTATTGTATATTTACCAAAACCAAGAATTTCTTGTAGCATTTTTTCAATTAATCAACACATTTCATAATAAAATGCCTCTCCAAGATCAACCATTAAATGTAATGGTTCATTCTCTTTATGTAATTTTAAATTTGAAAAAATCTTGGGACATACTGCAGGAGAAGAATCAATCTTATAGGAAGTACTATTATCAATCACATTATTTTTAGCTTTTTAAAAAATGTTATTAATAAATTGAATACATAAATTTATCAACGAATGGAGAAAGGTAACTTTCAAAATAATTGACTTAAAATGTAGATTGCAGTTTTTATATAAGTATAAAAAATTAAAAATATATCTTAATTGCTGTCAAATAAAAGTTAATAGGGCTTGCAAGTTGTCCATGAATGTGATATGAAAATGATTGTAAAGTATAATTTCCACGTGCAAATATATAATATTTGATAAAAGACAATATTTCAAAAGTTTAAATCATTTAATTGATTTGAATATGGAGATGATTGGTTTAATTTTAAAAGTAACTGTCAAAATCATGTAATCAATATTTTGAAAAAAATGTGCATGAAATTTGATAGAAAAATCAACTTTTTGTATGACAAGAGCTTTAAAAGTCAGTCTCATGATAATAATTACATTAATTTATCGAATGTGGATCAAAATTTTCAGCAAAAACGTATAGTAAATCTTGGTGCAAAATATGTTGGTGGTTTGTGGGAAGACTGATCTAGAATTGAAATCTTTGGTTTAACTTCTTGAATTTGTAAATATTAATTTATTAAGCATATGGTCAGCATGTAAGTACATATATATTTACAGCTATAATCTTAATACTTTGCACCTTGAGTGTTCAATTTGCCATTAGATGGACCTCTGCAAATCTTCACACAAGATTACAACTTTATAAAGATAAAAGCGGCTCTTATCTTCAACCTACTTTCTAATTATATAGGTAAATCTAAAGCATTTTGATTTGAAAGTCTGACGCTGTTAAACTCTTGTGTGAAGATTTGCAGAGGTCCCTCTAGTGGCAAATTGAACACTCAAGGCACATAGTATTAAGGTTATCACCTTAAATATATATGTAACTACTTGAATGTAAATTCATTTTTTATCATCATGTTTTATTTTAAATAGTTTATTTTATTCATCATTACATTTTTATTTGAAATTTCAATCTACTAAACATTTGTTTTAGATTTCTTTTATCGAATCCCATTCGATTGTTTTATATAACAAAAATGTTAAATATTTTTTTTGGTGTTGTTTTTATAACATTTTATTGATGTGTTTAATAAAATCATTCATTTTCAGTATTATTTCTTATAATTTTCTATTTCAACTATAATGATGTACTTGAATTGGTCTTTTTCCACCAATGTATTTAAATGTTTATCGAATCTAACATCTTAGTTATTCATTAAAAAATATCAAAACTTATTATTAAAGTTATTTTATAGTAATTATTTTATTATCTTTAGTTTAGTTTAGCACATAAATTTCTAAATTATTTTTATATGTTATTATATTTCTATATTTAATATATTATTATGTGTAATAGAAATATCAATTTCACTTTGCTATTGCTTTTTAATGAATTTTGCATGTCAATTATGTAAAAACAGTTTTTTTATCCTATAATGGAGAATTAAGTAGTAGAAATTATTAATATTTATTAGTAATTAAAATGTAAGGTGATATTATCTGAAACAATAATCAAGTTTCCTATAACAGTTAAAATCTCAAGTTATAAATATAACAAATGAATACATTAATTATTCCATATAGTACACAATTTATTTTGGTTGAAATTTTCTTTGCTTCAATTGTTCAATCAGGTTTTGAAAAGAGTCTTAAACCTATTGCATTGGATAGGATTATTGAATTTGTTAAATAATGTCTAATGAATATTACCTAAAACAAATCATCTGTGGGAACTTTAAAAGTGATTCACTAACTTGTCTACTTAATTCATGGAGAATCAAATAGTTGTCCACACAATATAAATATATTTTTATTATAGCCTAGTATTTGCATCTTGGTTTTTATGTGGATAATTTCATCTTCATCTCATATTTGTTCCTAAAAAATAAATTTTATAGAAACCAATAAAATAATAATATATAATTTATTAACATGTTAGTATTGAGTAAATAAATATAACTTTAACTAGTACATTCTATATCAGAATTGAATGTTTTTTACTTTTAATATTGCTCTATTTTTGATGTCATAATCTTACCTATACCTTCATAATATTTAATAAACTTAGCATTTATTTTAATTTAGCTTTAATAATCTTAAAGTGTTTCACAAAATGGATCTGCTGGTAGAACACATAGATTCAAATTTAATGATTTTACCCATCTTGTGCTGAACCATATTAATATGATTTCATAAGTATTTTATCCTAAATCTTAAATGAGTATGGGAAATCTTTATAAATTTTTATAACCAATAATATTTATTATATTTTGGTAGCACACAATTTACTAAAATGATTCTAGTGTGCTAGTGACTAGACCCACTATAATATAACCAAACATCAATTGTTATTTATTAAATATATGAAAACTCTTTTTATATAAATTCTCATGTCTGAATAAACATTTGACCATAGAAAGACTTTTTTTCAAATGACTGCTCTATATTTAATACTTTTTCAAACATTTCATATACATTATACTTAGATTTAAAATACATATTAATAAAAAATAACTTTTATAGTATAAACTTATTTGACTCATAATAATCATATTGTTTTTAAAACTTAATTCAATAAATTTCTTTTTTAAATATAGAGTCAGAGACTCCACACAAAAAAATAAATATTTTTTTAATCATTTAATAATCATTATTTTTCAATGTAATATTTTATTCATATAAGTTTCATAAAGTTCTGTCTGTTCTGTTGTCATTACATATTTAAACATTCATTTGTAGATATCGTACTTGTTTTTACATATGACTATAAAATTATTATTCTTTAAACATTACAACTTACATTCTTAGAACACAAATTGCAATTGTCTATGCTATATATAAGATCCGACTCATTTAAATTTTGTCAATTCTTTTCTTTTTTAACATGCATTTCCCCAGTATTAACAAAGATGCATATAAATTCACATCTATGTTTAGCATAACCTTTAAGCTGGTATTTTAATCATTAATATTTTTTAAACCTTAAATATTTTGATAACTTTCTAAGCAATAGAATATAAACATTTTAACTGATAGTTTAAATCAATGGTGGTCAATCTTCCCTACCGTCCATTAGTGGGCGTTCCAGCCTTTGTGGTGGGTGGTAGGGTTTTGCCTGACACTGAAGCACTTTCTTTTTTTAAAAATTTAATTGACTTTTTAAAAAAAATTCATAGAGATTTATATGCTTTAGCTTGCTGTAATTCTGCTTTATAAATTTTATAAAGTAAAGTTACTTTCCTACTTTATAAATCACCATTACTGTGGAACCGGTGGGCGGTTAGAAAATTTTACTACTGAGATACAAAGGTGGGCCTGAAGGTATAAAAAGGTTGACTACCCTTGGTTTAAATGACATAATTTTTAGTTGTTTTTGTTTTCTTTTTAATATTAGATAGTCATTTACATAATTTTAATTTTCACTAGAATAAATTATCTTTTAAATGTTTAAAAAGCAAAACTTTTTTACTTTTTATTCCAAGTTAAACTTCTTTGACAGTTTTTTCCAAAACTATATGCTTAAAGTATAACACTATAAATATATAATTATATTTGCCTTCATAAAAATTTTCCTAGAAAACAATATTAAACTAAGATTATTTTGATGATTGACTTTAGATGACAGAAAGCATTTCACTAATTTTAATTGGTTTAAAGAGAGTTTACAATGTAAATTGGATTAAGCATAAATAAATTTATAGCTTTAGGTTTATATATGTATTAGAAAGGATTTAAACTCAGACTTTAAAACTTTCTACAACTATCCATTCTATCTTATACAACTGAAACACATGACAACATACATGTAAAAAGAATAAATAATCTCCAATATTCGTATTTTATGCTGAAATAGCACTCATCAGTTGGTCCACATCATGATCTTCCACACATATATAATCAGTGCTCAGTTTATATTAAGATAGCAAATTTTCAAACTTTAATGACCGAACTTCAATCTTTTTCCCCCCTTCCAGATCTTCAGCCATCCATATTATTGAAAATCTCAGAATGAAATTCTCAAAGCCCTTGTTGATGCCAATATTACTATAATACCCGTGAAGACTTTAAGTCACACTGACCCTTCTTGTATAGAATCTTAATATGTCTATTTAAATATAGGGAAGAGGGATGGGTAGAGTACAGGCTGAAAATATAATATTTAAATGTATATTGTCTATACTAAACTTAATGTAATTAAAAATAACTTAAACTAAGACTTTCAAGCTCTTTACAAATATCCACTCTATCGTATACAATTAATACACATGGCCACATACATGTGAAAAAGGTAAAGAATCTCCAATATACATATTTTGTGTTAAACTAGCACTCATCAGCCTGACTTAATAGACACTATACTTTTAAATATTACATATTCAGATTATACTCACCCTTCTTCTGTATATTTAAATTGACATATTAAGATCCTATGTGTGACAGATCAGATTGGCATAAAGTCAACATGGTATGATCATAATATTGGCATTAATAAGAGCTTTGACTAATACATCCTTGAATTTTCAATGATATGGATGGCTGAAAAGTTTGAGGGTGGAGAAGATTGAGCTTTTCCATTAAAGTTTGAAGATTTGCTACCTTAATATAAACTGAACACTGATTATATATATATGTGTGGGGGATGGTGATCTGGACCAACTGATGAGTGCTAGTTCAAAATGAAATATATATATTGAAAATCATTTATCTTTTTCTCATGTATGAGGACATGTGCATCAGCTGAATGAAATAGAGTGGATAATCATAGAGAGCTCGAAAAAGTTCAAGTCCTTTCTAATTACATTAAGTTTAATATAAACAATGTACATTTAAATATATATATTGTAATGGTATGAAAAATAGAGCTGCTTTAACCCAATCTAGAGATGCAGGTTGAGGTGGTTCGAACCTCACCTACTTCTTCAGACTGCCACTAAGCGACTTACTTCCCAAGACCTCACTAGAATTTCTTCTCAATATATGCCTGGTGGTCAGGGAGAGACAAGACTCGAAGGGGGAATTTACAGATAAGAAAGTTGTATGTGAATGTATTAAAAATAAAATAGAAATTTATTGTTTACAAAAGAATTACAATTTATTATATCAAACAAAGAAATAAACAAAGATCACTCTCTAAAGAGGCGGTTAGTAATCTCTAGGCCTACCCAAGAGCATTAATGGATTGCACAATAACTATAGATATGCAGTAAACTTCGGTTTCACTTTACAAATTATCACATTTATTGGGCATAGAGTGAATGATTCAAGGAAATGAGAGAGTAAAAGGGGTCATTCAGAGGTGGTAGAAAAGAGAATCTTAACAAACAGATCATTAATTAAATAGATGTTCTTTTAGCTATGATGTAAAACATAGCCAGCAACTTAAAGTTGAATCCTCTTTGTTCTTTTCTTTTCCCCTTTACCTCACCAATATAATCAAGTTTTTCCGTGTAGTGCTTTGAGTATAGAAGATAGTCAAGCTTAATAGAACAAATGTATTACTAAATATATATTACTCAGAGATTCATTATTTTTCTCCTTTTCTTGGTAGGCAGGGTTTTCTGAGATATTTTTCCATATGAGGAATGTAAAATGAAATGAGGCTGGATAGCGCTCCGACCCTAAAACATAGTAGGATGAGAAAGGAACCTGTTCGTAGAGCGTGATCCAGGTTCAAAACAGAGCATATTGCTTATGTCCAGTCATTTATAGATTTTATATATGATTTCCGGAATTTTATCCAGAGATTTCCAAAGATAGGCCCACCAATATGGAGATTGAACTAAGATGCATTTATATAGGTATTCCCAACTCCCCAAGTAATACACACGAAAGATTTACATGGAATAATAATCTGTTTTTAAAAAAAAATTAAGCCTGAATTACATACGAGTATCTAAATTCTCATGATACCAAAGCTCTACAAAACTGAGGTAAAAGTTTAGATTAAGAAAAGAAAACCCCTTATATTTATCGATCTTTATATGATCGATTTAGATATATACTAGTGGCTTAATAAAATATGTTAGAACTCCATTTAACCAACTCTACCCACCTCTGTTAATAAAACTTCTTTAACATTTCTAGATTATATAAAAAACACTCTCTCCTGCATTTAAAATGTACAAGTTATTTCAAATCACTCCACTCTAAATAAAATGACTACATATATATAAAAAAGAATAATGACAGAATATTTTATTATTCTGCCCTTTTAAGAAAAACGCTTTAAAAATTAATTAATCACACAAATACATTATATATATAATAAAACAAAAAGTTACGTACACCTGGGTCTCTTTTTATGCGGACTTATTTAACATGATTTTGAAGTTACATGATTCGTGTTTCACCGGAAGTCGATCTCCGATAATGCACTATTACTTTAAATAATAAATTTCATGCACTTACGTTATATTGAAAGTAATAGCACATTATTGGAATTCTACTTTCATCTTAGTAATTTCAATATTTTCAGTGCTTTATAATAGTAAGATTTTATGCAATAATGATTTTATATATACACCCATTAAATTTTACAAGATTATAATGTAAATTTGTTCAAACATTGTGCGTGTTAATTTTGCATTTTAAATCACATTCTGTTTTTGCTTTTTAAAAAAGAATGTAATCAATTATTAATCATTTAGTGTCCACAAGTTTATTTTTAAAAGGTCAGTAATAGCAGTGGGCACAATTAAAAATTAAAATCTGATTTTTAATTGTAATTAACAATTTAAAAATTACTTACGGGCGACTTGAAATTAATGTGATGTAAAACGAAATTTGATTTTTAAACAGAATTGAAAATTAAAGGCAAAAATAAGAATTTAATTTTTAGTTGTTAGTTTTAATTAAATTTTTCCCAGCAGTGTGAATAAATGTCTTTTTATTATCATAAGTCTAAGTTCATAAACAATTTTAAAATCGTCGTCAACAGAAAACTATTAGCACATGAGAGTGAACTTGGCGCTAGTTGTATTTCCTCTTGTGAGAATAATTGCTGAGATATTCTTGACTTCGTTTATAAGGAGAAGCCAAATACATCACATCACATGAGAATCTGATTTTTTACTAGTTTGCAAACGAACGTGTTTTTGGACAAATAACGATAATAATTAAAACATGTATAAAAAATATAAATTACTGTACTGTAAATTATGCATAAAAATATATTATTTTGAATAAAATTAAATATTATAGTTAAAAAAAGTTTGTCTTGTATCAATTTTTTTCAAATTTGAAATTTTTTATTAGTCATATTTTATTTCCTTATTTTTTTTTGCGCGAATTTTAAAGTAATTTTACGTTGGTGCTTTGCTTTTACACGAATTTTGAAAAATCACAGACTGCATCCCCCCTTTTTCAATGTAAGTTACATCTAATTTTGCGTGATTTCATTTGCGCGTTTTCTGAGGAACCTATCTATCACGTAAAACGAGACCCAGGTGTATACGTTTGTGTTAATGAAAACATTTAAATATATAACAAACACCAATACCACGATTTATATTACCGGTAAATGTGTACGTCTTTTAATGAGATAGTCTTATGAAGATTATAGTGCACTTCATGATTCGTGCCAGCAGCAGGCATTTGGTCAGGCAGGAAAATGTTCTAACACCGACTCTTCATTTTTGATATTAAATCATTCCAGTTCCAGCAACACAGAAAAACGATGAGAGAAAGATCTACTCGGCCATTCCATTACAGCGCACGAAGATTCTTTTTGTTTAAATGTTTGTGGTTAATATATCCTTCTTTGTGGGAGCTTTTACTCACAAATTGACTATATTCTTCTTCACTAAAATATCTTGTGATATTTTCTTAGTCCTCGTGGTTGAACTGACTCAGACAAAGGCCGCCTAGAAACTAACTAACTCTCTCTACACAACTTTTTGGCCATCTTGCATTCCAATCCCCATTGTTCTCTATCTTATTTTTTTAATTATGGTGGGTTTCTTTTAATTATTTTTTTATTATCTCTAATTAATCTCCTTGGTGAGCTCTAGGAATTTTTATTTCATTATCTAAAAATAAAATCTTTCAATTACATTTTCTGAAATTAAAAGAACATTCTGTAAATTTTTCTACTTTACATTTCGTTATCTAAAATAAAATCTTTCAATTTCATTTTCTGAAACTAAAAGAACATTCCATAAATTTTTCTACTTTACATTTAGTTTACATTCATTGTGGTTGAACTCTGGGTCTTTAGTTAAACCACAGTGAATGGTGAAGCAGACATATATATATATATATTCCATGTGTATATATGTATAGCTTCAATATATATATGCAGTTAGTTTGCACCATTTTAATATGTACTGTATGTAATGGTCAGGCTTGAGTTTGATGAATAAAATGTATAAAAAATACAATCTAAAATAATTTATTATCTTAAACAAGTAAATGGATCACCTGTATGGACTTTAAATGTTATTCACTATTTTAGTGCCATCTACATAATTTTATAAAGAACTAAATAAATGTCCACATCATATAAATATCACATTTTTATTTTAGTCTAGTATTGATTTTTTTATTTTTCATGTGGATAATTTTACCTCCATATCAAGTTTTCTCCTAAAGCAATAAATTACACAAAAACCAATTAAATGAAATATATAAGAATTAAATAAGTATAATTTATTTCAATTACAAAATTCTATATCACTTTTAGCTGAAGAAAGTTTATCATTTTTAAAATTGCTACATTTCGAGGTCAATAATCTTATCTATGTTTTCATTATCTCTAATAAACTTATCCTCAATTTAATTTATCTCTTAAAAATATTAAAATATTTTACAAAATATGAGTGCTGACAAAATATAATATATATTTACAATTGTATTCATTTTAACCATTTTTTGCTGAAGCATATTAATGTGATGTTATTATTTCATTCTAAATTTTAGATGAATATAAAAAAAAAAACCTTTAAAATCTGTATTTGTTATATTTTAGTAGCAAGGAATTTACTAAACTTATAAGAATGCATGAATGATTAGACCCACAATAATACAACCAAATATGAGTTGTTGATTATTAAATACATTCCCTGTTTTTATATAAAGATCTTCATTTTCAAATGAATATTTCACTTTAAATACAAGATTGATTCAGAAAATGTTTTTCTCAAATGACTGCTGTACATTTAGTCTCACTTTAAACAACATTTCATATTATTTGCTTGAAGGTTTATAATGATAGAACTTTAGATATGATAATAGGTTGGATTATTTACATCATCTATCATTAAATTTTAAACTTTATTTAAAGTTTTTCAAATACAAATAACTGTTAGTAGTTACAATAATAATAACTTTTATATTATGAGTCTTTGATTCAACAAAATCATATTATTTTTAAAGTTTCTTCAATAAACTTTTTTTAAATCTAAGGGCAAAAATTCCACACACAAAAACAAATATTTTCTTAATCATTTGATAATCCATGTTATTTGTTAATGTAATAACATTTGATTTTTATAAATATTAAAACATCTCTGTATTGGAGTCAATACACAACCAAACTCATGCATAAATATTGTACTCATTTTCTCTCTCTCTCACACACACATATATATAAATAAGACCATTATTAAACATTACACTATATTCTTTTAGTGCAAACATTTTAATTGCTTATAGTATATATTTTACTATGCTTATTTAAATTTAAACAAAGCAAAACTCCATATAGTAGTGCCACCTGTGCTAAACAAAGTAATCAATGGATGTCAGAAGGCTTGTGCATAAAATCCCTATCTAATGCCTACTCATCCAATATCCCCAGACTAGTTTCTGGTAGTGGTGGCTATGGTTGTTAAAGAGCCAAAGACACCAAAATGTATGGGTGATGAACTGAGTTCAGACCCATATGACTATATAAGCTATTGAGCTTAGATTGAAAATATTTTGTTTTCGATTTCATGCTCATAGTTTTGTAGTTAAGTAGAGATAAAAGGTGGTTGCTAGAGGGTTGCATTAGATCCTAAGATCTAGATGCAGTGCTCTCAGATCCTAAGCTCCTCACTGACGAAGGCCACAAGCCAGAAACTAGTCTGGGGATATTGGATGAGTAGGCATTAGATAGGGATTTTATGCAAAAGCCTTCTGGCATCCATCAATTACTTTGTTTAGCACAGGTGGCACTACTATATGGAGTTTTGCTTTGCTTTGTTTATAAACAATTATTTGCTAGTATTGGAGATGTGATGCTTGCTTATTTAAATTTCACAATAAAAAATGCTATGTTCGGACTCTAATTACATACAGCAACTTATTCTGTTTTTGCGAACATGTACTAGCATATATAGTTTTAAAGAAAAGAACTCTCAGAGTGACAGTCAGGTTAAACTATTTAATAACAATTTGGAAAAGGTTACAGAGTATAATTAGTTACAACGAATTATGGTAATCAAAAAGTATACAAAATTTTACATAAGTAATTTTACCGTACTTTTATCTGTGCCATTAGGCTTACTAATAAATAATAATATAGACCGAGTTGGCCTTTAAAGTTGCCTAGATCCCTCCTTTGTACCTTCAGCGGGGATTTACTGGGTAAGAAAAGTCAGTCCAGGTCCTTCTTCTGATTTAGAGTGTCCGATCTTCAGCACCAGATATCTTTTATAGTTAGTTCCCCTTCCAGACTGTGAGCATAGGATTCTGTGGACATTCTCCCCCATTGGTCATTTATATCCATAACTATTCCTATTGGTTTGCAGTGCTACATGCTCAATCCGGTTTAATATTCATGCTCGATCTGAGCAAGTCTATACAACTTGTGTGCACGTGATTTGATTAGCGCAGCACACAGCACTATCCCCCACTACTCCTGAGAAAAGCCTGCTTCTCTGGAGTCACACATATTCTTTTAATAGTCTATTTCTTCATTCAATAGTAATTATCGAATTCGTTTTTTGGCTTTCAGTATCACTTAGTAAACTACTATTATTGCTTATTTTACAAATGTTCTTTAATAAATAACACAATTCCCATGTGGCCAAAATCCCGTTATTTAATTATTCCGAATTGCATCAGACAAAACGGTTCCGTAATAATAAAACTTATGTATATAGTCAAAATTTGCATGCATAGTTCATTTAAAATTTAAAACAAATAAAACAAACAAATGCTTACACTAGAGTTAATTTTAAGCATGCCATTCTACTGCTGGTTTGTTCCCATTTATTAACTAGTGACATATATAGTCTTGTAAATAGGCAGGTGGGCGACGTTTACGACGGAGTCAGTTTTCTTCATGATCGCCAGTCGCATTCAATCCGGGATGCTGTATCATGGTTTCCTCTGGAACTCCCGCTGTTTCATCACCTAACTCTATGAGGTCTTCTGCACCGTGTTTATTAACAACATTTTGATTTTCGAGTGGATCTTCATCTAGAGTTTCTATATTGTAGTCGAAATTCACTTCTGTCCAGTTTTTCCGGACATGATTTATGTGTCGACGGTAGCTTGCTCCCGAGTTGGTTTTTATTTCAACGATTTGGTCTGAAATAATCCTGGTTATTACACCTTCTGTCCACGTCTTGCGTAGTGTATCGCACATCCATACATTATCTCCGGCAGCATAAGTATTTTTCATAATTGGTGGCGATTTTCCATGATCAGGCATCAGAATGGTCAGCTTGTTACACAGTTTTCTGCCCATCAATATTTCAGCTGGTGATTTCCCAGTAGATGTGGTGGGCGTAATGTGTTGGTGCAGCATTGCAATGTTTAGCGCCTTGGATAGATTGGTTTTATTTAATCTATTTAATACTAGTTTCAAATGTTGTACCGCCTTTTCCGCGATTCCATTGGATTCCGGGTGATACGGAGAACGGATGTGATTTATTCCCCACTCTTCCACAAATGATTTGAATTCGTCGGAAGTAAAAGCAGTCCCATTGTCAGAAACCAAGACTTCTGGTGTGCGAATATTTCGCTTAAAATACGAATTGTTTCTGCAGAACTAGTATTTTTGGCAATCTTGTATTCTGCCCATTTTGAGCCAGCATCTATCAACACCAAAATCATTTTGCCATTTATTGGTCCAGCATGGTCTATGTGGACCCGGCTCCAAGGTTTATCCGTTTTGGGCCACGGTGTAAATTTCTTTGGAGGTATGTTTACGGTTGATTGGCAGGATTTACATTTTTTAATGAACATTTCTATGTCCGTACCCATGCCCGGCCAATACACATAACTGCGGGCTAGAGCTTTTGCGCGAACGACCCCTGGATGCCCTTGATGCAACATTTCTAATATCTTAGAACGACCGCCGGGTGGAACCAATACTTTATCTGCAATTACTATGCATCCCTTTAATGTCGACAGCTGCTGACGCATATTCCATAATGACCTATGTAAATAATGTGGTCATTTGTTAGGCCATCCTTTCGTAATCCAATTTACCAGTGCCTGGTATCCAGCTGTTTCTTGAGTCCATCTGGCTAGTGTTGCTATTTATAATTTCCGGCTTCCAATGGTCCAAGTAATTTACGTCTACTTCGGTGTCCGTTTCCTCTGGTATGCGTGAAAGCGCGTCCGCATGTTGAATTTGACTACCTTTCTGATGTACGAGTTCATAATCGTATGCAGACAGTAAATTATACCAGTGAATCATTCGCGAGCTCAAATGGTCAGGGGCGGCTTTTTTATTGGCGAATATCCCCAACAATGGACGGTGGTCTGTTATTATTTTAACTGATCGGCCGTAAATGTATTGGTGGAATTTCCGAACTGCTGTTACAATGGCCAATGCCTCCTTGTCCAATTGGCTGTAATTTTTTTCAGCTTTTGACAACGTTCTAGACATGTATGCTATTGGGCGTTCGCTATTCTGTGACAGATGACTGAGTACCGCCCCAATTCCGTATTCGGATGCGTCCGTTGTTAATGTGATGTCGAGGCTACTGTTATAATGTATTAACAAGTGGTTTGACGTTAGCAGTGCTTTCATTTTCTGAAAAGCGCTCTCTTGCGGGTTCTTCCAACACCATCGTTGATTTTTGCGAAGTAACTCGTACAAAGGTGTGGCTACATGTGCTTTTCCCTTCAGAAAATTTTCAAAAAAATTAACCAATCCTAAGAAAGCCTGCAGTTCTTTGACGTTTTTGGGCTTTGGTGCATTTATGATAGCTTTAATTTTATCCGGATCGGGTCTAACGCCAGTGCTTGATATGATGTGGCCTAAAAACTTTATTTCTTTAGCACACCAAATACATTTTTGCATGTTTAGCTTTGCACCAAAATTCTCTAGCCGTTCGCAAACTTCGTCTAATCTAATTTGTAATTCTGCTTCGGATTCCGCTGTTACCAGAATGTCGTCAAAATATGGCGTTGCTCCTTTCAGTCCCTCCAACAGCGTGTCTATTTTAGCTTGAAAAGCGTTCGGGGCAATTTTTACGCCGAAAGGTAAGCGATTATAATTATACAATCCCTTGTGTGTTGTTATGGTAAGGAGCGCCGCCGTTTCCTTTGTCACTGGAATCTGATGAAAAGCGGCATTTAAATCTAACTTTGCGAAAAAATTTGCGCCTTCCAATCCAGATAATATCTCTCTAACATTTGAAACAGGATATGGGCTTTTGGCAATATTTTTGTTTACAGTTAGTCTGTAGTCCCCGCATATTCGGACTTGTCCGTTTTGTTTTGCTACGATCACTATAGGAGTAGCCCATTCTGAGTCTTCGACTGGAGTCAACACACCTTTCTTTATCATGTCCTCTAAAGCTTCTTCAACTCGTGATTTCATAGCAAAAGGTATTTTCCTAGGCTTGCAGTGAACTGCTTTTGCGCCTTCGCGAAGCTCAATTTCCACGGCTGTCGTAGTGATTCGTCCCTGTTCTTCGGTAAACAGTTTAGGGAATTTAAGTTTTATTTCCCTTTTGATGTTAATTTTGTTTACCATACAGATCTTAATGTCTAACGGGGTAAACCATTCCCTACCTAATAAGGGTGCTATATTGCCCTTGACAATATATAGGTTTAGTTTTTTCCGGCGATTGTTTATGGCTACCATAACCTCTACTACTCCGACTATTTGAATAGGATTCCCATTTGCATCATTTGCCTTGAGTTCTGTTTTAGCTACTCTTGGCTGGTTTTTAACGTTTTTATTTATCTCGGACCAATCGCTTTGCGATATGATGGACACCCCAGCTCCACTGTCTATCTCCATTTCTGTAGCTTTGTTACATATCTCTACTGCTAACATTATTTGTTGACAGCTTTTGGTCTCTGCCTTATTTATTTCGGTATAACGTTCCAATTTGGCATATCTGTTTACTGGGGATTTGTCATTCGCTCTAGTTCTATTTTTAGTACGGCAAACTTTCGCCAGGTGTCCAACTCTCCCGCATTTATTACATTTTTCCAGCTGCATTCACGTGCAATGTGTCCAATTTTGCCGCAGCGATAACATTCAGTTTTCGAGTTTGGTAGCTCTTCTGTTTTGCTTATTGAAGTTTGTTTCGTAGCATCCAGGTTAGCTTGTTGGAATTCTTTGGAGCTGCTTATAACTAGTTCGTGGGACATCCCTCTTTTGATAGCCTCGGAATACGTCAGATCTGGGATGGCCAATAGTTGTTGACGTAATTTGTCATCGCTCATCCCCCATAAAAACTGATCTAATAGTGCTTCTTCTAGGTCTACATAAGCACACTTTCGCGCCAAATCTCTTAAGGCGGTATCAAAATCTCTACACTTTTCTCCCTTTATTTGGCGTCTGTTGCGCAAATGTAGGCGAGCAATGTGTTTTGACGGTTCTGGGCTAAAATGGTTATTCAGCCGCCCAACTAGATCGGAGTACAATAGTTTTCCGGTTCTTCGGGTCCGCATAATTGGTTTGCAACTTCAATTACACCTGGTCCACCGAAAAGTAATAGTGTGGCTACTTTTGTTACGTCATCTTTGATTTTGTTAACAATGAAATAATATTCAATACGTTTTGTATATTGGGGCCACTCGGACGGACTATTAACATCGAATTCACAAATACCCGGCTGAGTTGTAGCCATCTTCCTTGGTAACTAACTATTGACACCTTTTCTCTTTTTAGTTTAACCACTTTGTCCTCTTTCAACTGCGCCAATTGTATGCTATGTTCGGACTCTAATTACATACAGTAACTGATTCTGTTTTTGCGAACATGTACTAGCATATATAGTTTTAAAGAAAAGAACTCTCAGAGTGACAGTCAGGTTAAACAATTTAATAACAATTTGGAAAAGGTTACAGAGTATAATTAGTTACAACGAATTATGGTAATCAAAAAGTATACAAAATTTTACATAAGTAATTTTACCATACTTTTATCTGTGCCATTAGGCTTACTAATAAATAATAATATAGACCGAGTTGGCCTTTAAAGTTGCCTAGATCCCTCCTTTGTACCTTCAGCGGGGATTTACTGGGTAAGAAAAGCCAGTCCAGGTCCTTCTGATTTAGAGTGTCCGATCTTCAGCACCAGATATCTTTTATAGTTAGTTCTCCTTCCAGACTGTGAGCATAGGATTCTGTGGACATTCTCCCCCATTGGTCATTTATATCCATAACTATTCCTATTGGTTTGCAGTGCTACATGCTCAATCCGGTTTAATATTCATGCTCGATCTGAGCAAGTCTATACAACTTGTGTGCACGTGATTTGATTAGCGCAGCACACAGCAAAAAACAAATCTTTTAATATGCATTTTCACAGGATTGGCCCATACTTGTATATATTTATGTGTATGTTTTATGTAACTTTTAAGTTGACATTATAATCATTAATATTTTTTTAAAACTTTGAAATCATAATTTGATAACTTTTTAAGATATCAACTATAAAACATTCTAACTTATGATTTAAATGTTATAATTTTTAGTATTCTTCTTTTAACACTAAATTGGATGGTCATTTAAATAAGTTTTAACTTTTTCTAAACATATAAACATCACATGATCACCATTTCTTATGCTTACTTATAACTGTTATTAAAACAGGCAAAACTCTCTATATGTATTGCCATTCAGTGCACTAGATGGAGATTTTATGCACAAACCTTCTGGCATCCCTTGATTACTCTGGCTTGAGCTGAGTGGCAATAAGTATAGAGTTTTGCCTGTTTTTTCTAAACATTTTTTCTTTTTATCCTACGTTTAAATATAAAACTATAAATATGTAATTATATTTGCAAAGCAATCCTAAGAAATATAATTTTAAAAATAATATTTTCATAATTGACTTTGGTTGTAGAGAACAGTTAACTAACTTTATTTCACTTTGAGAGAATTTATAATATAGTTTGAATTAAGCATACATACTTTTACATTTTCAGGCCTTATATATATAAACAGGTAGTTGGCTTTCTGGCAGTTTTTTAATAATATTTTTTCTAATAATGACAAAGTTTCAGGTTATAAAATTCGAATTAAATTATATTCATTCTTGTATTTTATTGTAGTCACTATAAGGAATTTTAACTTGAACAGTTTTTTAATCTCATATTTAGATACAGCATTTATTTGGTGAACATTGGACTTTCCATCATCTATTTTTAAGTAAATTTCTGGCACTTAACATTTACTTTATGGTACTCCAAAATAAACTTTTCTTTACTTCTCTATGTGAGCATTTACATTCATCATTTGGCAAGATAATAAAAACTGATATACTTTTATGAGATCACAAATAACATATATGTTTATATGTTGAACTATTTTCATCATTTATCATTAAATTCTAAATGTCTAGATAACTTTAAACTTTTAAAATACAAACAACTTGTTAGTAATAACACACAAATAGAAAACAGAAGTTAGTAATTACACAATGTTTTGAGTAATAGAGAATATACTACTCAATATTGCATAAGTATTAACCTGTGTTATCAATTTCTGTGTTATTACTAACAAGTTCTTTGTATTAGAAAAGTTTAAAATTTTTTAAACATTCAACATTTAATGATAGAAATAGTCCAACATATTGTCATATCTAATACTTTATCATCACAAAGAACAAAACTCCATTAAAACATTACTTTTTAATCTCTTTTATACTTTTTCCTAGATTTTTCTAAGAATTTTATCTTAGATTATACAATTCTTTCCTAATTAAATTCCAGAAATGTGAATAAGCACAGAAGACTTTTTAATAAATCAAGTCAAAATCTTTAAACAACTATTTTCATTTAGTCAATCCTGTATAATTATAGAATTAATTTTTAATTAAAATTTTTCCTTTAATCAATACCCAGACAGCCCAATTATTCTATAATTTTTTCTGATATAGACAATTTGTTTTTAGTTTATGTAAGATATCTTTACTGAAAAAATTTTCTACATTTGAAAAAAAGTATTTTATACTAATTTAAAACTCTTTCATTCATAAGAAGCAAAAAAAAAATACTTTTAGTTTTTTTTCTTTTATATATTTAGTAAATAAAAAAAAATGTATTTTATGTTTTTTTCTTTTAAAGATTGAGTGATTATAATTACAATGTCTTTCAGTTATTTCTTTCTTTTAAAGTCAATAACTATTCAAAATATTTTTATTCATATATATATATTGAAGTTATTTTTTTAATGTTCTCATTTACTAACTTACCAACCAATTTAAGTGGACTCTGATTCTATAATATTGAAAGTTTATTGCTATTCCTGTCTATTCCATATACCTGATAATTAAACTATTGTTTTAAATTACATGTGTACATTTTAATAAACTAAAAATGTTTTGTATAACTGTTTTCATTTTAGTTTTAATATTTCTAACCTTGTGTTTTGCTTATTTATATATATATTCAATAAAAAAAATTTCATTAGTTATTTTTTGTTTCACATCCTTAATTAACATCCCAAAATTCATTTGAATCCAGCATTTCATTGTTTGTATTTGTTATTGCCTATTATAACTTTATGTCTTTTCTAAAATGAAAGCTTTGCAGAAACCACTTTTTATTCATCTTTTTGATGTTGTTTTATTATTATTATTACCAGAATCTCAATTGCTGCATTTTATTTTCATTTTTGGTTTTATTTCATATTTATTCAAAATTTGCTCAAATTTTTATAGCTTACATACTTTTTTTTTTAAAAAAAAAAAATAAAGGTTTTATTTATATTGAAATTCTAGTGTTAGTAGCTTATCATTTTTATTAAATGTCTTTTGGAAATAGCTGTTTTTATATATTGTGTTTCATTAGTAGTGAAATTTTTTTTTCTTTCTTCTTATATTGATTTTAGTCTTTTTGCTTATATTATTTTCACTCCTATTTTTAATGTATAATTTTTAGAAAATTTCAATAAATAATTTATAAATTTTTATGTAGAAACTTAGTTTCTCTTTTGTTGCACCTCTCCATCTTTTCTTCAAGATTGTGAAAAGTCATTATTTGAAAAATATTTTCCAAAAACGATCTTAAACTAGTGATTTTCATATCCATATTATTTAACATTTCTATTTATTAAGTTAAAATTATATAGAATTATTTAAATTCCTTCTAAGCTTGGTTTTCCATACTTACTCAATTGTTTTATTATTAATTTTTTTGTGATAATATTTAGGCTGTTTAGGTCAACTGACAAAGAATAAGATCTATTAAATGTTTTTTTGCTCATACTTTATCAGATATCTACTCTTTTAATGATTAATAAGAACATATCTAACACTAAAGTATTTTAAAAGAATGTTAAAATAAATCGAGAAAAACAAATAAAATTCAAATTTAAAAAAAGGGTTGTAGTTTGCAGACCGTACTGCCGCCGTCAAAGGGCGCCGCGGCGACACCATCAACAACCGGCCTGAAAATTGCAAGTGATAATTTTTTTTACGTAAAGTGGCTCAAAAATGACAAAATAAAAAAAAAACCAGATGAAAGTGGCTAAAAAATGACAAAAAAAAAAAAGCCCGATGAAAGTGTCTCAAAAATGACAAAAAAAAAAAAGGAATCGATGAAAGTGACTCAAAAATTACAAATAAAAAAAAAAAAAACCAGATGAAAGCGGCTAAAAAATGACAAAATAAAAAAAAACCCCGATGTAAGTAGGTCAAAAATGACAAATAAAAAAAAACAGATGAAAGTGGCTAAAAAATGACAAAAAAAAAAAACAGATGAAAGTGGCTAAAAAATGACAAAATAAAAAAAAAAACCCATGTAAGTAGGTCAAAAATGACAAATAAAAAAAAGGAATCGATGAAAGTGACTCAAAAATCACAAATAAAAAAAAACGATGAAAGTGCCTGCCCCCCCCCCTAATATCAAAATTTCTTAACTTAAATCGAAAAATAAAAATGGCTGAAGATATATGTACACAAGATAATAGATAAAAAGGACAAATTATTAAAAAAAAACACAAGAAAATGGTATCAGATCCTGTAATAATTCAAATTTAAAAAATAAATAAGACTGTGATTAATACAAAAACAAACATGGTGGACAAAAACGCGGGAAATCCAAAGCAACGGTTATATAAACTAACAAAATCCTCTAATTATTTACCTTTCGACATTTCCATATATGAATGGGATCAAAAATAATTAAAAGCAATGGTTATATAAACTAAAGAGAATCTATTTCTCAACTTGCATCAAGAATACGATCAAAAATATTTAAAATGCAAATACAGGTGTATTACTAAGAGATAAAGAATTACTGAGTAATTTTTCAAAAATATACATTTCATATTTAAAAATAAAAAGACTATTTGCAAATAATAAGTCACAACACTTAAATACCAAGTAATAAATAGTAAGTAATTAAATATAATTATAGCAAGTTATTCGTTATTTATTAATTAATAATTATATAGAGTTTAAAATAAGCATTGATTCCCGTTAGGAAAAAAATATTATATTTATTTGCAAGAACGTTACAGGATTTTATTTGAACAAGAATTGGAATAAATAAGAATATTAAAACAGAGTTTTAAAAATATATTTGTAGAAATTTTACCAGCTTTTTGTTCGAAGTTCAGTTCACCATTTACACAATATCAGTTGATCGATGTCCTTGTTTACAACTGTTTTTTAATTAAAATTATAAAATTTACCTTTCTATTCTTAAATTAGCACTTTTATCAAAGGTGATTGATCTCCATTTGAATAATAGCAGATTAAAAAAATACTTTAATAGAAGACGTTGACAAAACACTATAGCAAAGTTATTGTTGCTTAATATATAGCATATATAATATCCCAATACAGTTTCGACCGTTTCGTTTTTCTGAAACAAAGTTGCAGATTGAATTGTGATGTAATAGCTCTTTCTAAATATTCTTCCACAAAAATATAACACCACGAATACAATTCAAATGATTTTTCTTTAATTAGAATTATCGAATAATAAATTATTCACATGAAGATCATATATCCCAATACAGTTTCGTTTTTCTTAAAAAAGTTGCAAATTGAAATGTGGTGTAATAGCTTTTTCATATATTAAAAAATATAGGTGTTCACAATATCCTTCCACGAAAATACGAAATGATTTTTCTTTAATTATAATTACCAAATAATAAATTATTCTTCAACATTTAGAAAAGAAATGATTTTCTTTAAAATGATCTCCATGTGAATAATTTATTATTCGATAATTCTAATTAAAGAAAAATCATTTGAATTGTATTCGTGGTGTTATATTTTTGTGGAAGGATATTAAGAAAGAGCTATTACATCACAATTCAATCTGCAACTTTGTTTCAGAAAAACGAAACGGTCGAAACTGTATTGGGATATTATGTATGCTATATTTGAAGCAGCAATAACTTTGCTATAGTGTTTTGTCAACGTCTTCTATTAAAGTATTTTTTTAATCTGCTATTATTCAAATGCAGATCAATCACCTTTGATAAAAGTGCTGATTTAAGAATAGAAAGGTAAATTTTATAATTTTAATTAAAAAACAGTTGTAAACAAGGACATCGATCAACTGATATTGTGTAAATGGTGAACTGAACTTCGAACAAAAAGCTGGTAAAATTTCTACAAATATATTTTTAAAACTCTGTTTTAATATTCTTATTTATTCCAATTCTTGTTCAAATAAAATCCTGTAACGTTCTTGCAAATAAATATAATATTTTTTTCCTGACGGGAATCAATGCTTATTTTAAACTCTATATAATTATTAATTAATAAATAACGAATAACTTGCTATAATTATATTTAATTACTTACTATTTATTACTTGGTATTTAAGTGTTGTGACTTATTATTTGCAAATAGTCTTTTTATTTTTAAATATATGAAATGTATATTTTTGAAAAATTACTCAGTAATTCTTTATCTCTTAGTAATACACCTGTATTTGCATTTTAAATATTTTTGATCGTATTCTTGATGCAAGTTGAGAAATAGATTCTCTTTAGTTTATATAACCATTGCTTTTAATTATTTTTGATCCCATTCATATATGGAAATGTCGGTAATCCTGACTTTTAGCGTCCCGAACAATTCGCCCTCTATTTTTAAAAAACTGAACTAACTACTTTTTCCCACCTAAAAAAAAAAGTGTATGTAACTATATCCAAGTGTAAATGCTAATAAAAAAAAAGTTAAAATAAATACTTACATTTACATGCGTATTTTTCACTTATAGCGGTCTTTGCTGTATATAGAACTGTAAATAAATGACGTATATTAACTCTAAATGTTTTCACATAATAAATAACCAAAAAAAATACTTTTTTAGGCTCTATTTAGACTCACGTAGAAAGTCCCAGCTGTAAAAATTATGAACTACTGGACTTTGGTCACGTGCCACTTGTGACACGAGACAAATTATACCACGTGGAATTCTGTCCTTCTAAAAAATGGCAGCTAGAGTGGTTCTCACAACCATAGTGCCTCCAAATGAAATTATGTCTGTTTCGGAAGTTCTGGCAGAAAGTTGGAATACTCGTCGTCTGATAGAGCAATTTCAAACTGTGGAATTGACCCTGAAGTGGACGCAGCCATCTGGGTTTGAACACCATTGTTCACATAGCATTTTGCTGGTCATATAATGTGCCTGTTCGTATGATCGGCTGCCACCCTGGAAGCACTGATCCAGCAACACATTTTGCCTGGAACCCATATTATCAGTGACGGATGGCGTGCGTATAACTATATTAGCGGTCTTTCCAATGGTGTCTATCTCCACTCTGTCGTCGTCCATCAAGATAACTTTGTTGACCTGGATGACGAGGATATACACACCAATAATGTTGAAAATCTGTGGATGAGAGCAAAGCGTAAGCTAAAATACCAATTTGGGACGAGCAGACCTTTGTTCTCATCCTACCTGCAGGAATTTTGTTTCAGAAATCTGCACGCACGCAACGACCTTTTCCTGCATTTCCTCGCTTGTGTGGCTTCCTACTACTCCTAAAAATGTAACTTAATTTTTTTGTTATTTATTCTTCTTTATGTGAAAACATTTAGAGTTAATATACGTCATTTATTTACAGTTCTATATACAGCAAAGACCGCTATAAGTGAAAAATACGCATGTAAATGTAAGTATTTATTTTAACTTTTTTTTTTATTAGCATTTACACTTGGATATAGTTACATACACTTTTTTTTTTAGGTGTGAAAAAGTAGTTAGTTCAGTTTTTTAAAAATAGAGGGCGAATTGTTCGGGACGCTAAAAGTTAGGATTACCGAAATGTCGAAACGTAAATAATTAGAGGATTTTGTTATTAGTTTATATAACCGTTGCTTTGGATTTCCCGCGTTTTTGTCCGCCATTGTCCACCATGTTTGTTTTTGTATTAATCACAGTCTTATTTATTTTTTAAATTTGAATTATTACAGGATCTGATACCATTTTCTTGTGTTTTTTTTTAATAATTTGTCCTTTTTATCTATTATCTTGTGTACATATATCATCAGCCATTTTTATTTTTCGATTTAAGTTAAGAAATTTTGATATTAGGGGGGTGGGGCAGCTACTTTCATGGTTTTTTTTTTTATTTGTGATTTTTGAGACACTTTCATTGGGTTTTTTTTTGTCATTTTTTAGCCACTTTCATCGGGTTTTTTTTTTTTTTTTGTCATTTTTGAGCCACTTTCATAGATTCCTCTTGTCATTTTTGACCTACTTACATCGGGGTTTTTTTTTATTTTGTCATTTTTTAGCCACTTTCATCTGTTTTTTTTTTTATTTGTCATTTTTGAGCCACTTTCATCGATTCCTCTTTTTTGTCATTTTTGACCTACTTACATCGTGGGTTTTTTTATTTTGTCATTTTTTAGCCACTTTCATCTGTTTTTTTTTTTTTATTTTGTCATTTTTGAGCCACTTTCATCGATTCCTTTTTTTTATTTGTCATTTTTGACCTATTTACATGGAGTTTTTTTTATTTTGTCATTTTTTAGCCACTTTCATCTGGTTTTTTTTTTATTTGTCATTTTTGAGCCACTTTCATCGGGTTTTTTTTTTTTGTCATTTTTTAGCCACTTTAATCTGTTTTTTTTTTTTATTTTGTCATTTTTGAGCCACTTTCCATAAAAAAAATTATCACTTGCAATTTTCAGGCCAGTTGTTGATGGTGTTGCCGCGCCCTCTGACGGCGGCAGTACAGTCTGCAAACTACAACCAAAAAAAGCAAAACAAAGGGAAACTGTTTAAAAAAATAAGGGTACTACACCCGAAGGCATACTACTCTAATCTTACGATTTTTAAGATAGTCTCCTAGTGATCTCCGAACACACTTCAATCGATAAAGTTTGCCCACAGATCACGTGGAGAAGTCACCGTGAAGATCGCAAGATTAGAGTAATATGCCTTCGGGGCAGTACGTCATATCATAGTTAATATCAAAGGAGAGGGAGATGTCCACCATCTTGGCCAAACCCTGAAACAAACAAATGGAATAATAAGTAAAATTGACTAAAATGTTAATTAAAATAATTAAGAAAATGTAAATATGAACAATCAAAAATCATTAGAATTATTAACGATATTTAATAATCATTTGGCCCTGTAAACAATAAAATGCCTGAAAATGCAAACTCTTAATTATGAAAATATAAATATGAAAAATGGGATAAACCAAAAATTTATTAACGATATTTAACAATAATTTGTTACGGTAAAATAATTATGAAAATGTAAATATAAATAATTAAAAATCAGTATTTTCAATTATATTTTAATCAAAAATCAGTATTTTCAATAATATTTTAATATTCAAACAAAAAAATTAATCAAATGTAAATATGAAAAATGGGATAAACCAAAAATAATTATGAAAATGTAAATATAAATAATCAAAAATCTTTAATCAAAAATCAGTATTTTCAATGATATTTTAATATTCAAACAAAAGAATAGCTAAACCCAAATTCATTACTTATAAGTAACTGCCTTTCGTAAATATTGCGATATGCAAAAAAGGTGAAATGGCGGATTTTACAACCAATTTTTCCCTGTACTGTTTCCAGAATGTAATTATAAGCAATATTTAAGTAATCGACAAACAAAAGGCAATAATAGGTAAAAAAATATATATTTTTCCCATGGTATTTAATAAATCCAAATTGATTATATTAAAAGAAAAAGTGGGAAAAATTGCTGTCAAATATTTACTACAAGTAACTGCCTTTCATAAATGCTGCGATACTGAACAACGTAAAATGGCTGATTTTACAACCAATTTTTAGCCGTACTGTTTCCAGAATATTATTATAAGCAATTTTTAAGTAATTGTATCATGAAATAAAGCTACAATAAGAGGTAAAAATCATATTTTTTTGGGGGGATGGTATTTTAAAAAAAAAAAAAAAAGCAAAAAAATTATTATCAAAATTTTAACTATAAACAATTTTCCCCATACCGTTTATGAAACAAAATTACAAAAGTAAAAAAAAAAAGGTATATTAAATAAATGTCACTGTGGTGGACTGAATTCACGGATATGTTGCAAAATAGCAGTAAAAGGGTCATCTTTGAAGCATCGCCTCCACATGAATTCTGTTAAATACGAATCCAAGTGTTGTCTAGCTGTACCTCTGTGCTTCTTGTTCCGCAATTTTAGTAGCCCCCACAACCTTTCTATATTTTGAGTGTGGACTCCAGTCGATGGGTCCACAAAATTATAGGTGAAGATGATCCTATCCGGCCTCCTTTAATTCATCGGTTTTATAACCTTTCCAGCAGTCGCTGTAAATCGTAGATCCTTCCGACACATTGTCTCTGATGGCTTGCATGAGAGTGGACGCGGTTCTGTCTTGAATGGCTACCACAAAACATTCATCCGTCTCCCTGCAAACACCACCGAAAATCCACTGCTGGGGGAGTATTCTGCCGGCATTATTTTTTTGTTTTGAAAAAAAAGACTTTCGTCAATTTCAACAACCTTGTTAGGGCCTCCAATTTTCACTTTTTCTTTACGCAATAGTCTCCATGTGCAGACTTCACGGAGATAATTGTTCCAGTCGATTGCTGTTTTACTGGCGATTTCCACCTGCTCCTCACAAAATCATTCCAATGTCAATTCTCTACACCAACTATATATAAATCTGATCGCAGTGACCAAACTAATTCTGGATCCTTCAAACCAAGTCCCTTTTCTAATTGTGATCCTTTTCCAACAGTCTTTAACATTGCAGTGCCATTGCTTCTCATAGTTCTTAATATATATATAGTCATAGGATGGCCATTAACACAAAATTTTTCACTCGGGATAATTCCATATGTTTGGAAAAATTCAACTGCTTCATCTTCAGAAGATGGTAAGTCCCACAATTTTATATCCGACATTTTCTTGTAAGTTGTTGATTAGTAATAAGTTAAAAAAATTAGTAATAAAAATAACACGGCAATCAAAATGTAAATTAGTAATAAAAATCACAAAAATGGTAATTAGTCAGCAATAAAAATGTTAAATAAATAGCAATAATTAATAAAAATCACAAAAATTAGTAATCCAAATCACAGCAATGAAAATGTAAAGCAATAATTTCGCAATTAGTAAAATGAAAATCTCACATAATGGCGTATAACAGACAATAGAAAGAAACACCTCTTGCTTGCAATACGATAGCAGGTAAACGACAGATATTTACTACAATTCACCGCAATATTACACAATCTCGAAGTTGACCATGAAAATATCTTGATCACTTCTATCGATTAGTCATGCCAATGTTTCAGTTGCCATGACATTGTTTTGCTTGATCGTCGATCTTATCTACCGGCGGCTTGTGTAGTACGTCATAGCTTAGTTAATACTCAAATACCAAAATAAGTGTACACACATATACAATTAAAATATCTTGGAAAAAACTAGTTTTCACATGTGTTATAAAAATAGTCACACATTCCTATCAATCATTGTTTTAAATGTTTAATGGTGGCTGATTTATTCTTAGAGCTTATTATTTTAAATAAAATAACATTTATTGTTTGTACCTGAATTTAGTATTTGATCTTATTGATAACTTATTTTTAAATTGGTATGTTGATTCCAGAAGTTTAGATTATATATCAGAGGCAAGAGAATGTTTCTCTTTTTTAACTACCTGTGATACTGAATTTTATTAGTCAGTATATATATATATAATAATTGATAACATAATATTTTATTTATAAATGTAAGAAATATTGTGGAAGGGGAGTACTCTTCATGTATGCACTATAAAATAGACATGTACTATCACATCAATAAGTGTTTTAAAAATGGTGATCATATGATGCTTTATAGTTGGCCCAGCTATATTGAGAGCTTATTCATTAAATAAACCAATGATTGTACATATAGCATGTGTATGAAGAATAGTTTCCTTCTGCAATATTTCATATGTCTATAATCACTATATTATCAATTTTATATATATGTCTGGTAAAAAGAAAATACACACAGAAAAGATATTTTTTAAACAATATTTTGCTTTATTACTGCATAGCATGCTTTCAATATATTTTTACTATATTATATTCCTGTTGAAAGCATCTAGGCAGTGATAAAGCGAAATATTAGTAAAGAAAAGTATCTTTTCTGTGTATATTTTCATCTTACCAGATATTATATTGGTTTAGAAAAGAAAAAATTTGAATTACAAAAAATTATTACATATATAAAAATTAATAATGTTCAGTATTACAGGTAGTTAACAATAAGAAATGTGGGCAAGTAATGTGCCAATATTAATATCAGGCTAACAATAAGATTAGACTTAAAATTAAGACACATTGAATACATGTTGGTTTATTTAAAAAATAAACTTTAAGCATAAAATGATAAGCTATTTGTCTAAACCATTTATTGTCAAGGGGATGTTAGTTAATTTTATAGCACATATATGAAGGATAGTTTGATTCTATAATATTTCATGTGTATAAACAATATATTATTAATTATTAATAGTTAAAATGTTACATCTTAGGTTTGACAAAGTTAATATTTTACAATTACCTCTTAAAAGTAATTATTTATAGTACAACTATGGTGCATTGTATTATTGTACAAAAACTGAAGCATTATTTCATGTTTAATTTGCATAATTATATATTAATATATTTATGCATACAAATGGTATAAAAGTGAGATGTAAAGATAATATCTGAATTTCTATTCACCATCTTCAATCAACCATTTCATGTAATTACTGCTTCTAAATTTATTATCACAGGCAAATTTTAAAATGTTATGTTAGTTACTACAATTATCTTTTATTTATTATTTTTTTCTTTTTCTAAAACCTTAATTGCGCTTAAATTACTCATAAATAATTTAGTAGTTAATTTATATTTTATGCTTAAATTTATAACACATCTTTTGAAAAAACAAAAAAAAAGCAGCAAACTTATATGATGTAATTAACTAATTATTATTCATGAGTATTTTAACACTAATGAAATATTTTAATTAGGGAAATAGATTAACTAATATAAAAATTGTTTTTAAAAAATAATTAGTATGCCTAAAATTATTTTCAGATAAATGGAATGTGTTCATACTCGTGTATATATATAATATTCAAATATAAATATATTCTCTGCATTAAATTAATATAATTAGAAAGGCCTTGAACTCAGACTTTCAACTTTTCTACAACAATGCACTCCATCTTATACAACCAGTACCCATGACCACATATATGTGAAAAAGTTAAATGATCTTCAATATACATATTTCATGCTGAATCATCACTTATTAATTGGCTTTAATTTTGCAATAACACCTTCAGGACATCTTTTGAAAAAAAATTCCTGTAATATTAAGTGAGCTTTTGACACAATAGATCCTACACGGCTGCCATAGCAAGAATCGAAATTTTTAATATATTTAAAAAAGCAAAACTTCCAAAAAGTAATATATCATGGAAAGAAAGACAAGCCCTCAACCTAAAATCAGACAAATATATTATTATTTTTTCAGCAGATAAAGGTAATGCTATAGTTATTATGGACTACAATGTTTATAATAATAAAATCCCAGCTTTATTTCATGCTAGCATTCATAAAAATCAAAAAGAGGTCATATGACATATTTAGAAAAGACAACTAAAGTAGTTATTAACAAAACAATATAAAGAATTAAAATTGTCTTGCAAAAAATTGTGTTTAACCAAAATTTTATGGACTTCCAAAAACTCACAAAACAGATACCTCTTCTTTAAATAGTAAGTGCAATTGGATCTTCCACTCACATTTTAGATAGATATTAATCTGATATAAGAAAATCTACAATTACATATATTAAATCGTATGTTAAAACCTCTACACATTTTATTTCTTTAATAAAAAATATAAAAATTAATACAAATGACATTCTAGCTCAGCTTTGATATTATCTCTATAAATCTTCCAGTTAATGAAATTTTAAATATCATTTCTAAACAATGCAATTTATGAGAATATATTATTAATTTAACTAAATACTACCTATCAAATACTTATTTTATGTATAATGGACAATATTATAAACAGGTACTCTGATGCAGTCACCAATCTCAGGAGTAAGAACTGATTTATTTATAGAATATATTGTAACAGTATGCACTCTCTCAACAAGATAAGTTAAGGCAGTCACGTCTCACTATAGTCAGATTTAAGGTCTTCATATAGGATGCCACGAATGATGTGATTTAATTTTGATATAAACTATATCTCTTTTCAATAAATAATTTATTATTAATAAATTATTATATCTAAACCACATCAAATCAATTTTCACCTTAATTGATTTAACCGTTATGCTCAGATTTCGAACTCAGGGAAATTTAACAATTTACTCTCTTCAGGGGTTCTTATGAATATAGTGAAGTAATGATAATAGCAAATCTCACTAACTCTTTGAAATGGATTTTATGAAGTTAATATAATAATCAAAAAAAAATTATTATATTAAATGTTTGTTCTTATCTTATAAAATCATATAAATAAATAAAACAAATTGAAGACTTCATTTAGTTTAATATAAAAAACATAATAATTATTTATTTAACAAATGAATAACTTAAACTTTATAATATATAAAAAAATATTTATATATCTACTTCCTTATATTAAAAATATAAATATTCTATTTATTTACGGTAGATATATTTTCTAACTTATAACACCACATGATTTTACAACGTATATAAAATATAAGTATCTAAATATTAAGACTTTTATATTAACACCATTCTATAATAATTAGATTATACAAATAATAATCCAATCATTTATATATAATATTTTTATTCGTTAAAATGATTGTACATAATTTATGTTTATTAATATAAAAATATATATTTCATATCAATGTTAGTCATTTATCCACTTATACATTATGGTTATTAGACTATTTGGATTAGTATAAACAAAGTAGGGTCATGTTATAGAAAATAATAGTATGTGAATTTAAAAATAATTTAATTTCTTACCTCCAAGTTCACTTTATCCCTTTATATTTTTACATGCCTTTCCCATATTAATATTTCTTAACCTATATCTAAATCTTTATTAATCATAAATAAAAATTAAAATATTTTAAATTATTCATTCTCATTATTTATTTCTTTAATGAAATGAATACAATAATAAAGAAAATGAAATTAATCTTTCCCAATTATAATTTTCAAAAAACTTAAATGGTATTTATAAAAGAATAGTCTTAGATGTTCCTGGAATTTGCGAATGAAAATCCTTCGAAGATGCAATTTTTAATTCCTTCATTGTCATACATTGAAGAAAATAATAGGGGATCCCAAGTTGATGTTTAGTTTCCTTTTTGTATGTAAATTTCATCTTCGTTAATATGCAGTTCTTTGATTAACAATTAAAATTCCATTTTGAAGATATTGCTTCTATATAATTTTAAAGGCATTCAGCAAAAGATGTTATTCACACATATTTGATTAGCCATCACATTTTATATATCCCATGATAAATAGGTGTTCTACTCTGCATTTTCCTTATAATGCAAAGGACATTAAATTTAGTTGAAGTTTTTATAAACATGTTCTTTTTTAAAATGAAGTTTACATTTTACAACTCCAATTAGAACAATTTTTATCGAACACGAAAATATATGCAAATTACTTTTTTTAAAAAAAGTATTAAAAATTTCTTCTAATAAGTATTAAATCGTTCAAAATATAGATTTTATCTTATACACTGTTCTTTTAAAATGAACACAGTATAAGTCTTTGTGAGGATATAGCTGAAAGAATAAAATTTCTTAATCTAATAAAAATAGAATTATTATTTTTATATCTAGCTGCATGAGCTTGCTGAAGCATATCACATTCTACATTGTTACAATACCATTCCATATTATATCACTAAGTTAATTTCATTTCCTTTAATTTGATAAACTGTATGTGAACTCAGGGGTCATCACCATGTCAACTGTCTTTTCTCCAACAATGGTTTTTCATTTTAAAGAATGAAAAATACTAATTTACTAAATTACATATTATATTTGTATAAATATAAGAATACAAGTTTAATGTGTACATATTAATTATATGTATGTATGCTTATATATATACTCCTACAATATAGAACAACTTGCTTTAGAATTGGCCCTTTAAAAATCTATTATTTGCTCAAATCCATAGATGATACATTTTTATTTGGTCATTTGGTATACAACTTACATGAATTTTTTGATCAAATGTCTGCAATAATATAAAGTATTAAAATGTATAAAGTTATTTTACTATCGGAATAAATCAGATCATGTAATAAACAACAAGATACTTGATTAAACTATATTAATTGATCAATATTGCTGCTGCTAATTGATTGGGCCTTATGTTGGTCACCTAAATTTATAATCTAACTAATTAAAGATGAAAATTGCCACCAAACACTAAAATTATATAACCAAGAGAAATCAGATTAACTACAGGAAAAAATAAATAACCTTGGCCAAATAAACAATAATACATTGACTAATCTCACTGACATTATATATATATTGTAACGGTCATATTTGTACATTCATACAACAAAATCCAGAGTTCTGGCAAATTATAGCAAGGCTGATCTAGATGAAGGGTTGAGACTTCAAATCAGATTATGCCTCAGTTCATCCACCAATACTCCAGGTCTTAATACCCTATGAATGACATATATGAGACTACATTCAGAGTTTGTTTGTTCGTGTGGTGACAGTAGCAAAGGATTGAGCAGGAGACTTGGGGAATATTAACTAAATTACTAATAACTTAGAAAACACATACACATGTATAGCTGGACAGATAATGCATATATCAATAATTAACACTAAAATTAGGCAACTTAACTAAGATTTGGAATGGATTACGAATGATATGCAACACAGTTATTATAATTTAATAGATTTTAATTAATCAATATAAATTAAATAAACAAGAGTGCATTGAAGGACACATGTAGGTGTAAACAATGATGAGTGAGTTAATGAACACAGTCTCATCTGATGAACTATGATTTAAGAATTTATTACAATTTTAATAATATACGGTTTCTAATCACGTTTTAATTTTATTATGCCCTCTCTATTAGGTTTGCAATAGTTAAATTGGTGCAAAAATGATGATTTATTACCATAATAGTTAGTAAAAGATTATTTAACAATACATAATGAGCTGCAATCGGCTCTCTATGCAGATTATATATGACAAAATCAGGTTACATATTCAGATCAATGCTGAAATATTACATTATATTATGGAGGGATGAACTGGAGCTTTGCAGTATGACTTCAGTTATTACAGCATTATATATATTACAATAGATGTGTGCATCTCGAATGTGTAGTTACTCAGGGGATTTAGTACCAAGTACTCTGTACCCATGGACCATACAACTTGATGCAAATAAATTGAACATATAGTTTGGTGATTGGAGCAGCTTATAAACCATCTGGACCCTTGTGTTCCAGTTCTAAAGAAGGGCTAAGCAAACTAAGTAAATGGGGTAGCCATTAAAACCAGAAGCCCATTCACATAAGAAACATATAGCAAGACATAAATGCATGCATGTGCTTCCTAAAGACATTCACCATGCTAAATATAATAATCATTAACTAATAACTTAAGGTACACAAAATTCTATAGTTTTGTTCAGTGAAACTACCATATGCCAGTTCATAATTAGCATTCTTAAAACATGCTAAAAGGAATACTTAAAAGTAATCTAAGTTCTTAATAAATATGCACAATTTACAATATAACTAAAAGGAGGATTAAAGCATATCTGGGACTTAAGCAAGATGTATAATATGCTTTCTAATTCATTCTTGCATTTATTAACTAATTATTTTATTAACTTGCGAACCTAATTTTAACAACGATAATAATAATAAGCTAAACATAATAGCTTAATGAATATATTTAGATTTTCAGAGTGGAGATTTGTGTGTGTGCTAAAGAGCAACATTACTTAAGAGAATGTCTGATCATCTCTCCCTCTCGAACTTTATAGAATCAATCTCCATTCTGAACTGGGCATAGCATAAATTATACGAATAAAACAATAAGGAAGGCATGACCATAGATTAGAAGATAGAATAATAACTGAATAAGTTATTATTAACAAGCATTTAGAATTTTATGTTTTAAGTTAATAAGTAGGCAAGTTTACAGATATCATTTTTCAGAATTTTAAATCATATTTTACATAGCTTTTAATTTATTTAAAACATTTCTTTAGATTTAAAAGTTTGTGTATGTTATAGATTAGTAGCTAGCTTAACTTTTAGATACATTTTTAGAATTATTTTTAAAGAGCTCTGCAAGAAAAATTTGCTACCGCTTCTTCATTGTTGAGTCTTCTATAGCTGATAACCATCATCCATAGCTGGGCTGATCCATTTCTAATGTCTTCTTAGCAGTTTTAACTGGTTTCCCCATTACTTTCATTTCCACAGACTGATCTCTCAAAAAGAGAGCTGGCAAAAAAGGTTAGGCCTTAGCTTCCAAACTCCATTTTCCAGTCAGCCATAGATGACTGATAGCAATTACACATCAAATATTATAAAAGAAAATGAACAAAGTGAACCTCAAACCTCTCTACACAAAATTTAAAATTATTTATACCAGGAAAATCAGTAAGTCAAGTGTCCTGTTTACAACTTTTTATAAAGTTTCATCAATAACTTAAAAAAAAACATAAAAATGAAATCTGGTAATTTCTTGGCTAAAACAATAATGGTTAAACAGGTCACTCTTTGTTCCCAGTTTTTATTTTTAAAAGACATTAAACCGAGTTTGATTAATTACTTACAGATGGTTTTCTATGAATTACCATCTTTTATAAAACAGCCATCTTTTTTAAAAGAGTTTAAGTTCGTAAGCATTTTATTATATAAGTGTGTGAGACTACCACAGAAATTGAAATTTATATACGAATGCCTTTAAATAAATAATTTTTTAACTAAAAATAATGCAAATTTAAATTAATTTAAAAGAGTTGTAATGCTTTAAACAACATCGACAAATATATAAAGGAAAGACTAACATAGGCTTCAAACCCAATACAATCAATCAGAGAATAAAAACTATTTATAGAAAACTCAGAAATAAACAGGCTAAAGACAATATGAAATACCTAACAATTCCTTTTATACCTAATGTATCTTCAAATATTGCAAAAAAATTGTCTAACAATTTCAAATTTAGCTTCAGAACACCTCCCAGTATTAACTGACTAATAAATAATTCAAAAGATAAAATAGGAAAAGATCAAGTCCCTCATGTGGTCTATAAAATAGCATGCCTTCAATTAGGCTGCCATGCATCTTACTACAGTGAGACTTGGGCTAACCTTAATACAAGAATTTATCAACACAGGTATGCATACAACACAGTTAAAAATAAAAATGAAGGAACATCCGTATTCTGGGACCACCAAGCAGCTACAGGCCATGTATTCGAACCCACAACAGTCTTCGTTCACAAATCTATGAGTATGAGATTCCAAAATTATATCTCAAAAGTGCTAAGCAAATCTATTATACATTATAGTATAATTATAGCATCACTATTTAATGTGAAAAAAGTCGCATATTTATAATTACAATTTTTACTAGTGAAGAGAAAAACAATTTATTAAATCTATTGCATTATGGCTGCTTTCGCATATATATGTAGGTAATTACACACATATAACAATGTTCATGTTATATCATTTTATTAAATTTTAAATTCATAAATGCATTTACATTGTACACGTACGAACATATGGTGCGCACATATACAAATACATACACATAAATATATACTATTACAATTAAATTATTAGAAGCTTATATATGGGGACTGGGACAGGTTTGAACTAGGAAAAAAGATACAACTATGCAACATAGTAGGTGAAATGGGATGAAGGCTAAATAATACCATTTCAATATGATATATGCTATAATAAAAAAAGCCATTGGGTAAAAATAATAATGACCAAGCATTGTAAATATATTCATCAACATTTATAAAATATTAAAAGGAGCAGAACTCTCTACTCACTCTGTCAAAATATAAATGCTATTAATATTGACAGGCACATACCAAAGAGTAGTTAGAATCAAACATTTTTTTTATATTCCCCTTCAATGTAATAACACATCTCACAATGCTATTCTCACCATTTCATTGCAATGATCTGATTAACAATTCAAAACTTTTGGTAAAGGATAATAATGTTTCTTAAATTTAATTTATACCACTTTACTCTCTAATAATAATAAAAAATAAGAGAAGTTTTTAATTTTTCTAAACAAACGGGGGTTTATAACTAACTGTATAGCAAATTGCTTGTACTAGTATAAATAAATTATCAATCTTTCATTCCTCATATAAATAGAGTTTATTTTGACATATTTAAGTCTCGCACATGACCTGAAGCAACCTATTGTAAAATTCATGTTAATAACAAATAAAGAATCATTAAGTCTTATGTAATAAATGTAAAACCCTCTAAAGTGAAATCATCATATCTATATGTTTGTGTTCATTCTCAAATAATATTAAAGTATATTTTAATCCTATTCTGAGTTCATATCTTTATTTTTGTTAATTATTAAAAATAAAAAGGTTTTTATATATTAGTATAATTATTTACTATTTAAATTCTATCTTATTCAGGGATTCATCCTCGACAGCCCTAATTTGAGTCTCATGTCTCTTCTCCGCTGTGCATGCAGGCCAGAAAGTAAATGTAACTATGCTGTGTCAGTGGAAGTGTTATATAGCACATGATCAACCAGTTTAGGGGTGTTTTTTCTCGAGCTTCACGACCCAAATGTGTGGGCTATGATCAATATCATGACTCAACTGAGTATATATTTTTGTCTGTCCAAGTATATGTGTAAAAGTATAATATAGACATATAGATAAAAAAAGAATGTATAAATTATGTGTATAGATTATTATATGTATGAGTTATATGTACAAATCAATTTTGCATTTTTTTTTTTTAAAAAAAAAAAAAAGAAAACTTTTTGTCTTCTCATATATAGATTTATTGATATTATGTGTTCACATATATTTATATATTTACATATGTATACATAGGTGTAGTGTTTGCATATGTATGGCAATTATAAAGTTTGTAGGTATTTATAGAATACCATTTTGCGAATATATTAAATGTTATATATATGTTCAGAGGGTCCAGATAGGAGTGTAAAAACAGGAGAAAGGTTCATCTTTATTGTACTGCTGGCTGGCGCCTTTATAAATGTGCTAACAGGAAGTGTTAGAAATCATATCTTTCTACCAAATTTGGATTTGAAGCTGGATAATTAGGATATAGAGAGAGTCAGTTCTAGTATATTCATGGACTGTATATCTGAATATTATGCATGTAATTGTAAAGAAGTAATAGTATGCATATTTTCTTCTAAGGTCTGTTTCAGGTGTGGCAGAGCAACCAACAAGGAATTTATGGAGTAAACCAAGTACAGTGGAATAAAATTAAGCCATGGTCAGCAGTGAGTAGTAGTAGAGTAGAATAGATAGGTGCAGCATAAATGGGATAGGTTAGATAAAGAAATGGGAGTTGGTGGTTGTATAGGAGTGGAGGCAGTTGAAGAGAGGAGGGAGAGATGTTCATCAAAGCGAAGGCATTGAATCCAGATCAGCCAACATTTAAATCACATTTTATCAACAAACATTTTGAATATAAATATATAATAAAAAAATGGATCAGCAGGAGGAGAACATGACAGAGGAAAATGTACTAAGTGAGGAAGAACTAGAGAATCCAAAAGTAATAATAAGGCCAGACCTTGAAGAATTAAGTAGCCTGGAAATTATTTTTAGAGAACCAAAAGAGAGCAGATTGACATTACCATGGTATATTGCATCATCCAGGAGTTAGGAAGAGACATCACCAGGAGGTTCCAAAGATGCCAGGATAATGTAAACTAGAGAACAAGGGAGACCGAAAGGAATATAATGGAGGGTATGGGAGTTGTAAACATGGTAGAGGATACTACAAAGAAAGAATTTCAACAAGATGTTAACCAAATGGAGAATCTGATAAACCAAACAATAGACCTGGAAAGATTCGAAGGTTCCACTTTCAAACCAAAGGATATTGAGGATGAAACTAAAGATAAGACAGTTTTCATGGAAGCACTTTTAATAGACATTGGAGTGGAGGACACAGACCCTCAACCAACTAAAGTAAGATTGAAATCTCATGAGACTATATTGGTGAAGACAAATGCCAATTCTATTCAACAAAAATGTAAAAAATTAGGTTCTGAATTGACAGAAGTTTAGTCAGGGTGTTACTCTAGTGGATTTGACTAAGAAAGAAGAAAGTACTGATGAAATATGGGTCACAAGTCTACTTCAAATTAATCCATCTCAAAATGTCAATACCATTTTATCACCTGATGGAGTGCCTGTATCGATCATGAAAACTCTGATCAATAGAACAATGTCTGCTATTTGGGATGTATCTTCTGAACTCATAATTGATAATTCTGAGTTATATTTTCATAATAACTAAAGGTGTTCTGTGGAAAAGTGATGATGAAGGATTGATAAAAACATCAAAGTTAGAGTTTGCGAATAGCAGCATTAGTGAGATTTTCATTTGTGATGATGCTGAATGGCCTTCTGATATGATAATGAAGTGGACAGGTCTTTAGATTTGGTGGATAAAGCTCATTTTAAGAATTCCAATAATCATTTATTTATGACATATAATCATAACAAAATTAATTAGGAGCTGATGTCATTAGGCAGAAATAGTTTCATAAAAGATATAGAAAAACTTCTCAATTCCCAAAGGGAACACATTATAAGGGATACCATTATATCAAAGAAAGTTGGAGAAATTCTTTTAATGCAAAATACTTTTAATAAAGAACGATATGGTAATATATCAAAGCATAATTTTGTAAAACCTTTTCAAATTTTAATAAGAAATCCAGAGATGTAATCAAGGGAAACATCATTTTGAGCATTATATACCTCCAGACCCTGGAAAATAAAAATAAAAAGTTGGACAGTCAAATTGTTGCAGACACCTCAATTTAAAAAAAAACACAAAATCCAACCAATGAAAGAGTAGATCAGATTAGAGTAAGTTAGTAATAGTTTTGTTTAGAATGGCTTTAAATTATCACCAGTTGCTCTTCTCACCACCTACAGATCTGAAGTATAATAATTATTATTTTTTATCATTATAAGTAGGGAAGTATGAAGCAGTCACTCTGTAGTCAAAGTGAGCTTCATATTTTCCTTATTAAAAACTAGCAATGTATAAGGGTTCAAACCCAGCAATCATATTTAATTTACTAACAGTGCTGACACCTGTTATGAAGTGACATATATATAATATGCTACAACTTTCCTGTATAAAAAATGTTTATAATTTTGTTATTTTGTTGCTTTTAAACATTTTGATTTTTTTTTTTTTTTTTTGTAAAAAGAAAAATTTGTAATCATGTAAAGTTTGTTATTTTTATAAAATTATTTGGATTTAAATTTAAATTTTGTAAAAATATAAAAGAAAGAGGATATAAGCAAGATGGCTGGTTCAAATTAATCCATTGTGAAGTTGTGCTTCACTAATTAAATATTTTAAAGCTCAACTTTCTTTAATTAAAATATTTTCTTATCATAGATTTTGTTCTAGGTTTTTACCTTTTATAATTTAATCATTTTAACTAAAAGTATTTTACTAATAAAAGTTCTTTGTTTCATTTATTTTTATTTTTAAATTCTTTTGGCTGGAATATGATTTAAACCTTATCAGCTTCTTATATCTTGCTTTTAATTAAGAATGGGCTGTATTTTGGCAAAGAATTTATTGTTTTATCTGCCTCTGGGACAATGAACAGAGATATTCATATAATAGTTTGGGGCATATAAATGGAGTAAATTGGAGATAAGTTTTTTTGCTCTTTTCCATTTCTTTTTTCCTGACAAGAACAACAAGAAGAGAATCTAGAGTGATAAGTCATTCCAGAATCCCACTCGAGTAAGGAGATGAACTATCTTTCCCATGCCTCTCAGGGCTGTTTCTGGAATGCCCCACAAAACTCCTGCCATGGAATAATGCTGTCACCAATGAATATGACCAGGTTTTCTGACCACCAAGCTGATCCCCATAAACTGAAGCTCAGAGGGTATGCCAAGGTAATAGTCTAATATTTATGTAAAATTGTCCGTGTTTGCCTATATATACTAATTAATGTTTTTTATGTTTATACATGATCTCTGACTGTAATGACCTCTCTCTAGTCTGTATTATCTTTCTTATATATTAACTCCAATTTTACCTTTATTCTAGCTTTATGAGTCTGCACATTTTTTTTAATATTATTATATAATATCTTCTATGACATTTTAAATTTTCTTTTATTTAACATACCAATTCAGCTGAACCTTAATAGTTCGATCCTATAATTGTTTCTTTTTAAAGTAAAGTAAATTATAATGCTAAGAATTTAGTTATCATTCATTCCCTGTAAGATTAAATGTTTATTATGCTAAAATGGACTCGCAAGGTTGATCATTCAAGAGCTCTCCTATTTAATTTTGTTTTGTTTTTGTTCATGAAAGATCACAATTAAGAATTAAGCATTAATTACTGTAACCATCCAAATGGGCTGAATAATTTGAAGCTTTAATTTTATTTGAAGTGTATATGGCAAACAAATAACTAATTAAATGAAGAATTAAATAATTAATTAAATGTCTTTTTTGATATTCATAGCATGATTCACTACCACACATGCCATTATGCAGAAGATTAAACCATTTAAAGTTATAATATTAAACATTAGTTTTATTTTCATATGTACATTGTACTTCTGGCATATTTCAACATTTCTATTAAGTGTGATGCTTTGTCATTTAGGAACTTTCGAATACGAAGTTACCCAAGCTTTTCTGAAATTTTAAAAATCGTTTGTAATCAGGGATTATACTCCCCGTGGAATGCAAGACTAAGGTATTGGATACTTTATGGGGGATACCATATGCTGGTTTATCAAATCACCAGACTTACCTCAACTTTCATACCACTTCGTCATATGTGCGAACATATGTCTTCGTGAAAATATGTCAAATGATGAAGCTATTCTTTGGCCAGCTGGGTTTTTCTATATACATATTTAACCTTTCTATGCTAGTAGTGATAGTATCCATTAATTAAATTGTTTTTGCCTGTTTCATCCCAATAAGTCATAATGGTATGAAAAACGTGAATCACATTCAAAGAAGTGTTTTATAAATTCCTGTAGTGCACTTGGTTTAAAACTGCCTACCCTTTTTATATATTAATGAACCATTCCCATATACACGTATGTTTTCACTCTTTAATAACAATAATAATAAAATAAGTTTTTAATTTTGCTAAACAAATGGGGTGCATGACTAACTATATGGCAAATTGCTTGTACTAGGATAAATCAATTATTGATCTTTCATTCCTCATATAAATAGAGTTTATTTTGACATATTGAATTCTTGCATATGATGAGAAGCAATCTATTCTAAAATTTATGTTAACAACAAATAAAAAAATCATTAAGTGTTACGTAATAAGTGTAAAACCCTCTAAAGTGAAATCATCATAAATATATGTTTGGGTTCATTCTCAAGTAATATTAAAGTATATTTTAATCCTATCTAGAGTTTGAATCTTTATTTTGGTTAATTATTAAAAATAAAAAGATTTTCATATATTAATATAATTATGTACTATTTTAATTCTTCTATCTTATTCAGGAATTCAACCTCAACAGCTTTAATTCGAGTCTCATGTCTCTTCTCCACTGTGCATGCAGACTGGGAATTAAATGTAACTGCGTTGTGTCAATGGAAGTGTTGTTATATAGCACACGATCAACTGGTACAATAGTTAGGACTCATTACTCTATACCAAAAGGAGATAAAATACTATAAATGAATATAATCAAATGAGGAAAAGAAGCAAATGTTTAATTAATCATATCATGCCATTGTTTTTTTTAAAAACATATACTATCGTAAAAGTAGATTTATTAATTTATTTTCTAATTACATATATATATGAAAATAAAAAATTTAAAATTAAAGTGCTTTTATATTATGTGTTCTATCTGAATTTGGTCAATTGACCAATAAAAAATTAATACAAAAGAAATTAAAAAAAAACAAAAACAAAATAATTAGTAAAACTTGCATCTGTTTTTGAGTAAAGAAAAAGCAAAACAATAGTAATAAAAAGTAAAAGTTACTAATTTTAATTATAGTAATAAGTCTGGCAAGTGTAATAATAAAATTAAAAAACATATGATTATTATGAATTTCGAAATGAAAAACTAATTTTTTTAATGTTTTCAGATTGTGCCAATTTTTCCTGTTTATCACTGGAATAAGAAGTGAGAACATCACAGAAATATCACTGTTATTTAAAATAAGTTGTTCTTTGCATGTTTTTAATGTAAAATGCATAAAAGTGACTTTTTAATGTGAATATTTTATCTTTAATGTTTTTGACATAAATTATTTTATGTTTTTATTTGAACCATTTCTTTCCAAAAATAGATTACTTTTTGAAATGTGATTCTTACTAAAATACTTTAATTTATTTCTCATTATAAATTAATTTCAATGCAAAATATGAAACAAAACCTATTTGTTAACCCCCACCAATACCCATTTATTTTTTATAGATTGCTTTTATTTGCCCTCTTTATATTTTTATCTTTGCATGGTGTTTAATAAATTTATAAATATGCACATTTTTTCCCTTGTAAATAAATTTTCTTCATTATTTTTTTCTATGTGATGCTATCTTTAGAGTATATCATTCCAATTCAGGTAGAAAACATGCTATAACAGCACCAACATTTATATGCAGCATGACTCTATATGTGTATACATGTTTAATTACAAAGCATTCAGGTTTTTAATCATTATTATATCATTAAATTTTATTATCTCTATATATAATAGACAAAATAAAACTGCTATAATACATTTGAAAGGTAAAAATTTAAATGTAAGTGTTTTTATATTTATATATGTGTTGAATGGCAAATTGAGTATTAGAACATATAATGCTATGATTAAGCAAGAAACAATATTTGATGATATTTAGTCATATTTTGTTACAGACATAACATATTGAATTTTGCATTTCAGTTTTAAAGCTCATTTTATTTGTTGCTATTAATAAATTTGGAGCTTTTGTAATATGATTCTATGAATAAAGAAGTCTTTAAATAAAATACTTAAGAGAATAAATCTCTTGAAGAGACACACTTAAAGAAAATATATTACTTAACAAGTAGGCATATTGATGATTATTGCATTTTTCTCTATCTTCTAGACAGAATAACCATATAATAATTTACTGACAAATATTGGATGATTAATCAATCTGGCAGTGGTTCAACTAACTGTAAAAAAGATCCTATACATTATTGATACTCTGGATTTGTGCCAAAGGTGGCAATAGCTTACTGATTATTACATATTAACTACATCACAACAATATTCATGTTTAAATAAACCAATAGAATGTCATAAATCGATTACCAATATAACACAATAATTTACTGCCTGTTTGTAGTGCTTGCTTGCCAACACAGCACTAATATTCTGTTGATTCATTTAAGCATGAGGACTGTGGTAATTTAATTTACATATACATATAGTAATCACCAGATTCATTTATAATAAATTATTGTTTATTATATCTATTTTTTTTTACTTAATTACATTTGGTTGTTAAAAATTATAATATTATTGCAAAACGTCATCGTTATTTCAAATGTTATTTGCAACTTAAATTAAGTCATATATACTGCAAATTATAATTAATTTTAACTTAAATACTAAACTATTTTAATTAAAATTGAATTTTTTTAAAAGATAAAACTTAATAAACTAAAATTATACATTACCTATTCTATTTAATTTGAAATAAATATAGTACTCTATAATGTGTTGTATAATTTATGACTATTAATTAATTATTTTCCTCTCTGTGTGTTTTATAAACAAATAAATAATAGCATAATAAATTAAATATTAGAATAAAATAATTAAAATAGAATAGTCCTAATGATTTTTATTTTTTTTTCTTTTTTTATTATTTCCTGATTTTCATTTATGTTTTTTTTTCTCTCTCTCTCTTTTTAGAATAAGCCATTGGTTGTAACAACAATGCCGGTATGTTTGAATATGGCTACTTCTTAAGATTCCTACTTGTTCCTGTAACCACCTCATTTTATTATTTTTCCATATATATGTATGCATATATGTCTATATATATGCAGATGTAGGGTGTCTCTATTTCAATCTATATATATAAACATAGCATAACCTATATTTTAAAATCAATATTAAATAACTATCAATTAATTGAAGTTCATATGATAATCCAGAAATTATTTTAAATGGCATGATGGATATATGTTTTTATGTTTATGTTTTGGATACCAGAAATCCTTAAAAAGTCATTATCAAGATTTTAAATGAATAAGTTTTAAATAAATATTTATCAAATCAAAAAGATATTTATCTGATAAGGTAAACGCTTATCTATCACAAATTATTGACTATTATATATATATGATGAATCTTAATCTGAAAAGAGTTAAAAATATATTATGTATTCATAAATAGTAAGATTCTGGAATCACCATTTTTAACCACTATCGATCTGCTACAGGAATAAACTGTTGTCAAGCAGCGAAGAAGTATAACAGATGATCTACATTTTGACTTTGCCATAGATGATCTACATTTTGACTTTGCCATAGTGTCCTACTATCTAATTATTGCAAATCACCTTTGAAGAGAAATTACTCATCTATAGATTTTATCATTTCATCTATGCAGTTTGCCTGTTTTTTTATTTATACTTTTTTCTTCTTTATTTGCATGCTATCTTTTTAACCATCTTTTCATTTCCTAGTATTTTTTTATTTGCTAATGGAATGCATTTCCTGCATATTTTTTTACCTTTTGTGTAATGCTATTTTATCACCCGATTGAATTATTAATATTTTTATTTTATTTTATTTTTTTTATTGCATATGAACTTTTGCTATCCTCCCCATTTTTTCATCTTTCATGCTCGAATTCATTTTTTTTTATTTAAATGTTTCATTTCTGGGAACAAGAAGGAAGCTTATTAAGTATTTTAAAACTATCTAAAATCACATTTCTATTTGATTATTTTTTTTACTTATCTAACAATTTTTTTTTTTGCTTCTAGTAGCTTCAATGAATACTAACCTTATCTTGCTTTAATAAAATGCTTTTTAAAATTATTTATTATTAAAGAAATAAATAATATATATTAACAACTATTTAATTTTAATTTATTTATAATACTCGTTATAATTAATATAATTAATTTTTAATATAATCTAAGATGTAATAAGATTGCCTGCTCTAGAGATGACATGAAACAACAATATATATTACGTATAAAATAAAAAAATACATTAACTATCAAAACTTAATGCAAAACCAAGGCATTTGCCATATGGTTTACAATGGACATAGAGAAAAACAATTAGATTAAAAAAAACCAAAAGAATATAATAATGCAATTAATAGAAGGGATAATAAATCTGCCTTATATATTTATTATTTAAAATATGGACATAAAAATGATTGTATAAAACTATATTAAAAAACCTAATAGAAGGAAGATATACAAAACGAAATTACAACAAAAATAATCATATGAATATATATAAAACATCAATTAGTTTAACTAATAATTGGCTAATAGTAAATGAATGGAAAATGATATAGTATACATTTATACAGGTTTTTTCCCCCGTCTTGTACATATTGTATTATTGTTATAATAGGTTATAGTTAATTTTTTATAAAAGAGATAAATGTCATTATGTATGCAATGTAGATTGTAATTGTAAAATAATCCCCCACATTGAAAAGGGTAAAAAATAATATTTGCTGAAAAGTGCTTTTGTGTGTATTATTATTATTACTGCTTTTATATATATTATTGCTGTTATATAAAACATTTTATAGTATATTATATAGTATGATTTATTTAAATCTTTTTCAGTAAAATTTCTAAAAAAGCACACATAATATCTTAAATAAATGTACAAAATATCAATAATCTCAATTAACCCATTATTCAAACAACACATATTATTTAAATACATAAAAAATACCCATAATCCAAATCTACTGATTTTACAATCAATACATAGTCTTTCTAAAAGACATTTATAAACTTGTTCCTAATCAGCATCACTATTACCATTATTACTGTGTGATTATTCTTATGATAAGTCAACATGAACAGGTTTCTTAACAACAAGCATCTTTCGGTGTGGTGAGTTTACTAGCAGTATGTTCTATATGTGGACATATTTGTGATCCACTGATTGATGTGTATAGTTAGTGTGAAACTCATTTTCAGAATAGTTTTCCATCTTTCTTTTTTGGAATAAGATATTCATTTTGAGTGTCTGTTTATTATTATTAGTTATAAACAAAACATTTACCAAGATAATTACAACACATCTACAGTAAACTTTGAATTCAAACTATTCAAAGAAACAAAGAGGATTTATAAATGATTTTGGCACAATGGATTTCATTCATATAATGAGAGAAGTTATAAAATGAACTAATTAAAATGAGTTGCCATTATACTTTGTATTTGTAGTTTATAAAAATACTTTTTGATCTATAAGCATTTTTACAATGATTAAAACTTTGGCTCATCAAAATGGAACAGTAGTGATTTAATTGCATGGTGATATTAGAATATTAATATTGATAGGGTAATTCCACAGCAATTTTATAAGGAGTATTTTGTAGATTAAAATAAGAAGTCAGGGAATTAAAATATGTGGATATTTTTATGTCATCTAGATTTGCAAACAATAGGATCATTTTTAACAATGTTTCAGGGCTTCAAGAAAAGTAAGAAAATCTAAGGATAAATATTAAAAAAAAACAAGCAATGTTCAATGGTTTATCTCAGCTGTCAAAAATAAAAATTTATAATCATGAATTAGAAGAAGTTAACAATTACAAACTTCTTGGTCACCTTATTATTAAAAATAACACATAATAGATAAAATGAATCATAGAATTAAATTTAAATGGAGTACTTTTGGCACAAATAACTTAATATTAAAGAAAATATAGCTATGTTTTTGAAAAGAAAGTTTTAATAGATGTGTTTTACTAATTCTTATGGAGCAATATAAGACTTTATACTGAATAATGTAAGTTGAGAATAACAAGACAATATAGGAAATAACAAAGTTGGGTGAGATAAATAAGTATAAATGACATTACTGAAAGAATTAAGAGATTGAAATGGAATTAGAATGGTTTAAATTGCTCGGAAATCCTGGTCATATTTCTAGAGACAATAAAAACAGACAGACATTTGAAATTTTGAATCGACTCCTAGGAGATTGTAAAACACATAGAAAAAGATTACATGTGAGATTGATGGATGAAATAAGAAAATTTGTTTGAATAATGCAGAGAAGAAAGGTTATCCATTGGAGAAACTGAATTAAACTTGGAGAGACTGTCATCCTGTAATGGATTGATAATGGTTGAATATGATTATATTATGGTTAATGATAAATAAAGCTTTTATAAGATTTATAAAAACTCCATTTAATATTAGAGATAGGGGTAGATAGCTTTTAGTAATAATTAATTTTTATAATTGTATTTTATAAAATGAGTGTCATATTTGATAAACGATAGACTTGGATTATGAGTATTTTTGTAAATGTATTTAAATAGTGCTTGTGTGGTTTATGCAATGCATTGATTTGGATTATGCATATTTTGTAAATGCTTTTAAAGTTAATACTAGGATTTTTTAATTAATACTTAAAAGTCTATATTATAAGTTAATCCATGGTTTTGTATTAAATTATAATTGTTTACAACAGTATGGTTAATATTAATATCATTTTTAATTTTATTTAATACTAATTTAGCATTAGACAGAATTGAATCATATATTTATATACATACATCAATGTTTTTACTGTTATGCGTTGAAAGATAATGTGTTGGATCAGATCAACTGATAAGAAATAAGTAATCTTAAAACGATTTTTTATGTTTGTGGTAATTTTATTTGTCAATAGTTTATTGAATGCAATATAAACTTAGAAAACTTAATAATATATTGTAACCTCTGCTCTCTTCACTTGTTCACTTTATTAGATTTATAAATGCCCAGGCGCCAATTCTATACAAGATAGAATAAAATTTATAATTGTAAATTGCTTTTAAACTTATTTAAAAGATTCTTTTAATGTAACTATTCTATGGCTTAGCTCAGTTGAGGTTATAGGATATGGTCTTTATATAGAATGCAAATAAGAGTAATAAAACATTTATTAATAACAATTCTGCAACACTAATTTAATCATATGCCACACATTTATTTAATTATAAAACTATTACAAAATTATCAATTATCATATTTAATATAGGATAGACAATGATTAGGATCGGGTACCCTTTATATACATATCACTATCTATTCTAAGCAAAGTAAAATATAATATTGGCACTGTAATATTGTGATTTATCATCTCCAGACAGATTAAATAAATTGACTTCTACTGGCAAATCTATATATTTTAGGGCTATGCTATGTTAACCATATATGTGTGTGTGGAAATGGAGAATCGAACATATATAATCAAGCAATTCATTTGGGTTTTTAATTCATTAAAACATTTATTGAAAATTAAAAGACAAAATAAATAATGAATAAACAAAAAAAAATATTATTATTCTATGCTCTTTGCTAACCAATTAAATTGCTCTTATAGCAAAACCAAAATTGACTAATATTTAATATACGAATCATATTTTCGAACATGTGTGCTTTTATAATATCCTAAACATGATGTATTTTTAAAACATACTTTTTATTAGCTTATTTATAAAACTTGGATGATGCCATAAATCAATCATCTTTTATACATATAAAATTTTATACAACACTTATCTGTTATAATCAGTGTAATTCATCTAACATTAACTATACAAAATAAAGAAAGGCAAGAAAAAACAATAACTAAACACTTGTACTTATATACATGAGGGTTAAATAATACCTCCAAACTCAATCTAAATAATCTAATCATCCCTTGACCATTTCTACCTTCAACTCACATTCAATATACTTCCTATATAACGAACTTATAACAGATAAGGTTTTAATTCTTTTTTTTTTAAATAAACTTCATTAACAAAATTGAAGCATAATAAATACAACATTTTTAAAATAATAATTTATAGCATCACACACACATCCGAACATCTATAACCACCTATAATATAATTTCTAGATTATACAAAATAATAAATTATCATATTATAATGATATGAAGTTACATTGTTTTGTTTTGTTTTTTTTTTTAAAGAAAAAAAAAATGGTTATACATTTATTATAAGTAATAATGAAAATACTTATCAATATCCCATCATTACATGTTAAGTTTTTTTTTTTTAAAAAATTAAAAGTTGAAAGTTGAAACAAACATACATATTAGTTTCAAAGACAACATTAAATTATAACATAAAAAAATATGTCTATCCATTGTTAAAGCATAATTTGTTAAGAATGACAATAGTCTTTTTTTTTATCCTAGAATTCCGTTATAGGCGTAATAAATGACATTTGCATGCATTGGAATTATTTTGTTATATATGCGCGAATAGCAAAGTTATACAGTATAAAATTATCTTCTTGATATAAGATTAATAGATAAACTTTTTTATTTTAAATTTTATTTTGTAGAATATTGATAGAAAATTCTTTAAATTGAAAATCAAGCGTTTAATTAGAGCATCTAATAAGAAAATTTTAGCTAGATTTATTTTACACAATTTTGTCATTTTAATATTATTTAGCTTTGGTAATACTTTAAAATAAATCATAATAATTTAGCTTACATATCATCCAGGCATTTTGAAGGTAGTGAATATGGACCATTGTTTGGCAGAAATTTGGAGGCTGGTATCCCTCTGGGGGTGTGTGTGTGTTTATCTCCTCATTTTTATATCATTCCAGTAGTATAATAACAAAAATTCTCCATAGATATATTATTAGAATCCTTGCGATGTTTTTTATATAATACTCTTAGAGAGTTATTGAATCTTTTAAGTTTTTTTTACATTTTCTTCCTCAGAACTTTTTTTTTTACTTTCCTTCAAGTTTTAAACTCTATGTCTTTTTCCACTCACACCCTCTGTGTTTTTTTATTACAATCAACTTTGGAAGTGTGCCAGAATTTTACTTATAAAATTTTAGCAATACAATATTTGAATAGATTAAAACATAATAATAATAATAAAAAAATATTAAATATTAATTATTAATTTAGAAATGTTATTCACTATTATGCAAATAATCTATCATTTTTAAACATAAGATTATGAACAATATATAATTAGTAAATAATAAATAAAATATATGAAAAAAAATTCTAATTAATAATATATCTATGTGTCTGCTTATTATGACGTAAATTTTTCTACTACATACAAACATCTCTAATATTGGTCATCCTCCTCTTCTACTACCAAACACATAATCCAAAACTCTACCAATCAGTACACCCAATTAAAGTTTTACTTTTTTTAAATCCTAATTTTAACTAGCAAATTACATCTCAATTCATTTTTCTCAGATAATTAACTTTAGCTACTGTTAGCACAAATATGAACTTCCCACATTTCTTCCTGGTGCCAACCTGGAAGGTCACTATATATATACATCTTTTTTATAGGCATTTTCCAGTAATGTATATGACCATAATGTTATCAAAAACTTATAAATACAATCAATTGAATTTTACATAACTCAAAATAATAAACAACTGGTTTGTAAGTAATTTAATTTAATATCATCAAATCGATTTTCATTCACATGATTAATTTAAAAAATGGCATCTTGAGAAGGTTCATTTGTGAACGAAAATCAATTTAATGATATTAAATTGTATACAACCAGTTGTCTATTATTTTGAGTTATGTATAATTCAGTTATATATATAATTGAACTTAGCATTGCATTTCAAACATATAACATCTTTGATTTTTAACCTTTCATAGTTGTATTCTGCAGTTTTGTGTGTTTTGGTCAATTTGGCCCCTGGTGAATTTTTCCATAAATATTATATGTTAAAATGCATGTAAAATGGTATATTTTATTATATAAAAGTTTCGCTAAAAAAAAATTGTGTAGAAGGCGGAAAATTCAAAATCCCACTCTAAGAATAGACATAAGCCCTGCCCTGACATGTTCAGCCATTGTCTGTTGACAAGGCTGTAAAACATTCGGCATTTTATGACATTGTTGTTCCAATGATCCCAAAACATGTTTATTTGTGAATTTATTACAGTTTTAGATATTTTTTTAAAAATAATTTACATTATATTTATTAGATATCAAGAAATATAAATTATTAATAATTTATTTTGACTTGAAATACTTTATTTTCAAAAATATGTTATATTAGCAACTAACATAAATATGGCCAGAAGCAATTTAAAAGACTAGCTTTGACGTAAACAATCTACTTTATATTTATGAGTAAGAAAATATCACAATTTTGTAATAAATATTCAAAAAATTTAAACTTTTAAAGCATAATTCATTAGATATAAGAGAAATAAATAATTATTCATTTCAATGCTTAAAAATAATGAGAATTAAGAAATATTTCATCGATTTTATAAACTGAAAATAATCTTTCCAAAAACGATGATGTGAAAGACTTTGTTTTGATTGCAATTTCATTTTTTTAATATTTGCAGAAACAAAATGTGAACATTTAAAATTTATTTCAGTAGTAAACAAAAATATCTATCAAATGAAGTCATATTTATTATTTTTTGATAAGTAATAATCATTTTATCATATATCTTATGATGATGTGTGAGTCAAAGAAAAGTGCCAGAAAATGCTAAAGTATTTAAGTCTATACAGCACCAAGAAAGTCTATACCTAACTTAAAGAGATGCAATAATTTTTTGACTGTATCATATAAATGTACATCTAGTAAAAGTTTAATAAAATAGCCAACCAAAAAAGCAGTGAAAAAATAATCAAATGATTTATTATTAGGATCTCTAAGAAATTAGGATACCAGATGAGACAGAACTTTGTTACAAACCATAGATTTTCAGTGCCAACATTTATCACTTCATCATTGTACTAAAACTTGAAAAAAAATGCTAGACATATTTATTTACAATTTTTGCCCTCATATTAAAATAAGCAGTTAAAACAGTAGCATTATATTTTTCACAGTTGTAATTAGTTGTGCAATTATTTTTTTAATCAGTTAACATCAAAAGTGAAAAGTAAAAATAACAATTTTATATGCATTTTTTAAAAATTCAAAGTTTAAATAAAATTTGTTAATGAATTTAAAAAAAATTGCTTTGAAATGTTTACTGATATGCAAATTAAGTTAATTTTTTTTAGTAATGTTTTAAATATGATTAAAAGAATTAGAAACCATTTTTTTAGTATTACAATAAAAAAAAGTTTTGAAATGTTTATAAGTAGGTTATCACAATAGATTTATTTTTCAATGGTATTTTATATATCATATTGCACATATAATTATGAAAATTGTATATACTGAGTAAAGACTCAGCTTTACAGATTTTTAATATCACTGTTAGCCTTCTACTAATGGGGGATGGATGGATTCAGTATCTATTTGTCTTTTTTTACAATGATAATGGTTGCCTCATATATATATTTTAATATTTTCACATTTATCTGACAGTTCTAGACTGCCCTGTGTCATTCTTTAGCTTCTGTTTAAAAATAAACCTATCATTATTGATGCCCAACTGATGGCTACTGGATTAGCACTTCCGGTATCAAAATAATCTCATTATGCCTTGTGAAATCTATCATAGCTGTAAAACAATAAATTCAAAACTAAAAATGTCAAAATTGATTTTCATCTTAACTAATGAAAATAAAGAAATTTGATTTAGTTTAATTGTGTTCAATTTGCCAATAAAAGATTCAAGTTTCGCATGACCTTCCAAGTAGTGACAACATCGTTATAACCTTCATTATTTGATGTAATAAACTGCACATGATTTATAAAAATTATATGGCAGTTTTTATTTTTTAATTTCTTTAGCTTATTCTTATCTTTTGATGTAATAATTGTTTAAAGGCATTTGACTTTTTTTAGCTTACATTTCCAAAAAAAACATCTTGTCTTGAAAAACAGTGCTATCAAATAATAATAATAAACTAATGTTCTTGAAAGTGAAAGCTACAATATGACTTTCAAGTTTATTTTTCTATTTTGGGTGTTTATTTTGTTTATATTTTATACATAAATTAGAAATGTTATCCAACTCATCTAAATTTTACATTAATCAGCTATTAAATCAGGTAAATATTATTGTTAATTAATGATTGAGGCATTCGTTTGCCATAATAGGAATCTAATGTTTAAATTCAGAGTATACTTTTAAATTTTTTTTATTTAGATTAGATAATCAATTTGTAGCCATTTAATATTAGTTATTAAACAATTATTTAGCTATTTTTAATAGAAGATAAAAATATTCCTGGACAATATATATATATCATTGTCAACCATTATCAATCCACTTCAGGGTGGTCTGTCTAAGTTCAACTTCTTCATTCTCTAGCCTTTTTTCTCCACATTACTCGTGAACTGAGAAGATAATCCATGGTGTTTCTTGAACTTAAACTCAGAGATAAAAAACCAATAAACTTACCATGCTAGATGATGTGTGTTGATGAGCAGCTCCTCCATGTTTATATACTATATGAATAATCACATCATAATAACAGCTGCAATTATGGAGTTGACATTAGGAATTTGCCCTGCTTTATTTCTTTAAGGCCTCCAAGAGGAATCAAAGGGTCTCCTTTCATTTAACAGTAAATGCCATATATATATATATATATATATTGTAACCCTTAGTTTCTTTCATAAAGAAACTAATGATGAGGAAATAAATAGTAGGATTAGTTTCTTAACTATTTCTAAGTAAAAAATTTTTTTTAAGTTTAAAAAAAGTTTAAAAGCTTTATTTAGAGAGATAAATAACTGTGTGGCTTAAATTTAATGTATAGAGAGAGATCTATGTGCACTTTATTTAAAATTATAGTGTATCATTATGTAATGAAGTGGGATTAGCTATTGCATGCGCTGTAATATTTGAAAAATGTTGATTTATATATCTAAACAGAAAGGTCTTTGTGAATCGTAATATTTATGAAAAAAAATGTTAGTACAGATTGAAATTGAACTTGTTGTTATGGATAGCATTTATTTGACAGTTCTTTTCATGAGAATAGGTTTAAATTTTTAGAAAATTAGGAAAGATATTTTGTACTAATATGAATAAAAGATATTTTGTACTGAAATGGATATGAACAAGCAGTCACTATTTAGTATTGTGAGTATGCGTATGTGTGTATATGATGCATATATATTTTTTCTTCTTCGTGGAAATTTACACATTGTACTCTAGATTATTTGATAGTATAATGTAAAATGAATTTATTTTATATGGGTTTTACAGAAATTGGTTATTGTTTTCACTTCTAGATTTGATATAAGTTTTAAGGAAGAAATTTATTTATATAATATCAGTTTTATAAAATACCAGCAATTCTATATATTTTTTTGAATAGTTCTCATAAATCAAAGCAGTGTAAAATGTGTTAAGAAAGAAGAAATTAAAATGAAATTGGAGCTGAAAGAAATAAACCAAAACCAACATTTAACAGATGGGGTCAAAGGTTGACTTCGGAGAGAGAATCGTAAATTAGAAAAAACAAAGCATGAGAAAAGGGAAACTTGCAGGTGTTTTTTTCCTTATAAAAGCTAAAGAAAAATGAAGTGAGGGGGGATTTCTCTGGCTAACTCAAAAGATTGGATGAATGTTGCTGTATGCTTGACTTTTGAAATTAATATAGTACATGGGTTTGGTTCGTGATCAGTCAACTTGTCATCTTACATCAAGGCTATAATCATCCTGTGTGTGTATGTGTGAAGCTATAAATGCTGAATATTACTGAGATAGAATTATCTTGCCACCTCAAATAGATAGATAGGAAAATAACTATCTCATAATTTAGTTACTATGTATGCAGGTATTGAGAGATCAAGGACTTGATCCCAGCTCCATTTATATTTATTATTTAAGTAGGAAATTATTGATACAATTGTGGTGAAATGTTTAGTATGCTTATTTAAAGTAAATATGTAGAGACTAGTTCCTCACATAATATGTAGCCTCAGAACAAGATGGTTCTCTAGCCAGTGCTAGCATTTGAAGTTGTGAAAGGTTTATTTCCCTTACTGAGACACTAATGTGTGCATTGTGAAGTGCTGCATAGTGCTATAAAATATTTGGAAGTTTTTTGCAAGGTAGGATAAAAGTTGCTATTACAGTGTTATAGTCAGATGTGTGTATCGATGTGGAGGTTGACAAAAAGTTACTTTAATTCATAAGCTAGCCGATCTGTAGTCAGAGTTTGTGAAAGGTAATAAAATTAGACATCATCAAGCTGTGGCAACATACTGGCATGTCAAAATGCATACAGTCACTACAGTGGTAACATGATGATCAGCATTACAGGGGGATAGTGGTGAATATTTAGCATGCATGAAAATAAAACTATGGTTTTATATTCCAACCAATTATTTAGATTGGTTAAAAAGTTGGATATAACATTGTCTTTACATAGAAATTACAAGATATTATTGCTTGTTAGAATGGTTAAATTTATAATTGTTCTAATGAAGGGGGGCCAATAAATTTTTAGGCTTTGTGAAAAGTTATAGGATAATTGCATAAATATTTAAATGCAGAATTCTGATTCAGTGCGTAAGTGCATTGATATTAAATTGAAATATGGGTCCAAACAGTGATTAAGTTTTAGAGAAATTTAAATAATCTGAAAGTATATTAGGTATCTTGTTCATTGCAATGTTATGAATATTAGTAGACATAAAATCTCTTTTCTGCTTTTGGTATTTAATATGATTCCCACTGGTAAACTCACATTGAGATTTAATTTAGCAAGTTTTGGGATCATATCCATTGCATTGTAATCGTTAATAATTGCACCTCATTAGCAGATCAAGACCTTGAGAAATGGGAGTACTTTGATTATTAAATTTAAGCAAGCTAGCTTGGAAGTCAAGTAGTGTAAGTATTAAAATTGGGAAATACTATTATAATAATGATAATGAATCTATAGTTAGATGTGTGTTTAATGAAATAAGATTAAGATTATCAGTTAAAAATATACATAGGAGAACATAACACAGACATTTAGTGTTATATAATTGTGACTATTGAAAGTGATAGATGCTGAGAATAAAAATAATAGTGGTGGGATTAAATGGGAAGGATTTATAACATTTCTTTGTCCTACTTTAAATTAAATAATGATCTTATATATTATAAACAGAAGTTACGAGTTCTCCACATCGATTACTGATTTATTTCTAGTCAGTTAGATATTAGAGATATATACAACATTCTTGTAATTACTGCTCGAGATCATATATCTATATAACGTGAAAAAAAGTGGTCTAGATTATCTAGTTAGCAGTAATAACTTATCATGAGAGTATTTACATAACTGTTATTAAGTTTAAAATTAAGACCAGAATAAATTGAATTAAATGTATCAATATTACACTTTCTTTTGAGACAATTTGATTGCTTTCTTCATTATATCTTATAGTAATAAGCATAGATGGTGATCTCTGGAGAACATTACGATTTCATAGTTACAGTTTGGCACCCAGGTATACATATCTTATTATTACTATCATTAGATAAACACTTTAACATTCCTTGTTCAGTTCCAGAGTTATTTTCAATGAACTATCTACTTGCACTAAAGTTTAGGTTAGAGAATTAATATAAAGAGAAATTTGGCAGATATAAGAAACTAAAGTTGAGGTTATAATATATATAATCAATGTGTTGATTGAAAATTAAAAAGTTTTGCAGATTTAATATAATGCAACTTATATCACTAGTGAAATAGGTAACAGAACTCAGCATTCATAAGAGTTATGGTGATACTAGACATATTAATATTACTGATCTTAATATTCCAGCAAAAGTTTTCTAGAATTTCATAAAGTCACACATTAGTAAGTGAAAGGATTAGATTTTATGATATTTATTTTTCATGATAAATAATTTCTTACAAAACATTTATAAAAATATCTGTCTGAATCGCATATATATTTGATAATTGTTATAAACATTATAAATAAAAAGTGACAAATCCAATTTTATGTTCTCACAATAAACAGTCATAATATTATTGAATTCATGGTAATTTAAAATATCGTAGGCATTCATTTTAAATATCAAATTCCTTTAGATTAATATATATGGAATTCAAATGCAAATGAAACAACTTTCTCATAAGATATGGCTAAATAGAATTGATACCAAAAATAAATAATAGTGTGTATTTTTTATTATTGGTTGATGTATGAGTGTTTTTATCCATCGTTTATAGTTGGCTTACTTCCATTTGAATTTCATATTTTTAAATTTAAATGCAAATTATTCTGAAGTTAAACTACTAAACATCGTATGATCACCATTTCTTATGCTGGTTCATAACTTTTATTAAAACAAGCAAAACTCTCCATACAGTAGTGACACTCAGTGCAAGCCAGTAAATATAGTTAAGTAAAAATAAAAGGTGTTTGCTGGAGAGTTGCATTAGATTGTAGGATCTAAGTGCAGTGCTTTCAGGTCTAAGGCTCCTAAAGCCACAAGCTAGAAACTAGTCTGGAGATAATGGATGAGTAGGCATTAGATAGGGATTTTATGCACAAGCCTTCTGGCATCCATTGATTATTCTGGCTTATACTGAGTGACTCTACTGTATGGACAGTTTTGCCTGTTTTAATTTTATACTGAAGTGATAGAATAAAATAATCAATCACTTCATCACCATATTTCACTGCATAATTGCTCTCTTGATAATAATTTAAAACAATAAAGAAAATAGTTTTGTTGAAGATGATTTAGATAAATTTGTTATGTGTATATATATATATATATGTGTGTGTGTGTGTGTGTGTGTGTGTAATATTGGTAATTACAAAAAACATTTGTAATAAATAAAAAAACAAATTTTAATATTTTTAATGCAGATATAAAGTCTAGTATCATTTAACATAAAAATTATAAAAAATAGACTACAACAGAATGCTAGAATTTTATACAACAAAACAGTGGGTGAAGTGTTTTATGTTTGTGCAATATATTTCCATAAATGGTAATTTAAATATGTAATACTATTGACAACTGCACTGAAATACCTATCATGAATGAAAAGTGAATTATAGTATTTTTAGTCCAAATTTAAACTTTAATATAATTAATTACTCCCTAATATAAAATAAACTTTCATACTAAATGTGTTTTACATAAAATCTAGCTTCAATTGATATGCTAAAGTTTAACAACTCTCATCTATATCTTATATTTATGTGATATACTTTATTTTTTAAGATATGAATGGATTAATATATTTGTGATCAATTTTCCATTAGTATTCAAACTTATCAGATAATTTTCTACTATGCAAGATGTGGACAATTATAGTTTTATTTCCATTAATACACAAATTGGCATTTTCCATAAATACTATATATGCTAATAATTCAGCATTTATTTAAATTTTGGAATGCTAAATGAAGTACTGTTGATCTAGTGCTACAAACAAAAAGTAAATTGTATTTCGATTTACAAACCTATTTGTTATAAAAGCAGCAAATCTAGCAATGGCTGTCCAAGTAGATTCAGATGTAATCAATCTGTTTAGTCTCAAGTTAATTAAAGTGCTTACAAAGTTAAATAAACTAAATTAAAATAAAATTTATCTATATCTGAGTCCAAATAGACAGTCACACTTATGAAAATCAGTTGTCAGAATTACTACCTTTATAAATATTGAAATAACCAATAAAAATGTGGTTTACTTTTCGTTTGCACAGCGGACAGAAAATGGTAGTGCACTGGTAATAATCTACATTTAAAATATTTTATATCAAGAGATATTTTTAAGAAGTTATTAATTTGTGTAGAATAATTCCAAAAATTGTAATATTATTTTTTTAAGCAAAAAGGAAAGTTTAAAATTTTTTTGCTTATTATTTTTGTAAAATTCTGTTATTTAGTGTACAATTAAACTTATATTACACATTTATATATATATATATAAAATAACACAATACTCTTGGGAAACTAATATTGATTTATTATTTGTCCTTTTTTTTTAATAAAAGGAAACGATTGAATGCATGTTAGATTCTAATGTTAATATAATTCATTTATTTAGATTATTAGTTTATATGTGTGTACAGACAAAAAGTTTGTTAATTTTACTTATTCATGCTAAGGATAAATAAAACAGACTATGATTATTATTTGCACTAGAAAAACCTGAATGAGTTTCTTATGTAAACTCCATTCCTAAAAATTGCAGGTATGTATATTATTTTTACTGAATGTAAAATATTTATTGTTCTTAATCATTGGAATTAATTGTCCATTAAAAGAATTTGTGTTGAAATTAGTTTGCACCTGATATCTTTCTTTTTGTTTTTTTGTACTTGTTTTAAAAAATATTCTATGAATTTTATGATCCAAACATTTAATCCAAATTGTGCCTCTTCCATATATATTAGTGAGCATTGTTCATTTATTGAGTGCATCAAAGTTAGACTTAACTAGAGGAGATTTAGAATTCTCATCATTTATGCACTTTTATTGCTGCCACCTGGGCAGAAATATCATAGTTATTATTATTTACATATTCTAAAATTAAATATTTGTAATTTATTGGCACTATATTATTAAGATTAATATTTAAACATTTATGTAATATGTTTTTCAGTATACTTATTAAAAAATAAATAAATGTATAGTTAATAATATAATGTGGTGTCATTAAGTCTTATACCAGGGGAAAGTGTACAATTTGATCCTGGAAGAAATCTGCATTATTTGCTCATGATCAACCACTCAAGGAGATATTCTCTCTTTTTTAATGCTATTTGTTATACCCACTATCCTAAAAAGCCTTATAAATCTGTCTGATACTATGAATTATAGAATTGCTTATTTAGTTACAAGTTTAGTTTGGCCTAGTTACTAGAATTATTTCTTTTAGTACCTAATTTGGCATTATCAATTGTATGGACCTATGGTCAATATACTGTACCGGGTCGAACCACTGAAACCACTTACTTATGCGTATATATAAGTTTTGGCCGGTTTCAAACTCCTTCATAATACATTTATAATCTTATAAAGGTTACGTGAACGAACTGGCACGTTCGAGCAAAATGGGAGATCTTATTGATAGCTTTAACTATCGACAATGGCCCATCTTGGCTGCTAGATTCAAACCCCTACTATCCAAATACTTTATTTGTTTCGGGGTAAATCCCGGGGTGCCAGCTAGTCTGAATACTAACGTATTCGGGCAGTAGGCTCATAATCCAGCGCTCGAAACATTCCCTTAAACTAGCTCAGTCTAATTTTATTTCAATAACAAAATTATACAAATTAGTGGTGGAAAGAATTAATAAAAGGTTGGTAAAAAGAATTGACCAACAAATAAAGTTTAAGTTTTTAAGACAATTTATTAACTAACATTAAATAATTTTAAACATTCTATAAATTAAAATATAATACAGACACATTTTAAATGAACATTTCTAGGCTAGTTTAAATTCTCTTGTAGATTTTAATAATAGAACACTGGTATTTATCTAATTTAACTAATAACACTGATAGAATGATCATGCACATATTAACTCATATAGCATTCACAAATATAATAATAAAGCATTAATAGCATTTGAAACTTAAACACACATATCAATAGTTCATTTTATGTATGATAGAGTTCATATAATTTGAATCTTGAATATTTACGAATTACAGCAGTGGCTACTACGTATAAATGATAATAAATAAATGTTTACCTAGGATTTTTGATAACATGGATATTGCTTGTTGGCTGCTTCTGATGAATTATATCTAACCGGTTAGCTTTGGACGTTTCTTGAAGAGATTTTTATGCGAATCCATTTGTTTTGTTTTGAAGACAGTTGAATGTTTGACGGAGGATTTCTGAGTTGTTATGCAGACATTATTTCACAGGCAGGTTTTGATGATCTTGTTGGACTAAAAAGGCTGGAGCACGAGCGTATATTCCAAAAGCTGCACAACAGTGCATGTTTGTTTCTGGATTCATAATAGAAATGCACTGTTATCAAGACTGTCACTACAAACTAGACTGAATAAAACTCTTAACTGATTGTCCGATAAAATATTCAGTATTTATACCGATGAAGTGTTTTCCTTTTGATATCCTCCGGCAAATATCTTGTCGAAATTCTTTAGCAATTAATCCTATGACAACATGTTTTTGATTGATTGTTTAATTAGTAGTAGCTATTTCAAAACGTGTTGTTTTCATATCTTTAATTAGTAGTGCACCGCTGTGTTTTTTTTTTTTAAATACATTTTTCATTTATTTATAATATTTAATACTGATACATTTTTTTTACATTCGCACGCACATATATAATTTTACTCTACACATCAAAACTAGTTTTAAGATTATTTTTCTTCTTTAATTTAAATGAAGAGATTTATATATTTTTTAAAGCTTTAAAATTGTATTTCACTAATAATAATAAACTCTTTACTTCCTCTTTATAAAACCTTCAGTTTAACTTTAAGAAAAACCCCTTCCCACTTTAAATCAATGATTTTTCAACTTTTATTTCAAACTCTTTTGCGAAAGATTTTTTTGTTTTAGTAATTTTTTTACGACAAAATTATTTTATATACATGGGCCAATTTGACCTTGGCACATTACACCCCCCTCCGGTTTAGAGTAAAATGCGTCATTTTTGACCATTTTATCTCTTGCAATTTTAATTCTTGACTCTAAAGATTTATTAATTTATTATTTTAGATAATTCCTACACATGTGTATACGTGCAGCATAATTCTACACCTACTAATATTCTAGATATCGAGTTATTACTGGACTTACTTACAGGGAATCTATAATAAATAGATCCCTTTTTGCACGCATCATAAGGTGCAGCAGTACCAAGAAAATAACCTAAAAGGATATCTGGATAAATACATTTAAGATAGTCATCATAAGGTATCGTATTTACCAAATATTTCCAGTGTATGTGCGTGTATATACACATGTATACTTATACACTCTTAATACACTTAGATTGACTTTTTTTTTTTATTATGAATCTTACAACCTTATTTTTAAATTCACATGAACTATATCTTACACTATTTATTTATATTACAATATTATTTATAACCCTTAAGAAACATTATTTAAAATATTTATTTACACTAATCTTATAATATTATTTTTAAATCATTACGAACATCTTTATTTAACATGCATGTATTCAATAAAATGAAATAAAAAATCGATTAGTTTATTACGAGTCATTCTTCATTATTATTTACTATAGATTTATTTACGCTTATTTATTTAACTTGATTTTATCGATTTTATTTTAACTATTTGACCTACTTATTTATTTACGAACATTTTTCTTAATTAATATGTGCGTTGATCACTTTTCCTAAGTATTTACCACTTTAAATTCTTATTTTTGTAGAGTGCATTTTTAGTTTTTATCATCATTAGGTAATAAATGTAATATTAAGAGAAGCAGGCAGCAAAGTATAAGGCAATTCAAACACACAGATAGATTTTGTGCTGATTTAAACCAACTTTTAATTTCTTGCGGAAGTCGTGACTACAGCATGGGCATTTTTGTGCACAACAGATCATGAACAAGGACTTTAAGATTGCGAATGGCAGGACTACCTCTACTGCACATTTGACTTACTAAAATATTTATTTTATTTGGTTACTGGGAATTTTTCCTCCAGATTTATTAACTTTTATATGCCAGGACTTTTCTACTGGCGCATAATCATCAGTATTATTTATTCTTCGCACTACCCATCTGTAGAACAAAGTCACCACAAGAAAAGGCTTAATCCAACAAAAGTCAGGCCTGGAATTTATCTCCTTGCCCAAATACTCGCACACACCTCAATCCTAATTTAATACACTTTTTTTTTTAACTTTATTTGATAATGTTTTATTTTCATTAATACTTTCATTATACACTTATTTATTTCATTTTTATTTTTAAAGCGTTATTTTTACTCTTAAAAAAAAAACATTTTCATTTTGTTTGTCTATTTTGATTTTACACATTTATTTTGTTTGTGTCATGCTCTGCTATGTTCTAGACTTATGAGCTAGGATATCAATATAATCGATAAGACATAATCAAGGGTTTTTGACATAATCATTTTGCTTGTCCATTTTGATTTTACACATTTATTTTGTTTGCGTCATGCTCCGCTATGTTCTAGACTTATAAGCTGGGATATCAATATAATCGATAAGACATAATCGAGGGTTTTGACATAAATCATTTTATCGTTGCTTTGACATTTTAAAAACTCTAAGATTGTTATTTATTTACTAAGACTACCTTTAATCATTTTTAATTATTCAAACTAACTTGATACTCGTTTTATCATTTATTTCATTAAACTTTGTTAAACATTTTCCATTATTCCAAATCCATGGTCGTTAATAACTAGGTCAAGCCGGCGAATCCGTCAGATTACATATTTTTAATTTTTGTCAGGCGGTTCTTTATTATATTTTTTTTTCTGCATATAGCCACTCATGCTGGGGGATTGAGAATCACCCCTGGGCCTTTCCTTAAATCTAGTATGAGAGATGTCAGGATTGCTGTCGGTTCTTCGAAAGATTTTTGATCTCTCGGGACTATTAGAATAATGTCTCCGGGGACTCCCCGAATTTGATCTATGTCTATATCTTACGGCGTTTACAGCCAGCTCTCTAAGTTGGGGTTTGAATCCCTTATCTCGTATCAAAAGTTGGTCTAGCTCTGTCGAAAGCGCTCAACAATTCCGCCATTTGTTCCATTTTTTTTTCTTTCAGTTCCTATGAGCATTTTTTCGACATTATGAGGAAAACTATGGTGGACTATCCTGACAATTTGTTGTTCAGATAGTGGGTCTGCTGTTAAAAAGTGTAATTTCGCCACTTGCCTTCTAAAAAAAGAAACGAATGGTTCACCAGGTCGCCATTTATCTTGCAAGATCTGGTGACGAAGATTTTCCTGATAACCTTCGCTCCAATAACCAGCTAAAATAGCAATTTTATATTTGGCAAAAGTGATGGGTTTTTTATATAAAGAGTTCCACCAAGATTGAGACCCCTCTTGTAAATGGTTACAAGCTATTGTGATCATAGCCTCCTCACTTAATTGGGTGCCATTTATGTACCAGGTCGAACCGCTGAAACCACTTACTTATGCGTATATAAGTTTTGGCCAGTTTCAAACTCCTTCATAATACATTTAGAATCTTATAAAGGTTACGTGCACGAACCGGCACGTTCGAGCAAAATGGGAGATCTTATTGATAGCTTCAACTATCGACAATGGCCCATCTTGGCTGCTAGATTCAAACCCCTACTATCCAAATACTTTATTTGTTTCGGGGTAAACCCTGGGGTGCCAGCTAGTTTGAAGACTAACATATTCGGGCAGTAGGCTCATAATCCAGCGCTCGAAACCTTCCCTTAAACTAGCTCAGTCTAATTTTATTTCAATAACAAAATTATACAAATTAGTGGTGGAAAGAATTAATAAAACGTTGGTAAAAAGAATTGACCGACAAATAAAGTTTAAGTTTTAAAGACAATTTATTAACTAACATTAAATAATTTTAAACATTCTATAAATTAAAATATAATACAGACACATTTTAAATGAACATTTCTAGGCTAGTTTAAATTCTCTTGTAGATTTTAATAATAGAACACTGGTATTTATCTAATTTAACTAATAACACTGATAGAATGATCATGCACATATTAACTCATATAGCATTCACAAATATAATAATAAAGCATTAATAGCATTTGAAACTTAAACACACATATCAATAGTTCATTTTATGTATGATAGAGTTCATATAATTTGAATCTTGAATATTTACGAATTACAGCGGTGGCTACTACGTATAAATGATAATAAATAAATATTTACCTAGGATTTTTGGTAACGTGGATATTGCTTGTTGGCTGCTTCTGCTGGATTATATCTAACTGGTTAGCTTTGGACGTTTCTTGAAGAGATTTTTATGCGAATCCATTTGTTTTATTTTGAAGACAGTTGAACGTTTGACGGATTTCTGAGTTGTTATGCAGACATTATTTCACAGGCAGGTTTTGATGATCTTGTTGGACTAAAAAGGCTGGAGCACGAGCGTATATTTCCAAAAGCTGCTCAACAGTGCATGTTTGTTTCTGGATTCATAATAGAAATGCACTGTTATCAAGACTGTCACTGCAAACTAGACTGGATAAAACTCTAACTGATTGTCCAATAAAATATTCAGTATTTATACCGATGAAGTGTTTTCCTTTTGATATCCTCCGGCAAATATCTGTTGTCGAAATTCTTTAGCAATTAATCCTATGACAACGTGTTTTTTGATTGATTGTTTAATTAGTAGTAGCTATTTCAAAACGTGCTGTTTTCATATCTTTAATTAGTAGCGCACCACTGTGTTTTTTTTTGTAAATACATTTTTCATTTATTTATAATATTTAATACTAATACATTTTTTTTACATTCGCACACACATATATAATTTTATTCTACACATCAAAACTAGTTTTAAGATTATTTTTCTTCTTTAATTTAAATGAAGAGATTTATATATTTTTTTAAAGCTTTTAAATTGTATTTCACTAATAATAATAAACTCTTTACTTCCTTTTTAAAAAAAACCTTCAGTTTAACTTTAAGAAACCCCCCTTCCCACTTTAAATCAATGATTTTTCAACTTTCATTTCAAACTCTTTTGCGAAAGATTTTTTTGTTTTAATAATTTTTTACGACAAAATTATTTTATATACATGTGCCAATTTGGCCTTGGCACAATACAAAAGTCATTGGTTAACAAAAGGTGCCTCTTTGGATAAGTTTTATGAATGCTTTAACTCAGGTAAAATTTCTAGAAAAGAAAAATATACTTTATGAGCAAACATGATTAATTCCACAAGTGATATAGTTTATTTGACAGATTAGTTATTAAATTTAATCAAGTAAATCTACAGATCCAAGATGAATGTAATAAAAACAAAGATGTTATTTCTGTATTTGTAACAAAACTTTTGAATCAAAAAATGATAAGAGGAATTCAACCAGTTTCCAAATTTATCATCAATAGAAAAACATAATGAAGTGTCACTTTTTGCCAGTACTTGGAGTTTTCCCATTCTGATTTTAATTAATCACTTTATGATATTCTTGAAATAAAGATATCTATTTAGATTTTGGATTTTTATTCAAGTACAATTGCAGAAGAATCTCCAGAATTATGTAAATAATTGAAAAAACAACAAGAAATAAGGCACTGGATAATGATTATTATGCATAACCTTCTAGCAACTATTAGTTACCAGAGATTATATTAGGTGGCGCTGTTGTGCAAAGAAATTTCTGCTACTGCTTTAACAGTTTGTGCAAAGCATAAAGAAATAATTATCATGTGTTGTATTACTGGTTTATATTTATTTATTTTTTTCTATTATTATAGTAGTAATAATAACAAGTCAGATGTCACATGACTTATATATAGCTTGATAGCAAACTTATTTTCTCTTGTTCTAATATGCATCTTTTATTTTTGTAATATTTTTGAGTCCAATCTTGAGGTAAGCATAATTTCTATTACTTTATTTATTAATGTTTGTCAACAATTTAACAAAATTTCTTCTTGGCATTTTTTAAAATTATAGAATAATAAAACTTTCATTTTCAGTTACTTTTCTGGTTTAATAAAAATAGAGCATTCCTGTTTAGTCCCAAATCTGCAACTATATACATTTAATGAAGGTAATAATAAATCTTTTAGCAGTATTTTAGACAATAATTTAAACTTTTAAATGTTATCAATTGATTTTAAAAAGATCCATCAATATTTTATAAAAATTCATTAGAAATAAGGCTGCATTAAATTTACCATTATTTTGAACATTTTAATATCAAATTGAGCTTAGTAATAACATTTTTAATAAGCATAATGTTACTCAATGTTGATTGTTTCTGGGGTACATGTCAATGGAGATTAGTCAAATTTTTATCAATATGGTTTTAGTTATCATCACATTTTCAGGAAACAAAAGTATTCAATGCTCTTTGAAAATATGCTTTTTTAAAGTGAACAAATAAGAAGATACAGTGACAAATTTGTATTCTTTTATGTATCTATAATTCTACTTACAGCCTACAACATAGTGGAAAAAAAATTAGACACTTAAAATTATAAAATTATTTTTTTAAATGAACCATAATAATATTTGACTTGCACAAAGAAAATTAAATTAATGAAGAATAATATTAAAATAAAAATCACAAATAACATTCGAAATAATCCTAATAAGAAAAATGACTCTGGTACACTGCTATTTTTTTTTATTAATGTTTGACTTTATTTTTAGCAGCATTATGATTAAGTCATTGTAATAATTAACTATCAGCAATAAAGTACCTACTTTAGGTAACAAATTTGTAATTGCATTGGATCAATGTGTCATTAACTATACTGAAAAAAATGCAATTTTTTTTTAATATAGTCCATAATCCAGAAAAGAATGTATCTGCTTGTGCAACCACAACTATTGGTAGCCATCTTTGAATTAACATTTAAATTCCTCAGTTGTTCTTATGATTTGAAGATTCTTGTAAATTTGTACTTGAAAAGGGATTCAAAATCCAAAATATCTACAAGTCATTGATTGAAGTTAAAATGAAGAGCCTCCAAGTACGTGCAAAAAGTAAGATACTCTTCATTGTGTTTTTCTATTATTGATAAATTCTCTTCATCATAATTTTTCATGGCCAGAAGATTGGTTATCTTTGTTTATTAAACAAGTCTGTCAAACTATGTTATTGTTGGAATCAATCATATTGACTCATAAAACATTTTTTTCTAGAAACTCTAGCTTTGAGTTAAAGTATTTATAAAACTGATTTGAAACAGTCACCTTTTGATATCCAATCAACTTCTGTATACATCAACAAGCTATTGAATGCTTCATTAATTTGATTACATGCATGTTGAAAAGATAAATAATCACCAATATATGTATTTCATGCTAAAACAGCAATTATCAGTTGGTCCAGATTACTATCTCCACACATATATACAATCAATGCTCAGGTTACATTAAGATAGCCAATCTTCATACTTTAATGGATAGGCTTCAAGCTACTCCAACCCACAACTCTTCAGCTATCCATTTCATTGAAAATCTGATGATGGAATGTTCAAAGCCATGTTAGTGCAAAGTCTGAGTTCAAATCCCTTATATATTTAAGATAAGATTGTATAAAATGTTTTCTATCATTGTGCCTATAAAAATTAATAAAAAATAAATTCCTTACATCTCCCTTTTATTATCTGTAGAAAAGATGGTTTAATAATTTACAATTTTTTTTATTGAAGTACATTTTTATTTTTTTGAATGAAGTTTTTATTTCTTACATTGTCACAAGATTGTATTTAGCCTATGTGGAATATCAGGGAGGATAGTTTTGCTTCTTATTTCATGATAAAATGAATGAATAAACTTCTTAAAGTATATTCTCATGTTTATAAAAATTATTATTATTACTTTTAATTTTTTAAACAATAATATTTTAATAAATTTCCTCTATTTTTGATTTATCTTCTAATTATAGGAAAAATTTCACATTACCTGATGGGTTAATTACTTTCAGATGTTTGGCAAAAATGAATATTAATTGCTCTGTCTACATTTCTAAAATTAATTAGAACATATGAAATTAATACTTTCCTAATTTTAATAATGCAAAATGTAAATTATCTTTAAATAATAATATACTTTTTGTTTAAACTTAAATTTTAGCACTTAAATTTTATAATATATATTATTATAACTATTGATTTATGAACTTTATTCATAATTGTTAACTTAAATATTATACTAGAAAATAAACTTTAATTATTATTAAATGAATGTGTGTGCACATCTATTAACACACATCTTACCTTTCAGTTATTTTACCATTAATTAAATGATTTTAAAACAATAAATAAAATAATAATTTTAATCCTTATAACTACTGATTAAAAATATTTTTCACGACATTAACTACTATGTACTTTTTATTTTAAAATAAATAGTACAAGTTATATTTAAAACTATAATTTATATAGATTATATCTGTCTAAAAAAAATTCACTCAAATTTAACAATAAAGAAACAATATATTTTAAATTCTCCTTGAAAATAAATAATAAGTTTTATTAGTTATTATATAAATTGATCGTTGATTACAACCATTATGTAATAAATTGAAAGACTACAATTTCACTTCCCTTCTATTATATTTTAAATTTTTTAACAAATTTTTATTAATTTTATCTATAAGTTTATTTAAATTCTTAATTACATAGTTATTTTCCGTCTTTATACCTATATAATTAATTTCATCTATATTATTATTACTACTTTTTTCTTCTTTATTATTTTTTATATAATCTCTTATTTTCTATTAACCTAATATTATCATTTATAAATTTGTTTGGATAATCATTATAAATTCTTTTATTAAATCCATTTATTTAACATTATCTTCTTTACTTGAACAATAATTTACTGTTCTATGAATTCTAGAATGTATTGTATTTATTTTATATTGTATATTTGTATAATCATTATCATCGACCATTATCAGTCCGCTGCAGGAAGACGGTCTCCTCAAGTTCAATCCATGTTCTCTGATCGTTAGCTTCTCTTCTCCACATAACCCCTGCCCACTTTTTTATTTCAACCATCCATCTCACATGTGGTCTCTTTCTGGTTCCTTTACAATATCTTAAAATCCAGTTTAAGATTTCAATTGTCCATCTATTATCATCTTTTCTAGCAATATGTTCAGCCCAACTCCACTTCAATCTTTTATTTTTATTCAATGATGTCAGTAACACCTGCTTGTTCTTTTACCCATATATTGTGTTTTTGATCTCTTCCCGTTACTCCCATCATACATCTCTCCATACTTCTTTGAGTGGTCTGAAGTCTCTGTATTGCTCTCCTATTAAGTTTCCAAGTCTCAGACCATAAGTAAGAACTGATAAAACACATTTATTAAAAATGTTTCTTTTCAAACACATAGGCATATTTCCTTTTAATATCAAGTTCATTTTAACATCAAGTTATTTCCACCAAAGCACTCCAACCAAGTTTAATTCTATGATTAATTTCATTCATTATGTTTCCATCTGTATTAATAATCAGTGATTAAAGCATTGGATCATCAAGGTATAGATCCAAGATATTGTCATATTTTAAAGAATATATATAAATATATATAGCTATCTGGTTTGATAAGCTGTGTTTGAAGACATTTACGTGTCTAAAAAATTCATGCTTGCAAACTGATAGAAACTTGTTGCATAAACGCTTGCGGTTAGTTTTTAGGTCTAGTTTCTAACTCCTATCCTTCACTGATGATAGCAAATCAGCTGATCTGAGGGTGGAGCCTATGAAAGAGACAGTTAATTCTGACTGACATTTATGTAAATAAAAATATGCTTGTTTGGAGGTCTTGGTAAAGCTCTATCTATTGATCATAAAGATAAGCGATAGCAAGTTTACGTATATAAAACTTGTTTTTGTTTTTCATAAATGTACCTTTAAGTTTTCTTGCAATGATATATATTGCAGAAGCTTTGACTATGTGGAGAAACTGAACTAATATCAGACCCATATAGCTATCTGGTTTGATAAGCTGTGTTTGAAGACATTTACGTGTCTAAAAAATTCATGCTTGCAAACTGATAGAAACTTGTTGCATAAACGCTTGCGGTTAGTGTTTAGGTCTAGTTTCTAACTCCTATCCTTCACTGATGATAGCAAATCAGCTGATCTGAGGGTGGAGCCTATGAAAGAGACAGTTAATTCTGACTGACATTTATGTAAATAAAAATATGCTTGTTTGGAGATCTTGGTAAAGCTCTATCTATTGATCATAAAGATAAGCGATAGCAAGTTTACGTATATAAAACTTGTTTTTGTTTTTCATAAATGTACCTTTAAGTTTTCTTGCAATGATATATATTGCAGAAGCTTTGACTATGTGGAGAAACTGAACTAATATCAGACCCATATAGCTATCTGGTTTGATAAGCTGTGTTTGAAGACATTTACGTGTCTAAAAAATTCATGCTTGCAAACTGATAGAAACTTGTTGCATAAACGCTTGCGGTTAGTGTTTAGGTCTAGTTTCTAACTTCTATCCTTCACTGATGATAGCAAATCAGCTGATCTGAGGGTGGAGCCTATGAAAGAGACAGTTAATTCTGACTCTGACCTTTATGTAAACAAAAATACGCTTGTTTGGAGGTCTTGGGAAAGCTCCATCTATTGATCATAAATACAAGCGATAGCAAGTTTACGTATATAAAATTTGTTTTTGTATTTCATATATATATATAAATGCAACAGCAATAATTAGATTATGTAATGATATTAGGAAAGTCAACATCGAGAAGGATGTAAGACAGGGTAACTCAATATCTCCAAAACTTTTTACAGCAGTGCTGCAAGAAGTATTTTGTGGATTAAAATGGGAAGCTAAAGGAGTGAAAGTAAATGGAGATTATTTTATTTAAGTCATTTAGATTTCTCAGATAATATAGTGTTTTTGAAAATAATGCTTTAGAGCTGCAGGAAATGTTGCAGGAGTTATCAGATGAAAGTAGGACTAAAGATAAATGTTAAAAAGACTAAAATGTTTAATAGATTTTTTCAAAATATGAAAATAAAGATTTCAGCTACAAATTTAGTCAGATTATATTTATATAATACATTTGATTAGCTAAGGATAGAAAATTGTATAGCAGATAAAATTTATGGAGTACTTAAAATATTTAAAGAAGGTATATCTTTAAGACTAGTTATTAATGATGGTAGTTCATATTATGATAAGGTATCTAAATCATTGGCAAATAGGGTCTTGAAGAAATGTATTCATACTACATGTAAATCATATATAAAAATAATAAAATTTTAATAAGTGAAATTAAAATGTAATAAATAAATATAGTAATTATAATTTGATGATAATTAAAATGGACATTGTATCAATGTATATAAATATTAATGTGAAGAAAGTAATAGATGTAGTAATTAATAGCTATGAAAAAGATAATAATAAAAAAATAAATATACCTATAAAATAATTAAAGGAGATTATAGAAATACGTTGTAAACAAATAACATTTCAATTTAATGATAGGTTTTATAAACAAAAAGAAGTGTTATTAATAGGAGGAGCATTAAGTGGAGTATTGAGTAAAATTTATATGGAAGAATTGGAGATATAAATGTTAGTGAATAGTAATGCTCCAATCTTTATTAAAAGATATGTAAATGATTATTTATTGATATTTAATAAAACACAAAGACAAATACATTTATTTATAGAGATATTAATATGGATAAAAAAATTAAATTTACTGTAGAAAAAGAGAAAAATATACTAACATATTTAGATATAAATTTGATTAAGTCATATGAAGAAGGGAAAGGTAGGATTAAAACATAATTTTATAAGAAAAGTAATATAGATAATAATATAACTAATTGGTGCTCAGATATAAATATAAAATAAATACAATACATTCTAGAATTCATAGAGCAGTAAATTATTGATCTAGTAAAGAGAATTATATTAAGCAAATAGATTTCATAAAAGAAACATTTATAAATAATGATTATCCAAATAAATTTATAAATAATAATATTAGGTTAATAGAAAATGATAAATTATATAAATAATAATAAAGAAGAAAAAAGTAGAAATAATAATATAGATAAAATTAATTATATAGGTTTAAAGACACAAAATAACTATATAGTTAAGAATTTAAATAAAGTTATAGGTAAATTTAATAAAAAAAATTAATAATATAATAAATATTAGAATAGTTAATAAAAATAGAAAAATATGATTCGTATTTTAGAAAATAAGTATATTAGGAATTATAATAAAAATTCAGATAATAAAATAAATGAAATATAAGCAATTAATTGTAAAAAGTGTCAAATTAATAATATAAAAGTAAATTATGTAGAAGAAACAAAGAATTCAATATATAGAAGACTATTACAACATAAATATAAAAATTTGCCAATATATTTACATACATTAGAATCAGAGCATGAGTAAAGAATTGAATAAAGATGATACAATTTACAAATAATAAAAGGGATAGAAAAATAAAAGAAGCTATTTATTTTAATAATATTAAGTTGGTATTAAATAGAAATTTGGACCTGAAAAAAAAATTGATATAAAAAAAATAATAGATTTAATTATATAAAAAATAGAAAGAGGGAGCTACTAAAGTATAACTGTAAAATTTAAAAAGTTTGAATTTAGCAATTAAAATTTGAAAATATAAGTAGAAGGTATGTATGAAAATATGTTAAAAAATAATAAGATAAAATTAAATTGAAAGGCTGCAAACCTTTCGCGCTTATTATAATGCATATTTGATCATTATTCAGACACCCATTATAACATCTGATTGGCTGTCAGATAAGTATTATAATAAGTGTGAAAGGTTTGCAGCCTTTCAATTCAATTTCAACTAACTATCTGCACTTTATATAAAATAAATATAAGTTAAACAAAATTATACATATTGAATGTTAATGTAATGAAAAATAATAATGTAAAATATAAAAGTATGAATATATAATGTTAGAGTTAAATATTAAAAAGATTAATAAGAGTAAAATAAAAAATAAATGAAATAAAAATAATATATATGATTATAGAAAGTATTAATTGATAAATATACAACATAAAAAAGAGTAAAATGTATAATATATTGAAGCGATTGGATCAAAGTTCAATCCGAGCTTCATGATATTGCACCCATTTACCTAATTTAAACCCTGTTACTAATGGTAAATATTTTCAAATCCTGTAAAAAGATTTTATACTTTTTCCATATACATCTGACTTCGGTTAAAACTGCTCTGTTATTTAAAAATTTATTAAAACTAATTATGTTATATTTAATTGTATTTATACTACCAATTATATTATGGTAAAATAATAATAAAATAATACTCTTTGAAGAATATTTAATTATTTGATCAGTCATGTATTGCTTATAAATGGTTAAATATGTGTTAGTATAAGATTTCATTACACTGGAATGTTTTATTTTATATTTTGCAATTTTGTTCAATTTTTATGATCAAAAGTTACATTCCTTCCATACGTTTTAAATTGCCCTTTTTTTAAAGACAATGGGGAATCTTTCATAAATTAATTCAAAATGTACAAGTTTAATTTAAGGGCAGTTCTAATTTAAAATTGTTTGTTTAGATTTTACAAATTCATTTCCTAAATGGAAAATGAATTCAAAATAATGGATATGAAGGTCTTATCGAAGTAATGTATCAATTTTTTATTAGAGAAATTCCTTTTGGTAACAAGACAAAAGCTTTAGCTGTAAGGCATAGAGATCAGAATGGATGAAAAAATCACAGAAAAGAGATAAATACCCTGAAAAATTATCTAGTAGCAGCCATATTACTTTCAATTTTAAGAAGAGTTGCCACCGGAAATTATGTCCATTTTAATATTGAACCTTGATTGTATTCTATGGCACAGGGCTAACTTTGGGGATCTGATTGCTAGATCCTGAAGTTCCCCAATCAATCTTCCAATGTTGCAGCTAAAATAGAACTCTCAAATACCAAACTGTAAGCTGCCTAAAATCCATAATGAAACTAATCTATAAAATGAATTTTATTTGGGTTAAGTGTGCACCTACGTTTTCTTCTAAATATAACCGGACTCTGTGTTTCTAAATTAACAAGCAAGTCATGAAGGACTGGTAATTTTTAATTTTGATTAAACCGCAACTTTCCAATCTATTCATGAACTATCTCGCTAATTATGTTAAAAGTAATTATTGCCTTAAATCTTGTTTATTCATTTAATTGTGCTTAAAATTATTACACAGCAATTCTCTGTGTTGTTATGTCTCTAGTTCTAAATTAATACTTTAATAATTATCTTTTCTTTTTATGGCGATTTATTTTGACTAACTTTTATTTGTATTTGTTTTATTGATTATTAATATCATTTACTTACGATATGATATGCCAATAATACTTTCAACTCGATAATGTTTTGTTTAAACTTATCCTTAAAAATATATTTACCATATAAAGTTTTATAGCATATCTCTTGCCTATAAGAATTAAATTAATAATAGTTGTACTAATTATCAGGTTGAAAGATTTATTTAATTACTTGATATCAATTTACCAAGAGCTGATATAATTTTTATTAGCTTGACTTGTAGCTACTATGCTCTTGACTAGGTTCATTTAACTTCTAAAAAATTATTCACACGTGTTAATTTGAATTCATTAAAGGTTTGATGAAATTTTGTAAGGGAGAGAAATATATATCTTTTGAGTTAAGCCTGGTATTCCAGCATTTGTGTTTGAGGAGAGCATGATAAAGGGGGTATTATTATATAAATGGCTTTAGGCGCTTGCTTATCATAAGTTTGATTTTAATCTTATGTGATCAAATCATCATGTCAAGTATTTATATTATATAATTTGGGCTTTAAATTTAATATTATGACAATTATATTATTTCTGTTCCTAATGTTGCTAGCACAAGTGATCCTCTTGATTTCTTAGGTTTTGTCACTCCTGTGGTGTTATTTTATAATTGATTAAAACAAAAAACAAATGTTACTGTTTCATTTGTTCATCGCTTGTTGGAACACCAAAGGTTTGTGGCTAAGTCCCCACCTGGCTTTCCTCATGTTCCACTTGTTGAAACAAGTAGCTATTGATCTTTTTGAATCTATTACAAAACCATTCACTTCATACTCATTCCAATGCTCATAATGTGTTAGTACCGTTTTCATTGCTGAATTCAAATAATGGCCCGCATTGTCGCTTTGTAGTTCATGACAAATTTATTCATTTTAAAATCGAATTATTTTATATCTCTATGAAATTTTAAATAATCGTACTTTGCCAGATGTTTAATTGAAATAACACCTTTATATTTCTCATGCTTTCCATAAACTGATTTATAGAGGAGTGGGATATAAATCTTGCTGCCTTTGTTTTTCTTTATATAAATTAGAAGCATATTTTTTTTCTAGACAAATATCAATTAATAGTTAATATACATTATTCATTTGGCATATATGCTATACATATTATAATCACACATGTCTGTTTTGTCGGAGTATAGATTAGACATATATATATACCTTAGGTATTTATGTATTAATTATTGGCATATATAGAAAACCCACCATTAGCCTTGTACATCGTAGTTTCATGTTTTAGACTAGAGATAAGTTATGCAAATCATCATCATTTATATAATCATTGCTTGTATTAAATAATATATATTATACTTGGTATCTGACCTATCATTATTTATTAATTAGATTAAATATTAATGTTTACTGTTGTTTTGGCAACCCAAATATATATGTATTGATTTATTCAGAGATATCCATAAATAGTTCTATCCTGCATTATTTTAGAATCAGTTAAGTAGTCTCATTAGTAATCATAGCTGTTGAGCTAGTTCATGGCCATATTATCTTTGTATAGTCATAATAAGTCATACTTTGGAGTTTGATCTGGGATCTTAGGCCAGGGTTCGAATCCAAACTGGTCTCGAATCAAATCAAGATCAGGATGCCTTGAAGTTCTTTCCATGATCTAAGGTCATGTGGAGGTAGGACATGTTTGAACCAGTACAATATACAAAGGTAATAATTATATAGAAAGCTATATAAAGATATATGTGGATATATAAATAATCATTATAAGGTAGAATATATGTGTTTATATAAAATGTAAAATTATATGTTCATGTATATTTGTATTCATGTATTTGTATTGTGTATGTTATACTCCTGAAGAAGATTGCTGGAGCAATCGAAACTGTTAATAGTGGTTGCAAAAAAGCATTGTAAAAATAATAAAGAATCTAGATGGTATTAATATTTTATGGATTTGGCAATGCAATAAGAAAGATAGTTATAGTACCTATCATCATCATCATCAACCATTATCAATCCATTGCAGGATGAAGGTCTCTCTAAGTTTAATCCATCTTCTCCGATCTTTAGCTTTTCTTTTCCACAACACCCCTACACATTTTCTTATTTCATCAATCCATCTCACATGTGGTCTCTTTTTGGGTCTTTTACAATCTCTTGGAATCCAGTTTAAAATTTCAATTGTCCATCTATTATCATCTCTTCTAGCAATATGTCCAGCCCAACTCCATTTCAATCTTAATTTTTTCAATAAAGTCAGTAACACCTGTTTGTTGTCTTACCCATACATTGCGTTTTCGATCTCTTCTTGTTACTCCCAACATACATCTCTCCATACTCTTTTGAGTGGTCTGAAGTCTCTGTATTGCTCTTCTATTAAGTGTCCAAGTCTCAGATCCATAAGTAAGAACTGGTAAAACACATTTGTTAAAAACCATCCTTTTCAAACAGATAGGCATATTTCCTTTTAGTATCAAGTTATTTCTACCAAAAGCACTCCAACCAAGTTTAATTCTATGATTAATTTCCTCCATTATGTTTTCATCCGTATTAATAATCTGACCAAGGTATTTGTAACTGTTAACTTCTTCTAATTCTTCATAATCAATCTTTATTTTCATATTTTGAGCAAATCGATTAAACATTACTTTTGTCTTTTTAACATTTATCTTTAGTCCTACTTTTCTACTTTCATCTGCTAACTCCTGCAACATTTCCTGCAGCTCTGAAGCATTATTTGCAAAAACAACTACATCATCTGCGAAATCTAAATGACTTAAATACTCTCCATTTACTTTCACTCCTTTAGTTTCCCATTTTAATCCACAAAATACTTCTTGCAGCACTGCTGTAAAAAGTTTTGGAGATATGGAGTCACCTTGTCTTACACCTTTCTCAATGTTGATTTTTCCAGTATCATTATGTAATCTAATTGTTGCTGTTGCATTTTTATAAATATTCATTAAAATATGACAATATCCTGGATCTATACCTTGATGATCCAATGCTTTAATCACTGAAGAAATGTGTATAGAATCGAATGCCTTTTCATAATCTACAAATTCAAAACATAATGACAACTCATATTCGTTTGGCCTCTCTATGACTTCTCTCAATACCTGGATATGATGTATTGTACTAAAACCACTTTTAAATCCAGCTTGTTCTCTTGGTTGGTGGAAATCCAATGTTCTCTGTAGACGAGTTGTAATTATCTTGGTAAAAATTTTATATAAAACTGATAAAAGGCTGATAGGTCTGTAATTTCTAATATCTTCTTTATCAGCTTTTTTAAATATTAATATTATTACTGCATTCTTCCAATCTTCTGGTACATCTCTATCATTTAGACATTTGGTATATAACTTTACTAAAATTGTTTCTATTTTTTCACCTGCTTCATTTAATATATCAATTATAATTCCATTATTTCCTGGAGCCTTTCCTTTCTTCATACATTTAATTGCATGTCTCACTTCTTTATTTAAAATTCTGGGCAATTCGGAAGATGTAATAGATATAGGAGGTACTTGTTCTTTATTACTATATAATTCTTGATAAAAATCTTCTACCAATTTCATGATGTCATCTCTCTTTTTAGTAATAATTCCATCTTTTTTTCTTATTGCAGATATAAATTTCCTACCAATACCAAAATGTTGTTTAACATTCTTGAGACTTTTATTTTCTTCTACAGCTTTCCTTGCTATTTCACAGCTATACTTTCTTATATCGTTTTCAACTCTTTTCTGTACCATTTTACAAAATTCGAGATATTCAATTCTTTTTCATACATCATTTTTGTATATCTTCATATTCCTTCTTTTCTTCATAAATTGTCTAGTCTCAGTAGAAATTTTATTAGTCAATTGCGGCTTTTTTCTACCAGCTATCTTTGTTGCAGTTTTTAAAAGTGTATCAGTTATTTTCATATTAATTTCATTCAAATCTGAATCATGTTCAAAATCTCCTAACACTTGAAACCTATTTGTAAGTTCTGATTTAAATTCATTAGAATGTTTCTGAAGATTAGGAATATCAACTGTAAATATTGTTTTTCTTAAATAATTTTTGTCTCTCTAGTTTTACATTAACACGTAACTTACACCTTACTAATCGATGATCACTTCCTGTGTTAAATTTATTAAGAACATTACAATCTTGAAATATGTATTTTCTGTTAGTCAAAATATAATCGAATTCTGCTGTACCTTCATTTGGATGTTTCCATGTCCATTTCCTTTTAACATTTTTCTCAAAAAATGAATTCATAATATAAAGTTTTTCTTTTTCTGCAAACTCCACAAGTCTATGTCCTCTCTCATTTCTATTACCATAACTAAAATTACCTACAGCAATTTCATCTTTCATTTGTCTACCAATTCTAGCATTAAAGTTTCCCATAACAATTTTAAAATGTTGTTTACTCTGATCAAAAGCCTTTTGTACATCCATATAAAAATCTTCTACTACTTCATCACTATGAGAACTTGTTGGGGCATAAACCTGAATTATCTGCATTTGGTATCTGCTATTAAGTTGTATAACTAATCTTGCCACTCTGTCCGATACACCATCAATCTCCACAATATTGTTCTTCCACTTTTTATTTGTAATGAATCCTACTCCACTTGTATTTCCAATATGTGTGCCTTTATAATAGAGTATATGTCCACTTTTTAAATCAATTGTTTCTTCACCTTTTCTTCTAACTTCACAAAGTCCAATAATGTCCCATTTAATATAAGACAGTTCTTCTTCTAATTCTTGCAATCTTCCTTCACTTGAAAGTGATCTGCAGTTGTAAGTACCTAAATAAAAAGTCGTCATCAAATGGCCGCCTGGGTCCGCAATCAGGGGATTCTTAGCACCCTCCGCCTTCGGCCACCAACCGCTGCCTTAGTTGGTGACTTTACAGCCTCCTGGGAATAAGGGCCATGCTTTATTTTTGTCTGTCGTAATTGTATGTAGGTATTGGAAAAATATTTATCATTTACACAAACATTCATTCTGCCTTATCAGGCATTGAGAAGAAAGACCATGGTGTTTCTTGTTCTTAAACTCAGAGGTAAAAAGCCAATAAACTCGCCATGCTGGCTAATGCATGTTGGTGAACAGCCCATCCACGTTCGTATACTATATGAATAATCACATAATAATAACAGCTGCAACAACAAGAACGTATGGAGTGGACATTAGGAATTTGCCCTGCTCGGTTCCTTTAAGGCCTCCAAGAGGAATCAAAGGGTCTCCTTTCAGTTAATAGCAAACTCCTTTCTGCAGCCATAGTACCTATAATGCCTTATTAATAGTGATCAAAATAAATAAAAATGAAAAGTTTACTCTATTAAAACATATAAAAGTAGACAACAATATCTATGTTAAATGTATGTATGTGATATACTGGAAAAAAAAAAAAACTATGCAATTGGCACATGCAATATCAGCAGTTTGTTCAAGGGTTGGGGTAAACATGCATGTCAAATGCAGTCTGATTGTCAGCGCCTCAAAACTACTAAAAAAAAAATTGAATTTTACTGTGCACAGATGTATCTTTTTCATGTGCTATTTATTTAAGTACTTCATGTGGGCTCTAGTGCACACCTTAGAGGGAACACTGTCATCAACAAAAATTATCTGCCATGTTAATACAATTCAAGCGAGGCTAAACATAAATTCTTCAAATAACTGTCGATTTAAAAAAAAGATAAGAAAGGTATTAAAATGATCACGCAATCTGATTAGGTTTATTTTTTAAAAAAAAATTAAAATGTGTACATTTTTGTTCTTTTGTTATTATTCTTTTTTCTTAAATATGTCATGACAGATCAAAGCCCACATATCACGTATTGTATTTATTATTACTTTTATACATAAAACACATACATATACGTACTATATATGTCTAATATGTAATAAATGTTTTATATAAATTTTTGTTAACATTTGTTCTTGTAAAGTCCATTTAAATATAAATATTTTCATGTGACTGTTATTATTGAAATTTATTTATTATTCTTTTGTTGGCAAGTAATTTGGTCATTCCAATCGCGAGTTATGTTTAAGATGTAGGTCAGCTATAATAATGCTATATCTGTGAGTATTCATCTGTATAAACATAGGAATACCTTTATTATTATAAGAGTTTATTATAGAAAAATACTTGTTAGAGTTACTATAACTTAGTGATAAAACCTCTTTCTAGATTATAATAAAAATTACACGTGATGCAGAGAAATGTATCAATTATTTTGCCATAATTGAGTATCACTTGTAACATAAAAGGGATTAGTTTAAAAGTCTGCACTTGGACATTCTAAACGAGAGAAGTGTATATTTATATTTATTATAGTCTAAAGAGAATCTTGATTTTTTTTGTTTTTAATTGTTTTTTTTTTTTATAAAAGTTTTACAAAAAAAAAAAAATTAGTTTTTTTTATCTTTGTTTAAACACATCTGGTCAATAAGTCTTAAAAATGTTCATGTATCTGCTGTCACTTATCTTCATATATATATAATCTAATATTGAAATATCTATTAAGTTTTAAATATGTGTGGGGTGGGGTGGAGGGTATTCAATCCATTTTGGTTTGACTTTTAAAATTATTCGAAGATTTGTAGCAAAACTTATGGATATATATATATATTTGGTTTAGGATGACTGAATAGAATATTAAAACAGATATTTAATTTGCTTAAAAAATTTATTACGATGTTTTATAATGATTTTGTGAATAAATAAAGAGAGACAGATGAAATATTACAATAATAAATAAAACATGAATAAAAATATTCATTTAAATAAAAAATAAAAATTACGAAAGATAAAAATATATAGTTTAATTTTGTGTTTATTTTTTTATTATTTCAATTTAAGAATATTACAAACTATTACTTCATTTGATGTTTTTTCCTGTCTTCTTAGTTTCATTGTAAGAATGTGTACACATCTTATGTGTTAAACACAAACTATTAAAAAAGATCCACAGGTGGGAGATAATAGAAAGTATTTCAGATAAAAGGATTAACTGTAAGTAACTAATAAGTAATGTTTGATAAAGAAATTTGTGCAGCCTTGTATTAAATATTGATTTAAAATAGCCTAGATATTATTTTTAATGCTTATATTTTTTATCTTCTCTATGTTTGTTTATTAAATTGGCTTTGACCAATTATGTTAGTATAATAAATGCCAGAATTGGTAAACAGTTGAAAGATGGAAGTGCTTTAGATAAATTTGGTTATGGTAATAAAAGTGAGAGAGGACATAGACTTGTGGAGTTTGCAGAAAAAGAAAAACTATATATTACGAATTCTTTTTTGATAAAAATGTTGAAAGGAAATGAACAGAAAATACATATTTCAAGATTGAAATGTTGGTAATAAATTCAACGCAAGAAGTCGCAAGAAGTGAGAAGTGATCATCGTATGAGTAAGATGTAAGATACATACATGTTAATGCAAAACCAGAGAGAGAGAAATTTTTAAGAAAAACAATATCTACAATTGATATTTCTTATCTTCAGAAACATTCTAATGAATTTAAATTAGAACTTGCAAATCGTTTTTAAATGTTATTAGATTTTGAACATGATTCACATCTGAATGAAATTAATAAGAAAACGATTGATATATTTTTAAAAACTGCATCAGAGATATCTAATAGAAAAAAGCAGCAATTGACCAATAAAATTTCTACTGAGACTACTCAATTTATGAAGAAAAGAAGGAATATGAAGATATATAAAAATGATGCATTAAGAATAATTGAATATCTTGAAATTTGTAAAATGATGTAAAAAAAGTTGCCTTTGGTTATGCCAGAAATTGCTATATAAATTTTAGTATTACTGATTTACAAAGACTTTTATCTGACCGTGGAGAAGTTACATATTTTAAATACCTATCAGAAAAATGGTTGGGCTTGCTTCCTTTACTTTTTAGATGGCCAAAGGTTGTTCTTTACTTGATATTCCATCGACTTTAGAAGCTGATAAATGTCCCATATTTATTTCCATAAAAGGTTCTTCTCATCAATGTTTTATGTGTGGGGAAAGAACACATCTTGTCAAAGACTGTCCTAAAAAATTTTGTGATGTTTGTAAACTTAAAAAAACTCACAATCACATATGTATGGCTGCTGATACTACACATTCACAGATTGTTTTTTCCAATGAGATTGTCAATACACAAAGATTAGAGAGCTCTTCTCTGACAACATTTGTGTTACAAATACATCTTTAAAACACTCAGAAAAGCTTTCAACTAATCTAGACACTCTTTCTTTACTTTCTGATTAAGTATTGACTTCTTCCAAAAATATTGATGTTAAGGAGCCTTTACATACATTATCTTCTAATTGTGTTTTGCATGATGTTATGGCTATGTCGGTGTTTTGCAAGATCCTCTAATACATTGTGAAGTTGCTTCCACAAAAAATAAAAGGAATATTCGGAATTCCTCGGAAACACAGTTGGATGAAAGTGTTGCTTCTAATGTTGATTCTGATAACTCAGTTTTAAACAATAAGTAAAGAAGATAATAAAAAGGCAAAACAGTCTGAAAGTCAATCCCAAATTGTGTCAGGTCCTTTGATTTCTTCTCTTTTTTTCACTGGCTCTGCTATATCTCATTATACTTATGCACCTTTGTAAATATCTTTTTTCTCTTATTTGATTAGTCAAATTGTTTCTATAAATGAGTTTCCTGATCTATGGTTTTTTTTTTCATTTTTATTGATCTTATTTTGGCTTTTATATTTAACATTTTTGCTGTAAATGTTAGAGGTCCTAACTCAATTTCAAGAGTTTATTCCATTACTCAATGGCTGCAAAGGTCAAACTTTCACATTGCATGTTTTGGTGAGACAAAGCTTCACAACAACTCTATACATCACATTCCTATTCTCATGCAAAACATTGGTTTTTTCCCGATGTATTCCTAATACAGCTACCTCATCTGGTGTGGTTTTTCTTGTTAATATACATCTTTATTTTTCAAATCATAAAGCATTTGGATCAAGAATTTTTAATGATCAATATTAAGTTTGGAAGTTTTTTTTAATATTGCTTACATTTATGCTAAAAATGAATTTCACTTTGTGCATTAATTGTTTAATAAGATTAATGCACTTCTTGCTTCAAACTCCTCTCCTATCATTCTTCTAAGAGATTTCAATATGTGTTACTCTACTTTTAATAATAAATTTCTTCATCTTTTCAACAAACCTCTTTCATCTGGTGAAAGATGCTTTCCTCTTAATTCTTTTTCATTTTATACTCGCAGCACTACATCTTTAATTGATCCCCTCTTTTACTTCCCTGAGTTTCATTTTGACATTCAAGCAAAGTTACAGCTGGTTCTATTTACTGATCATATTGCAATTCTTGTTTCCTTAAACATTGATACTTCTCTTCATGTTCAGTTGCATCATTCCTTAACCATTAGGCTTCTCAACAAATCAGCTGCTCCTGCTTCAATTTATTCTGGGGCCTACATTCTTTTTAACAAAATTAATATTCTTTCATTGCCTTCTGCATCAGCATTTTCTTACTTTGTTGCCATACTTAGTTCTATAATAAACTCTTACACTAGGATTTTCAGAGGACTAAAATTTTTGCTAAAACAGTTTGATAATATTTCTATAAAAATGGTTAAGCTTTCATCTTCTGATTCAATGTTAAATCAAATTATAGAGCTTGGGTGCAGTATATTGATACTCAAAAAAATGTTGCACAATATATTGCTACAAAGCATTCAAAAATATTCTTGCACCAGCATCACAACTGGACAAAAAGTTATATAAGGTGGGCTTTGGTTGTGTCATGTCGTTCTATTCCACTTATACTCATCTCAAATAATAAGCAGTTTTCTGGGCCTAAAATGCTAATAGAAATTTGCAATTACTTTAAAAATAAACTTCAAGCAAAGCCTTTAAAAATTGGATATTTTTGGAGTGAGTCTGACACTGCTTTGCAACATGCCATTTTTGATGACACGATTATTCAAAAAATTAAATCTTTGCCTGAAAGTACTCATCCTGGGATTTATGGAATTCCAAGATTTGTTCTGCTTCATCTTTCATATTTCACTGTACCGATATTGCATAAGCTTCTTGATCTTTTAACTGGTGATTTTATAAATATTTCAGATCTTTATTTTATAGCAATAGAACCTTTTCTCAAGAAACAATTAAATCCCTCTCCATTAACTAATATTCAGCCTATTTCAATGACTCCACTCCTAATTAAAATTCTGGAATCTTTAGTTAAAGATAAAATTCAACAGTGTATTTATTCTCACATTTCAGATTTTCAATTTGCCAAAAAAGGACAGTCAACTATGGGAGTAGTTCAGCACATTCTATTTGTTGAGTATGTTTGGCATTATAACAAAGCTAAACATGTTATTATTCAGCTTGATTTCTCTCCAGCTTTTGACTGTGTAATTCCTTCTGTTTTATTTAGAACACTGCAGAATTACCAAGTTCCTTATCCCTACATCAGAATCATTGCAAATCTTCTTCTTAATAGGTCAATTTTTACATCACTTAATGGAAAGCTCTCTGAAGGTTTTTGACCTCATATGTCAGTTCCTCAGGGATTACCACTTGCTACCCTATGCTTCATTACATATATTAAATCCTTTACTCATGCAGATTCAGACTCATCTACCTGAAATTTATGTTCTTGCTCTTAAACAAACTATTCATCACATCTTATATGTTGATGATGTTTCAGTTTTTCTTCCAAATAAAAGTTTTCTTCCAATTCTATTACATATCTTGGATTCATTTAGTAAGACCTATAATCTTACAATTAACACTACTATGCCTGCAATGTGGACTATCAAATCAGGCTCATCTATCACTTCAACTTGCAGCAGCAAAACCCTGTCTTTTCTTGGCTTTCCAATTGTTCTTTCACCCTCACACATAACAAGACAGGTTCAAAATATTATTTTGGAGAAAACTAAGAAAATAGTCACATCTTAATATATCTCTTCCAGGAACTTACCTCTCTTGTTTATTCGAGACTTAAGAGATATTATCTTCCTATAATCAAGCCAACTAAATGCTTTGAAAGGAACAAGAACTCATTATGTTCTAAGCTCTTATGGAAAGGTAAAATAGTTGCCATTAGTATTGCAAAAGCACAAATTCCAAAGACACTTAATGGACTTGCATTACATTCTGTGCAACCTTATACCTTCAGAAAACAATTTCCCTTTTTCATTACACCTCTCAAAAATTCCTCAAATGTCTCTTCCTATAATCTTTGATCCCACTGATACCCCTCCTTCAATGGAAAGTTATTGGATGCAGGAGTAGTACAAGTTCCTATATAAAATGTTACCTGGTGCTCAAATTCCAATTGATGATAGATTAATCTTCTGGGATGTGTACAAATTAAAGTTCCCATTTCTTTGGGTGTTTCAAATGTATCTTTATTTTAAAAAGCTAAATTTTTCACTGAACCTAAGCATATTGACTTTATTATCAAGCTTAACTTATCTTTTCCTATATCTTTTTTCCTTGTTACATCAAGAGGCTTTTGCAATATTTCATCATTTTGTCAACTGTGTGGGTTATATGATGAGACAATTTCACATATACTCTATGTTTGTCCCACATTAAAATCCATTAGAGATTTTATTGTAGCTAATGTCTCTTTAGACTTCAGGGATGCTTTAGCTATCTTGAATGCACCAAAACTTGGTTCCTTTGCTGCGATTAGATTGTCTATTTTTCTTTCATTCTCTACTTGGCTAACAAGATGTAAATTAATTTTTGGACATACACATAATTCAGCTTTATCAGTTTTTATTGATTTTCTTCATCAAGCAAAATCAGAGATTCAAATCTTTCTCTGCCTTCTATTCATATGGACACATGAGTTATGGTTGCTTTCCCATCTTAACAAATTTTCTGTTTCAAAAGTTACTACTTATTGAATTTTTTCATAAATATTATCAAAGACTTTTTTCAGTTATTTAATTATTGTATATATGAGTTATTCTATATGTAATCTTTTGATTAATAAATTTATTTTATTTTTTTTTAAAAAAAAAAGAATTGATAATGATATAAGAAAGTATAATTGTGAACTAGCAAAAAAACTGTAGAAGAGAATAACAGTCTCAAGTGTGTAAAACAATATTTTGGCATTGAAAGGAAACTTATTTCTATAATAAGAAAAAAAAAAAAGGAACTATTACTAAAAATAGAGATGACGTATTGAAATGGATAGAAGAGTTATATTAAGAACAACTATTATATTTTTTTGAATTGACCAGAATTTTAAATGAAGAGGTGTGACATGCAATTAAATTTATGAAGACGGGAAACGCTCCAGGTAATGATGGAATTATAATTGATATATTAAAAGAAGCAGGTCAAGAAATATAAATTTGTTTGGTAAAGTTATATACCAAATGTGTAAATGATAAAGTTATATCAGATGATTGGAAGAATGCAGTATTACTATTAATATTTTAAAAAGGTTAAAAGAAGATATTACAAATCACAGACCTATCAGTCTTTCATCAGTTTATCCAAAATTTTGTACCAAGGTTATTATAACTAGTCTACAAAGAACTTTGAATTTCAACCAACCAAAAGGACAAACTGGATTTAAAAGTGGTTTTAGTACAATGGATTATATCCAAGTATTGAGAGAAATTATAGAAAGGACCAATGAATTTGAGTTGCTATTATGCTTTGGATTTGTAGATTATGAAAAGGCATTTGATTCTATAAGCATTTCTTCAGTGATTAAAGCATTAGATCATCAAGGTATAGATCCAGGATATTGTCATATTTTAAAGAATATTTATAAAAGTGTAACAGCAACAATTAAATTTCATAATGATACTAGGAAGGTTAATATTGAGAAGAGTATAAGAGAGGGTGACTCCATATCTCCTAAACTTTTTACAGTAATGCTGCTAGAAGTATTTTGTAATTAAAATAAGAATCTAAAGGAAAAATAAATGAAGATTATTTAAGTCATTTAGATATTATAGATGATGAAATTGTTTTTGCAAATAATACTTCAAAATTTCAGAAAATGTTGCAAGAATTATCAGATGAAAGTAAAAAAAAGTAGGACTAAAGGTAAATGTTAAAAAGGATAAAGTAATATTCAATGGATTTTTCAGAAGATGGAAAATAAAGATTGATAATGATGAGTTAGAAGTTAACAATTACATATACCTTGATCAGATTATTACCACTGATAAAAACATAATGGATGAAATTAATCATAGAATTATATTTGTTTGGAATGCTTTTGGTAGAAATAAGTTAATATTAAAAGGAAATATGCCTATGGGTTTGAAAAGGAAAGTTTTTAATAAATGTGTTTACCAATTCTTTTTTACAAATCTGAGACATGGACATTTAATAGAAGAGCAATACAGAGACTTAAGACCATTTAAAGAAATATGGAGGGATTTATTTTCAGAGTAACAAGAAGATATCAAAAATGCAATATATGGATAAGAGAACAAACAGGTGTTACTGATATCATTGAAAGAATTAAAAGATTGAAGTGGAATTGGGCTGAACATATTGCTAGAAGAGATGATAATGGATGGAAAATTGAAATATTAAATTTGAATTACAAGAGATTGTAAACGACCCAGAAAGTGACCACATGTGAGATGGCTGGATGAAATAAGGTGTGTATGGATGATGTGGAGAAGAAGAGACTAGAGATTGAAGATGGATTGAACTTGGAGAGAGTTATCCTTCAGTGGATTAATAATGATTGATGATGATAATGATTACTAAGTAAAACACCAGTAATTAAAAAAAAATCCATGGTTCCAGAATTTTTTTAGATTTATTGATTTATTTTAAATTTCATAAATACATCTTTTATTGCCTCATTGTAAAACCAAATTCGGCTGAGATATAGAAAATCCAAGCAGCTCCTACAGTTATATTTATTAATTTGTAGATAGTTATTGTTTTTTTTTTTTGTATATATGTATACAAGTTAATTCACTTATTGTAAAAGACTAAAGTCACTTCTGAATTTTGTTTGGATAATAGAAGTGTTCGAATCTTTAATAGGCAGATTAAAGATATTCTATCTATAAATAAATAATAATTATATATAAATTATAATTAAAAAACAAAATATAAATATTACTATATATACCATGATCTGTCATTAACTTTTAAATATATCTTGGCCTGAATATAATTATAAATTGATAGTGAAAAAAGTTTTTGTATTAAAATAATGGTATTTGGTTATTTTTTTATTTATATATATATGTAAAAATAACAACTACATAATAAATTTTATTAATTTTTACTTAATGATTATATATATATGTACTATTTAAGCTTAACTATTTAAAATTTTTAACCAATCTAGTCTTAAGATAATTTCTTCCATGGTACTATATAATGTAAAAATCAACCAATTGCAATACAATGATTAAATAAATGATTTAATTAGCATTCTGATTGGCTAGAATCTACTTATTTATTTAATTTTTTAATATTTAACTGTGCATTTTGAGACAGATATGTATATTGTTTTTATGGCTTAAGTTTATTTTTAATTTTGGATATATATATATGTTTTTATAATGTTAACTGTTTATATTTCTATACAGAATGTAATAAACATAATAAATACTATGAATATGGGAACGCCATAAGTTCCCCAAAGTGCTAAGTGTATTCAATTTATAGATAGAACAAACTTCTCTATTGTTGCATATGAGCATGCTTATTACTTTTATTATATATGTTTTAAAGGTATTATATTTTATTAATATAAATTATTTTCTGTTGATTATTGTACTATGCTGCATTATAGCTACTTGATTCTTAATATATATTTGCATTGCTAATTATGTTTCTATGCTAATTTGCATATATTTTTTACACAACGGCACACATATAAGTAAATATACGAAAAAATATTTTCAGCTATTCATTGTAATATCAGGTGAGAGTACTTATTTATTAGTTTACATTTGATAGTTGACCAATGATTTTCAAGCATACATTTACAATATGATGTGCTAAAATCCACTTATTGTTTTTAAGTATATATTAATATTATTAACATTTGAATGATCACAAAATCTTCTAGAGAATGCATAAGTAAGGATTAATATTAATAAGATAATTTTCATATTTATTGTATTTAATTAATTATAAATACATTATAATACTTTATTCATTTGTTTGTTAATGTAGGAAAAACCATATGTAATGATTAAAAAGGAAGCTAAGGAAAAAGGATTAATTGGTAATGACCAATTTGAAGGATTCTGTATAGACATGCTTCAACTTATTGCACAGAAAGTCGGCTTTAAATACAGACTACAATTGGTTTCAGACAATACTTATGGAGTACCAGATGAGAAAAAAAAATGGAATGGAATGATTAAAGAACTTATTGATGGGGTAATTGTTTATGCATTCATTTCTTCATAATGTAGTTATTTACATGCTAAGGCCCTCATAGTTCAATAATAGCATCTGTTATGATTCCAGACGGAAACTTGAAAATTTTAGTCTTATGATTTTTTTTTGTGTGTAACATTTTATTAGAATTATTATTTATTTATTTAATATATACACTAAAATGTTTAACAAATTGTACTGAGTTTCATACCAAAATGTTGATGAATAAAACAGGTAGAACCATAAATTATCTTAAATTTAAAAAAAATTACATACATATATATGAAATGTATACAAATACAAATCAATATGGAAAATTTCAAATTATAACATAGAATAAATGTAAAATAATCAGATACAAATAGAGAGAGAGAATTTAAAAAATAATCACATTTTTAGAGACAAAAATTATAATTTTTGCTTTATAATATTATTTAATAATTTTTTTGTACATATTCAGCCATATAGAATTTTTGTTTTTTTAAAAGAAATCTTCAAATTTGTCAACAAATATTTTAGTGTCAGAAAAAAAGTTATTAAATACATCTAAATCACTATATCCCTTTGTCTTCTGTATCCAATTATGTAACAATTCAATAATTTCTGTATGCATAAAGAGGAATTTCTAATATTAAAAGAAGCTTTAATCTGATTAAATCTGCTTTTTTCAATAAAGACTTCATAAATTATTCAATATATCTAAAATACTATCAAACAATAAGCAAACAAAATACTAAAAATATTCCTAACATATTGATCTTTCTTATGGGAAGAGCATAATTTTGCAACATTTACATTTGAAATTACATAATCAAGTGTATTTCCACAAATAGAAATGTACTAAATCACACAACCAAAAAACTTGACTTACATATATCTAAAATAATATCCTTTGTTGAAAATGAAAATATATAATAAAAAAAAACTACAAATATTTCTGGGGATGCAAGCAAGTCTGCAAAGAATGAAGATGATTAGACCATGATAACTTTTGATTCAACAAGACTCCCAAGTATTAAACATTATTTATATTTTCTATTTTGTCACAAGAAAAATTAACAATGTGTGTATTTTTTTACAATGTAAATACAATGAAAAGGTATGGCCATTTGTCATTCTAAATGCATTTACTAGCTTTTGTTTTATACTTATTTATTCAAAAGTGATTATCATTAAACCACACATTTAAAAGATCTATCATTAAACCACACATTTAAAAGATCTAGATCTTTATATATTAAAAACTATATTTGATCACTACCTACAGTAGATAAATCATTAGCAAAACAAAAATATCAGAGAACAAGAGCAAATAGAGAATCTAAACAGAACCCTGAGGAACTCTGGCATAAATTATAACTAGATTATTTATTAATGAATCCATACAATCCATTGAAATTCTATTACATCAGAAACATTTCAGCCAGATATAAATCAGTCAACTAAATCCTTAAGAATATACTCTTTTTAACATTATCTTATGATTTATAATATCAAAAGCAATAGACATATCAATGTATATTTGCAGTTTCTAAGCCCTTCTCCAATGGTTCAGTAATATTTCTAACTTGATTACTGGAGAGCTCTTACAGTACTACCATTGGGAATAAACCCATATTAAAACTTTGATTAAATATTAGTTTTTTATTAAAAATGACACCAATCTTGATTTTTTTTTATTGACTTAAATACTTTTGAAAGTGAAAACAACAAAGATATCAGTCTATAATTTTCAAAAACAGAAATAACAATAATTCTCTTTAAAGATTCTTGAAAAATAACTGAATGTATTTGAACCAAAATCCTAATATAGGACTAATATACCAATACCAAGTGATTAAACACTTTTCAACTTACATATGGCCAAATCCCTCCTCTGAATCTACAATATCTAAGCATAAAAATGATGAAATATTACCCATACTACTTCCTGCTTTAGTATCAGATAAAAAACAAGCAAAATATGCATGAAAAGAGCTAAAATATTTATGGATTGCATTTAAATTCATTTTTACTTATGTCCACTATCTATTATTATACTTTATTCGTGACTTTCCATTTTGTGCTAAATTTATTGATAAAAATTTACATTAATAAATATGCTTTGCATTTCTTTTTAGAGCTTTTTTTTTCATACCAAGCAACTGAACAGAAACTCTTAAATCCCAACTTTTTACCTAAAATTTGTAATAATGTTATTTGTTATTCAATGATATCTGTTGGTGTTTTCTTTGTGAACTCTTAATATAAGAAGCATCATGTATTAATGATTTCAAAATATTTCCAAATGTATTGAAAGCTTCAATTGCTGTAGACTGCAAGTATATTTGACACCAAGGGATAATTAAGGAGAAAATTACATATTTTTAGGGTGACTTTAATTCCCTGTAAAGAAATAATAATAGCTAAATAAATGATTGTCCAAATTATCAAAGACATGATCAAGTAAGAAACTGTCTAGAGCTATTTTATGTGTAGATTTAGTTGATAACTGATGCAAACTAAAATCATATAACATTTTTAAATAATCTTGTATAGAAGGAATGTTAGATTCAGTAATATTTATATTAATATTATCCATTAACATATTTTCAAGCTTTTGATTAAAAACACAAATGGAAGAATTACATGCATGATATAATGCTAGTAATAAATGTTCATAGTTGCTGTTGATAAAAGACTAGAGATATCAACAAACAAATCAAATTTAATAAAAATCATTACACCTCCAAATCTTGCTCCCATCATAAGAGATTAATGTCCTACAGAACAATTAATTTATGCATTTTAAATACATCCAATGATATCATAATTTTTGTCAGAATAATTATATGATAATTAATACAGTTATTATTTAAAAATACAATTAATTCATCAAAATGTTCTATAAATTTTAAATATTAATCATAAAAGTTTAAACCATGCATTATAATCGCTGAATATTTCTGTTACATAGATTTTAATATATTTTATTTTTTGTTAACTTATAATGACTATCTTTTTTGATATATACTAAAACATTTTTAACAGAAGCTTTACGACCAAATGATATAGTTTTCGGACATTATTCTTTAATGATGCAGTAAGATATTTATTAATACAAATTCTAAATTGATTATTATTAGTAACAATAGATGTTAACAACATTGTATGTCATTTATATAGAGATTGTTTAACCAATCAAATGCTGCAACAACTAAACTCTTTCTATCACATTTTAATGAATACATCAAATTGTAGCCATATCTTTTACAACATATTTTTAATGGCTGAAAAACTTATGATACTTTAAGTTGCATTTCTGATAAATTTTTTGTGGGTTTCTTGGAAATAACTTATCTCAATTTCATAATCATAATTTTGCCTCTCTACATATGTCAACCTCTTTGTAAGGTCAGTTATGATAATTATGTATATTACTACATAAAGGTGTTAAATCTGATGAGTCTCTTATATTATCCTCCTCTGTTTTCTTCATAGGAATTGGTGCTTATGTAGAATGTCTGTCTGGAAGCTTGTCATGTGTTTTATTTTAAATAATTCATTTTCAGGGATTTCCAGCATATGGTATAAACAATATGGCTGACTTTAAATTATTGTATTCAATATTTACTTTTTATTTTATTTATTAAAATGAAAAAGAAACACAAAATCCAAAGGGTTGTAATTAAAAATTTGTGGTACTTTGGTACTAGAGCTGCAATGTGGGAGAGATAGAAGGCCTTTTCACTCCCACAATAAATGTGTAATGTTGCAATGACATCAAATTGGAAGGAAATAATCCCAGCGAGTATATGTGACAAAACATGTTATTCTTTATCAAAACGATCTTATTTTTTTTATAATACTTCAACATTTTCAGTTATTGTCCAGATTTCTTTTTGACAACAGCTATTCCAATTCATATACAGTTGTGTATTTTGAGTTTTTTTGGTTTAATTTGTTTATAAAAAAGTACATTTATTAGTATTTCTGTTCAAAATCCCAGCATACTCTGCAATTATGTGCTGAGAGAAAGTTTTTAGTAGAGATCTCCATTTTTTGTGGTAATATAACATGTGAAATGCTCTGTTTTTAAATGACAATTTCTGTAATATATTACACAGTAAGTATCATGTGAGTATACTTAATGTGTTTTTATAAATATTATTTAAAACCCCAAATCATTTACTGTTTGTTTAGTAACAATTTTTTTGTGTAATGGTGTCATTTCATTAAGATCACAAATGACATTTTTTTTTGATTGGGAATGCCGTTCTTAAAAGTTATTAATGTAAAAGTTGTACATATAGTTAATGCGTTTTTATAAATATTATTTAAAAATGAAAATCATTTACTGTTTGTTTAGTGCATATTTAAAGTAACAATTTTTTTGTGTAATGCTGTCATTTCATTAACATCGCAAATCACATTTTTATTTTATTTCAAATATTGTACTTAAAAGTTGTTAGTATCCAAATCGTATGTACATATTTTAAGGTCTTGTTCAAAATCATATATTTCTTATTGAAAATGATAAATATGTTTATTATGTTTTTACTTTTAGTTATTTTTAGTCCTGCAATATGGAGCATGTATTAGGCTTACTGCACCCTTTTCACATTTGGATCACCCCCCCCCCCCTATAACTTTATAAATCTTGCCAAAATATGTACAGGATCTGTGTATGTGTTATTTGGGTCAGCTTCCAATATTTTATCTGTGGATTGATATGAATGTGAACAGGTGCAGTAAGTCTAATACATGCTCTATGTTGCAGCTCTAATACCAAAGTACCAAATTTACTTAATGTTAATGCAGTAAAGAACATAAAACTATAACAAACGTGGTCATTAATGTCAGCAGACAGACATTATTTTTTAGGTGATCACTATCCCATAATTTTGAAAATATTCCACTGCATCTTGTTCTATGATTCCAAATGTTAATCATACTTTCAAAAATGATAAAGCAAAAAATCACAATAATTTTAGCCACATATTAACTGTTAGCCATGTATTAACATTTATATATTATGTTATGAATGGAATTTATTAAAAAAATGTATTCCAATTTTTTTTAAAATGCATTTGTTAATATTTTTTAAAATGGATTACTTAAAATAAAACACCTATGTATTTTTAACTGAATGTTAATTTTAAAAAATTGGAATATATTTTTTAATAAATTCCATTCACAACTTAATGTTTAAACGTTAACATGTAGTGAACAATTAATATCTGGCTAAAATTATTGTGATTGTTTATAACATTCATTAACTGAAATTATCATTATTTGTTTAGCTTTTTTGCTTTAACATTTTCAGAAGTAGGATTAAATTTTGAAATCTTCCATTAACAGAATAAGATGCAGTGGAATATTTTCAAAATTATGAAATAGTGTTCATCTGAAAGGTGATGTCTGACTGCCAACATGAATAACCATGTTTGTTATAGTTTGCTTAATCATGTTTCATTTTTATTTTTTTTACTGGATTTACATTAAAAAAAGTTTCGATTACAACCCTCTGAACATTTGTGTTTATCATTTTAATAAAAAGCAAATATTGAATACAATAACTTAGAGTCAGCAATATTCTTTATACCATATGTTGGAAGCCATTTTACATAAGGACTATTAATTTTGATTTCAATTTACTAATTATCCCAGATAGATCATTAAATGAATGCTAGAAATAAAAGTCAATGTTTTTTAAAATATCATTTATTACAAATGTACTAAGTGTATGTACATCTTTACAAAAATAACAATCTTTGCTTCACCATTCTTAATGTTTTTTAGTTAATATCCTTTTGGATAAAAACACATGAAATTAACTGTCACATCCTTACACACTTTCTTATTTCATCCATCCATCTCACATATGATCTCTTTCTGGGTCTTTTACAATCTCTTGGAATCCAGTTCAAGATTTCAATTGTCCATCTATTATCATCTCTTCTAGCAATAGGTTCACTCCAACTCCACTTCAATCTTTTAAATTTTTCCATGACGTCAGCAACACCTGTTTGTTCTCTTACCCATATATTGCATTTTCGATCTCTTCTTGTTACTCCCAACATGCATCTCTCCATACTTCTTTGAGTGGTCTGAAGTCTCTGTATTGCTCTTCTATTAAGTGTCCAAGTCTCAGATCCTTAAGTAAGAACTGGTAAAATACATTTATTGAAAACCTTCCTTTTCAAGCACATAGGGACATTTCCTTTTAGTATTAAGTTATTTCTACCAAAAGCACCCAACCAAGTTTAATTCTATGATTCATTTCATCCATTATGTTTCCATCTGTATTAACAATCTTACCAAGGTATTTGTAACTTCTAATTTCTTCTAACTCATCATAATGAATCTTTATATTCATATTTTGAGAAAATCCATTAAACATTACTTTAGTCTTTTAACATTTATCTTTAATCCTACTTTCATCTGATAACTCCTGTCAACATTTCCTGCAGCCCTAAAGCATTATTTGCAAAAACAACTACATCATCTACAAAATCTAAATGATTTAAATAATCTCCATTTACTTTCACTCTTTTAGCTTCCCATTTTAATCCACAAAATACTTCTTGCAGCACTGCTGTAAAACGTTTTGGAGATATGGAGTCACTTTGTTTTACATCCTTCTTAATGTTGACTTTCCCAGTATCATTATACAATCTAATTGTTGCTGTTGCATTTTTATAAATATTCTTTAAAATATGACAATATCCTGGATCTACACCTTGATGATCCAATGCTTTAATCATTGAAGAAATGTTTATAAAATCAAATGCCTTTTCGTAATCTACAAATCCAAAACATAATGGCAACTCATATTCATTTGTATTTTCTACAACTTCTCTCAATACCTGCATATGATCTACTGTACTAAAACCAGTTTTAAATCCAGCTTGTTCTCTTGGTTGGTGGAAGTCCAATGTTCTCTGTAGACAAGTTGTAATTTTCTTGGTAAAATTTTTGGATAAAACTGATAAAAGGCTGATAGGTCTGTAATTTCTATTATCTTCTTTATCACATTTTTTAAATATTAATATTAATACTGCATTCTTCCAATCATCTGGTACATATTTATCATTTAGACATTTGGTATATAACTTTGCTAAAAAAATTCTATTTCTTCACCTGCTTGTTTTAATATATCAGTTATAATTTCATCATTACTCGGAGCCTCCTGGAGCTTTTCCTTTCTTCATACATTTAATTGTATGTCTCACTTCTTCATGTAAAATTCTCAGCAATTTGGAAGATATAATAGATATAGGAGGTACTTGGTCTTTATTACTGTATAATTCTTGATAAAAGTCTTCTACCCATTTTATGATTTTCTTTTTAATAATAATTCCATCTTTTTTTCTTATTGCAGATATAGATTTCCTACCAATACCAAAATGTTGTTTTACACTCTTGAGACTTTTATTCTCTTCTACAGCTTTCTTTGTTAGGTCACACTTATACATTCTTATATCATTTTCAACTCTTTTCCACACCATTTTACAAAATTCAAGATATTCAATCCTTTTTAATGCATCATTTATGTATATCTTCATATTCCTCCTTTTCTTCATAAATTCTCTAGTCTCAGAAATTTTATTGGTCAATTGCTACTTATTTCTACCAGCTCAGTTATTTTTATATTAATTTCATTCAAATCTGAATCATATTCAAAATCTACTAATACTTGAAACTGATTTCTAAGTTCTAATTTAAATTCATTAGAATGTTTTTGAAGATTAGGAATATCAACTGTAAATATTGTTTTTCTTAATAATTTTTGTCTTTCTAATTTTGCACTAACATGTATCTTACATCTTAATAATCGATGATCACTTCCTGTATTAAATTTATTAAGAACATTACAATCTTGAAATATATATTTTTTGTTAGTTAAAATATAATCCAATTCTGCTGTACCTTCATTTGGAAGCTTCCATGTCCATTTCCTTTCAACATGTTTCTCAAAAAAAAAAAAAGAATTCATAATATAAAGTTTTTATTTTTCTGCAAACTCCACAAGTCTATGTCCTCTCTCATTTCTATTACCATAACCAAAATTACCTACAGCACTTTCATCTTTCATTTGTTTACCAATTCTAGCATTAAAGTCTCCCATAACAATTTTAAAATGTTGTTTACTCTGATCAAAAGCCTTTTGTAAATCCATATAAAAATCTTCTACTACTTCATCACTATGAGAACTTGTTGGGGCATAAACTTGAATTATCTGCATTTGGTATCTGCTATTAAGTTGAATAACTAATCTTGCTACTCTGTCCGATACACCATCAATCTCCACAATGTTGTTCTTCCCCATTTTATTTATAATGAATCCTACTCCACTTGTATTTCCAAAATTTGTGCCTTTATAATAGAGTACATATCCACTTTTTAAATCAATTGTCTCTTCACCTTTTCTTCTAACTTCACAAAGTCCAATAATGTCCCATTTAATATAAGACAGTTCTTCTAATTCTTGCAATCTTCCTTCACTTGAAAGTGATCTACAGTTGTAAGTACCTAAATAAAAAGTCATCATCAAATGGCAGCCTGGGTCCACAATCAGGGGGATTCTTAGCATGCTCCCCTTCCACCACCAACTGCTGCCTTGGTTGGTGACTTTACAGCCTCATGGGAATAAGGGCCATGATTTATTTTTGTCTGTCATAATTGTATATATATATTGGAAAAATATTTATCATTTACACAAACATTCATTCTGCCTTATCAGGCAACTGAGAAGAAAGACCATGGTGTTTTTTGATCTTAAACTCAGAGGTAAAAAGCCAATAAACTCACCACACTGGCTAATGCATGTTGGTGAGCAGCCCATCCATGTTTGTATACTATATGAATAATCACATAATAATAACAGCTGCAATGACAAGTACGTATGGAGTGGACATTAGGAATTTGCCCTGCTCGGTTTCTTTAAGGCCTCCAAGAGGAATCAAAGGGTCTCATTTCAGTTAATAGCAAACTCCTTTCTGCAGCCATTGTTATAGGTAAGTTGTGTTATATGTCATTTTACTTTAAAATTTTATGAAAAATATAATCAGCTTGTTTTAATAAAAAATAAAAGTTGTCTATTAAAATTTAGAAATTCTGAAGAAATGTAAGAAGGATAATCTTAAAAAAATATTAAAATCTAATTTTTTTAAAATTTTGAGTGTGGTGTGTAATGTCTATATTTTTTTAGCTTTATTACTTGCCCTGATATTTTATCTTTTGGTTAGCATAAAATAATTGATTTTTCTATAATTGTAATTGAAGTTATCTTAAAAAAATATGTTTTATATCAATTGTCCAAAAATCCAATATTAGTTCTGTTTCTTGACACAGTCAAGGCCTCAAAAACGATCATTTTTCAGTTACTAGTGAACTCCTTTCATTCGCTAAAAATAATTATTATTATCAGGTAAATCTTTTTCACAAGATGAGCAAATCATAATGTAAATAATAAAAATTGTAAATTATATAGTAAGCAAAAACTTTTGAAAAAAACAAAACAATTTCATAATTTTACCATCTAATTCTAAGCAATTATATTTCTAATTCATAAAAAATCCAATAGATGGCCGTTACTAATAAACAGTCAAGCTAACATTTCAAAACTAATTTTGTATTTAAAATTAGCTGATAAATTCAATAAAATAAACTTCTTCAATTTATAAAAGAGATATTCCCAATCAATTAAATTATATATTTGAAAAACAGTCTATAAAGCAGAATATTTTTATAATTAATCCCATAAAATATAATGAACTTTGCCAATTCTCTTGGTGATAAAAAAGAACAATGATTGGTAGATGAATATCTAGTTATTTTTGAAAATAGGATAAAACAAAGATAGAAAACTGCTCGATTGGAAAACCTTATCAGTACTGCTTTATTCTTTATTGTTTCCCTGAGGAAACCCTTAATGGAATATTCAATTGCTATTTAAATCACTCATTTATGTTTTTACATATTTTTAAAATTTAAGTCCGTAAATAATTTAAAGTTTTAAATATAATATATCAATGCATAACGTACAGTATTTCTTTTTGCATTTTACTTTTATATATTAACTTTTTAAAGATTTTATTACTATCTATATTTCAATCAGATATATTTACATTTGTTAAGCATATATATACGTTTCTATTATCTTCTTTGAATATTTTTAATTGAATTAAACTAAACTGTTATTGATGTTGTGATTAAAGAAATTATGATTTAACAACCTGAAAATGCTGTTAAGAAACTATAATTTTTATAACTGTCCTGAAAAACATCTTTTTTATATTTAAAAATTAAAAGTGCACTAAGGAATCAGCATTGTTGAATGCATTTATGAAATAGTACGTGAATGTGGAAGGAGACTTGTTGTCCTGTCGAACAGTGATTAAAAGAACACAAACTAATGGAAAACAGGTGTGTCTACAATATCAGACCATGTATGTACTAATGAAAATAAGTTCGATTGCGAAAATGCAAAGATATCGAATAGAGGAAAAAATGCAAAAAAGAAAATTTAAAGAAGCCGCTTGTGTGACAATGACAAATAAATGTATAAAATAATCCAGTTAATATTTTAAACCCTCTAATTAATCTTGCTCTAGAAATAAGTATTAAAAAAAATTAGAGGAACCAGGAGGATTTGAACCAACCCTCATAGTTAAATATAGGAAATTTGAGAGAATAGCTCAGTTGATTAGGGTGTTGCCTTAAATTCAATATTCAAAAATCTGGAGGTGTAAGTTTGGCTCCTGGGCTAGTAGTGTCACTAGTCAGATTAGCAACACCTGAAGAAAAGAGAACAATACCACTTGAACCATTGTGTAATCAATTAACCTGTGTTTTCTATTTGTGTGATATAAGTAACAGTTGTTTGTATTTGAAAAGTTTAAATAAAGTTTACAATTTTTTAGACATTCAACATTTAATGATAGATGGTGGAAATAATCCAACATATTATATAACATATATTGATGGGTTTGTATTACTTTATATAGAACTCCCTGTGGGTTTACAGTAACATCAGCTTTAACTTCATCTAGATTTGAGCTATTTACATTTATTAATTATTATTTTAGTTAATATGTCCTACATAGCATCTGACTTTGAATTGGGAGATCCCATTACTGATTCTGGTGCTTCTTATGAACTCCTAAGAAATATAGCCATTAGCATTTTTTTTCATTTAATTTTCAGAGTTTTATTAAAAATAAGACACTACTCTCAACCTATGATTGTTTATAGTGATTTTAGAATGTTTGTGGTTGTACTGAAATTATGGGTACTTTAGGACTAAAGCTGCAACATAGGGGAGATAGGAGACCTTTTCACACACAAATTTGTAATGTCATGATGATGTCATATTGAAAGAAGTAATCCTACATTTTTCAATGGTGATGATGTCATAGTTGATGTCATATCATCATTGATGATGTCATATTGAAAGAAATAATCAGACATTTTTTAGTTATTGTCCAGATTTGTTTCTGACATTAGCTATTTTTTCATTGTGATATTTTTGCCATTTTCATTGTGTTGAAAATTTTTTACTGTGGATCTCCATTTTCTGTGGTAATATTTAATATGAAAAGTTCTGTTATATATTACGTGGTGTCTTAGGAATATAGTTAATGTATTTTTATCCAAATTATTTCAAAATCGTAATCATTTACTGTTTGTTTTGTGTATATTTAAATAACTATTTTTTTGATTAATGGTATCATTCTTAAAACTTGTCTTTTTTTTAAAAAGTTGTTCAAAATTACTTAACCTTTTGATGGTGTTTGACGATTAAAAACAAGCCGGCTTCAAGTCGCTCAAATTTCGTCATTTTTAACGCTACTGTTAAGATTTTGCAATATTTTTAAAGGTTAAAAAAAATTCCGTAAAATGCTGCCCTCTTCTGAATTATTTTACAAGTAAAAAATCAATAATATTCAAATTTTAAGTATAACAAAGGAAGAGGGCAGTCCGTCCTTGATGCTGATTGACTGTTAACCGTCAAGGACAAAAAAAAGTGCTTGTCAATAACCAAACCACTATGATTTCTTTTCTTTCATTTAAAAAGTGATAAACAAATGTTTTAGACCATTTTAAAAGTATTTTTTGACATATTATAAATTATAGTTAAGATTTTAGTAAAAATTACTTACTTTTTCGCAACATAAAATTGGGAAAGAAATCACTGACATCAGCAACACTTTTTAGTTGGTGAGTAATGTTCATTTTAGATTTGCCGCTATTGAATATTTTTATAATTATAAGTAAAAATTTACTTTTGAAAAAACTTTTGTTCACTTTCATAACGTGACAAATTATTAATATACTTTTTACAAACGAAACTAAAGTGAATATAATATTAAAAGATGAATAGATTTTGATGGTTGAGTTTGTGAATTGACCAATTAAAAGTTTAGACTTTTGCCTCACTCGGCCAATAAAATAATCAGTGCTCCAAAGGTTTAAGTCAAAATCATTTACTGTTCAATTGGTGTATGTGTAATAAAGATGGATCTACTCTGTAATTACTTATTCACTGACAATTTTTATTAGTTTATGTTTAGTTTTCTGGTGATTTACAATGACCTGCTTTAATTTCATCTATGTAAAGCTGTTATAATTAATATTTCACTTTTGTGTCTGTAAAAAATAACTAAGCAATCCCAAGTTAGTCGAATTTGTCTGTTATTTGGCTATTCCTTCAGCTAATTTATCTTTCTGATTTAAATAAACATAATACATATGTGCAAAGTTTCTACACTCAATACTTTATTTAAAAAAATTTTTTTTTTGTGAGTGGACATATATATATATATATGTGTGTGTGTGTATGTTAACAATCAGAATTTGATAATTTTTGTCATAAGACTTTTTTTCTATCATTTCAAAACTTTTATTTAATATTTCTTTAAAATTGTTTGATTGCCTTTTATGTATCTAAGGCTCCTAAATACTAAAATCATCATATGCTTAATATATATTAATTTTAAAATAACATATACATAAATACATTTGGATTTAATCATATTTACATATGAGTGTATATAATAAATAAAGATTGATAATGATAAATTAGGATATGTTAACAACTACAAATACTTTGATCAGATTACTAATACTGATGGAAACATAATGGATAAAATTAGACTTGGATGGAATTCTTTTGGTAGAAATAACTCAATATTAAGAAGGAATATACTTAAATGTTCGAAAAGAAAGATTTTTAATAAATGTGTTTACCAGTTCTGCTTATGGCCTTGAGACTTAGACACTTAGTAGAAGAGCAATACAGAAACATCACACCATTTAACAAAGTATGAAGAGATGACTATTAGAAGCAACAAAAAAAGGATTGAAAATAAATACATGGAAGAGAGTATTTGCTAGTAACTGTGAAAAAATTAAAACATCAGTGGAGCTGAGCTGGAAATGTTGTTATAAGAGATAACAATTGATGAACAATTGAAATCTTAAACTGAATTCCAAGAGATTGTAAAATACCTAGTAAATCATGTCATAGAGTCAATGAAATAAGAAAGTTTGCTGGTGCAATATGGAGAGGCTAGACATAGGTGAAGTTGGATTAAACTTGGAGAAACCATCCTGAAATGGCTTGATAATGATTGAAAGTGATGATGTACATAATATCTATGAATTTAGAACTAATAAGTATAGGTTTAGCATTGCATATTAATTAGAAAAAAACAATCTATTCCATATACTACAATAAAATTTTATGGTTAACCATAAACATTTTGATATGGTCAATATCAACTTGAAGGTCTTTACATCTACAAAATACTATTTACTTCTTTGTATATTATATAAACAAGTGCAATTATTTCAAACTTACATTAGAGAATGCTTGAGTAGAAAACTGTAGTTGAATGATTTTAATTTTGCATATGTGTGCATGTGCATGTTTATTACAATATAAAAACTTAATTAATAAATATATGTATTTTGTTTTAACAGCTTTTTTAATAATAAGGTGACTGTTTAAAATAATTAAATCTTATAATTAATTAAAATATTGTAGCCAAAAAATGGCATCTTATAGAGAGTTGCATATTAAATAATTGTTAAAAATGAAATACTGCCTAACACTATATTGAAGTTGTAAATATTGTTCTTCATATTTGCACTTCACCTGTTGCTAATTATGTAATTACTAACATGGATTTGAACCCAACTTATATGTAATTAGCACCAGTATCTGGCAATGTGATATCATATATATATGTTAAAACGAAGATTTGCACGGGTTAAATATATAAAATACATATTTTGCGGGTTAATCCGTGTTAAAAACTTTTAATATTAATATACTGACGTTTCGACTTGGTCACACAAGCCATCCACAGAGTTATAAAAGGTAGAAAGATGGTTGTAGAGGCGCTACAATCACTGATTTGAATAAAATGTTAAAATTCCACCAATAGCAAAAAATGTTAAATTTAGGAATGTTTTTTAAAAAAATCTTTCCAAATAGGAGGAAGTTTACATGTATCATGTCGCTTATTGATACAATCTGGCCTTTTAAGTATCTCAATGGCTTCTCTAATTTTGCATTGGTAGAGATTATCACATCTGGATATGATCCTGGTACTAGAAAAATCAATTTTATGACCTGAATCTATAGTATGGAGTGAGAGTGCTGATGATGATGAGTGTTGTTTAACTGCATTAGCATGCTCATCTCTCCTAACACTGATGCGACGATTACTCATACCTATGTAAGAAGCTTTACAATTTTTACATGAGATTTGATAGACACCATGAGATTCAAGAGGGATTGAATCCTTAGGCTTGGTTATTATATTGCTGATCTTTTGATGAGCAGAAAATGCTGTATCTATATTATAGCGTTTTAATATACGTCCGATACAGTCTGTAGTTCCTTTTACATATGGAACACAAATCCTAATAGCTGATTTATCATCTTTTTGTTGCCCAAAATAGACAAAATAGGAAACAAAAAGATGATAAATCAGCTATTAGGATTTGTGTCCCATATGTAAAAGGAACTACAGACTGTATCGGACGTATATTAAAACACTATAATATAGATACAGCATTTTCTGCTTATCAAAAGATCAGCAATATAATAACCAAGCCTAAGGATTCAATCCCTCTTGAATCTCATGGTGTCTATCAAATCTCATGTAAAAAATTGTAAAGCTTCTTACATAGGTATGAGTAATCATCGCATCAGTGTTAGGAGAGATGAGCATGCTAATGCAGTTAAACAACACTCATCATCATCAGCACTCTCACTCCATACTATAGATTCAGGTCATAAAATTGATTTTTCTAGTACCAGGATCATATCCAGATGTGATAATCTCTACCAATGCAAAATTAGAGAAGCCATTGAGATACTTAAAAGGCCAGATTGTATCAATAAGCGACATGATACATGTAAACTTTCTCCTATTTGGAAAGATTTTTTTAAAAAACATTCCTAAATTTAACATTTTTTGCTATTGGTGGAATTTTAACATTTTATTCAAATCAGTGATTGTAGCGCCTCTACAACCGTCTTTCTACCTTTTATAACTCTGTGGATGACTTGTGTGACCAAGTCGAAACGTCAGTATATTAATATTAAAAGTTTTTAACATGGATGAACCTGCAAAATATGTATTTTATATATATATGAATTTAAATGGATCTTTACTAAATTTAAATATTTTATGGAAAATTAATTATATAAAAAAAATATTTTTCTTTTATAAATTATCAAAAAATTTTAAGTTCTTTTACATATTTAATTCGTGTATGTATATATGTGGGACATTATAGTGGTCAGGTAGAAGGACTCTTTCTCTCTCTGCCATACAAGGTGCCACTAGGCTATTTGAACCTAGAAAATTTATAATATAGGCAGATAACCTTGGAAATGATCCAACTTTTATAAACCATTAACCCTAGACACTAGTTCAAGGAGTAGCTGAGATTTAAAATCTAAATTCCTAAACATATTTTAATGATTAAAAAAATAATAATAAGCCACTGCCAGTAATAATCACAAAACTTTTATTTACGCACATATAACTTTGAGGAATAAATTAATATTGCTTAATTTTATTATTAATTTTAAATTGTTATTTTAGTAAGTTCACACAGATGGACAGTTTATATAATTTTATTTTAGAATGTTGAGCATAGATGGGCTACATAGAGTACACAATTAAAATTTTTTCAAAACATTTAACTTCAGATTAAAAGTTCATAGCTAAACGATTGCTCACTTTCTGATATACAGACACAACCAATGCTATACGAAGATGTTAGCATAAAACCACGCCGACAGGAATGTGTTTCTGCAGCATGATATTATTTAAAAGAAATGATACTCATCCAGTACAGGAATGTGCATCTGTCTGGTGAAGGAATCATATATATAAAACATTAAAATGAAATGCTTTGTATGGAGGAGAGTGGTTCTTGCTGCCTTACAGTCCCTATCCAGAGAGCAAAAGGAGGTGAATGTTGTGGGAAGTACATCCACATCCATTGCGATGTAATGGCTACACCTCTGGGCTATGCATTCGTTTGGGCTTGGTGCCCTGTATGCTAAACACGCTTCATATTACATCATTATAAACACCCATACATCCCTCTACCAGAATCGACTCAACTATGAAACAAGTAGTCTAAAATTACCCCTCTTTAAACTAACAAACTTTAATGAATCTATGCAACCATCTACACCCAACATAAATTTAATACATTTTAATAATTTAGTTAATAAATACAAAAAAAAAATAGAAATGATTAAAGCAAACGTTATACTTAAAGAAAAAAATTATTAGCTGATTTAGAGTTCTTTTGCTATCAGATAAGAGTTCATTTAAAAGTTAAATTTTTTTACTGATAAAAGTTCATACTTTCCATGATAGATCTTATGAATCCCACAGACTTCAGCAGATTTATGGAAATCCATCCTAGTGATCACATTTTATAGATTGTCCTTGCAAATAAAGCTGCTACTTGCCATTCATTCTGTCTGGAACTGTCATCGGGAGGCCGCCTCACCTGGTACATATATCAGGAAATTAAATCTCATGGAAAACCCCTACATCATGAAGTCTGCACTATAGCTAGTTGTCGTACATGGATTAATAGCCAGATTCCTCACTAAATTCCATATTTTGTCTTTTATAATTCCTGGCCTCCCTTATCACAAATTCACCGGATGGATTGAACATGATGTCACTGATCTCATTGCTCCTGATGTTTTTCTTTCTGGCCCATGCACTTGTTGCTGCATTGGTCAATCTGCTTCAGAGTGGAAAGCAGTGTTTAGTTTTTATCTCATATCTGACATTACAATCATTTAAGTGCCCTAAGAGCTAGTTTGCTTTACATTCATTTATATTTCAATCATTTCCCATTCACTAAGATTTAAATATGATTTTTAAATAGAAATTAATCAATATTTTTCTATTTTCTTTTATATTAATTAATCTGTAGATCTTTCTTTTTTCTACATTAACTTACTTTTAAATACTTTTTCCACACAAAATTTTCAGCAAGTTAATTACATTTCATCTACTATGAATTTTATATTCTAATTAATCAAAAGAATTTCACTTTAAAAGCAGTTTCAGTACAATGGATGAAATTCATGTATTAAGAATAAAAAAAAACTAATGAATACAAGTTGTCATTTTACTTTGGTTTTGTAATTTGATTCTTTAAGAATTTCTATTATGATTAAAACATTGGATTTTCAACATATAGACTTGCCTATATTTGGAATCATATTTATCAAAATGCAACATCAGCAATTAGATTACACTAAAAAGATTAACATGGAGAAGAATTTACAACAGGATGTCTGCAGCAGGTTTATAGGAAACATTTTGTAGATTAAAATAGAAAGGCAAGGAAGTAAAAATAAATGGAGCTTATTTAAATTATCTGTATTTTTCAAATGGTATCAGTGTTTTTGCAAATAATGCTTCAGAGCTTCAAAATATATTGCAAGATTTATTAGATGAAAGTAGTAATTAAAATATGTGCTAAAAAACTAATGTTTATTATATTTTTTCAGAAAAAAAAAAGCTTGAAAATCATATTTATTTTGCGTTAGATTATTAATACATATAAAAACACATGGATAAAATTAATCGCACAAATAAATTTGAATGGAGTGTTATTGATGTAATTAATATAATTTTATAGGGAAATATACCTAGGTGTTTGAAAATGAAAATTTTTGATATGTGTGTTTTACCAATTCTTACTTGGGAATCTGAGATTTGGATACTCATCAGAAAACCAATGCAGAGACTTCAGACCACTTAATAAAGTATGGAGAGATATACATTAATAGTAATAAAGAAATTAAAAATAAAACATGTATGAGAAAACAAACATATTACTGATGTCATTGAAAAAATTAAGAGACTGAAATGGAGCTGAGTGGCCAAATTGTTAGAAGAGATGATAATAGATGAACAGTTGGAGTTTTATAATAGATCTGAAGAGATTATAAAAGGCCAAAATAGAGATCTCATTTGAAATGGATGAATGAATTAAATAAGTTTGTTAGTATGATGTGAAATACAGTGGTTAAGACTTCGAAAAACTGGAATAAATGTGGAAAGATGATCATTTAGTGGATTGACAATGGTTAAAAATGTTGATGATGAAATATGGTATGTCATCATTATAGTAACAACTTTCTTTATACCATATTGCCACCTAGTGCAAACTATAGTAATCAATGGATTCTAGAAAGGTAGTGCATCAAAATCTCATCTAAAGCCTAATCATCCAATATCCACAGACTAGTTTTTAGCTTATGGCTTTTATTAGTTAAGAATGTTAAAGATGAGAGTACTGCACCTAAATCTTTGAATCTAATGCAGCCCTCCAGTAGCCTTTCTCTTACCTTTTTAGTTAACTATAAACCTAAGAACCCAGCTGAAAACACATTGTTTTCAATTCAAGCCAATTTTCTAGTATAATCATACATTGATGTCTTTGGTATTTTAATAATCATTGTCACTAGCATCACTTTAGTATAAGTGACATTAAACTATCAAAGCATTGCATTTTCATTTTTTTTTATGCTTCCACAATCTTTTAATTAGAAATTTCTCCATACAATAATGCCACCTAATGCAAGCCATAGCAATCAATGGATGCTAGAAGCTTAGTCTATCAAAATCCCTATCTAGGGCATACTTAATTCAATATCTCCAAACTAATTTCTAGCTTGTGGTTTTCATCAATGAAGACCATATCATTGGATTTAATGCATATCGCCAGCAGCCATCTTTTACCTTTTTAATCAACTATAAAACTATGAGCCCAAAGTCTAACCCAATAATTAGTTGATTTGCTTGTGTAGTCATACATATCAGAACCCAATTCATTATTTATAAACTTTGCTGTCTTTGGTTTTTTAATAACAATAGTCACCAAAATCCTTTGGCTAGGATTAGCTCGGATTGAAATTATTATTGTGTTTCTTTTAGTTTGGGCTCACAGATCCAAGACTCTTCACTGATGAAAACCATAAGCTAGAAACTAGTCTGAAGATACTGGATGAGTAAAGCAGTACATGGGGATTTTGATGCACCATTATACATCACATGTGTATAACTGTTGCTTTGACAGCTTACAACACTGTTCTCCAATTGATAGTTTAACATAATATATAAAGACTTTTGCTTGCAAATATATTTAAGACCAAAAAATTTTAAAGGTTTAAATAAAAAAAATCAGATAGTCTTTATAAATATTAAGCATTTAAATATTATGGAGAATTGATCAAGGCAGAGTTGAAAACAACTGTAAATTATTCCTTTAACATATTAATTAATAAAACACTATCAGTGTGAATACTTCTAAATTGATAAATAAGTTGATTACTTTTTTACTGCTTATATATTCTTATCAATTTTGACATTATGCTAAAATAACCAGACAAACATTTTTCCCAGGTAAATTATTTTGCTTCTTATAATACTGCTCTTAAGTTGACAATGAGCCCACAAAGATTTTATTGGCTGATTATTGTAATGTAATCTTAAAATTGATAAGAGTAAACTCCTAGTAGATTGGTTTATTTTTTTAAACTTTGTTATGGAATAATTAATTATCCCATTACTAGTTTAGCAGTATGCACATTTGGTTAATGAAACAATGCATTATAAATTAGCTTCAGTTAATGTTTAATATTTTAATTTGTAATTGTTTTCAATTATGCTTTAACTTAATTCTCTATAACATTTAAATGTTAAAATTTAATAGACCACATTGTTGTGATTATTTTAAGCTTTAAAATCCATTTAATTTTTCTACTCATATGAACAATCTTTTGTGCAATATGTTGAGATATCATCAGTGAGCTCATGATCAGATGAAGAGCAATGTTGTAAGCAACAAAACAATTGTCCTGAAAAAGCTGCTTATTTTAGTAAGATATCAAAGTAGTAAGGCTATATTATCAGCAAATTTGTTGGCTGTTTTGTGTGAACTTTGTTAAAGGAGTAAGGAATTAGTAATGAGTTTCTGTGTGTGTGTGTTTAAATAAAATAGTTTTTTAGGTTAAACCATATATTAGATTTCATTAATTCCCAATGTTTTGATGAATTAACATCCATCATTGTCAAGGTTAACTTTTCAAAGAAAAATTGTTAGATATCAAATAGTAATGAGATTGAGTGTGATGTAAAAAATAAAATTGAGCGTTAAGTAGTTGAGCATTCAGAATATCTGGATTAACAAAATGTTTATTTTCTTCAGTTTCACTATTAATTGATTTCAAGTTTATATTAGAAGAGATAAAGTAAGTGGTTTTCATTAGGTTGGAATATGTTGTGCTTCATCAGCTGTATTTAATGACTTATTTTATCTTTTTTTTTTTTTTTTTTGATAATATAAACTTGGAAATCAATTAATAGTGAAACTGAAGAAAAACATTTTGTTAATCCACATATTCTGATTGCTCAACTACTTAACGCTCAATCTCATTCTTTACCTCACACTTAATCTCATTACTATTTGAGATCTAACAGTTTTTCTTTGAAAAATTAATCTTGACAATGGTGGATGCTATTTCATCGTAACACTGGGAATTAGTCAAAACTAATATTATTTCATCATAATGCTGGGAATTAATCAAAACTAATACATGGTTTAATCCAAGACCTATTTTATTTACATATATAACCATGAAAACATTAAATCTATTTATCTATAAATATTGATAAATAGATAGCTAGAAATGAAAAAAAAATTACACATGTGTTAACCATAAATATATAAATGTTTAATATATTCAATTTTTTCATTTTCAGACAGCAGATTTGGCTGTTGCTTCACTTACAATTAATTATATCAGAGAAGAAGTCATTGATTTTACAAAACCATTCATGACATTAGGAATTAGTATATTATTCAAAATCCCTAAAGGTGCACCTCCTAGGCTCTTCTCTTTTCTTAATCCATTATCTATTGAGATTTGGATTTATGTTTTAGCAGCTTATATTGCTGTCAGCTTTACCATGTTCATTTTGGCGCGATTTAGCCCATATGAATGGTACAATCCGCACCCTTGCAACAGCCACACCGACGTCGTGGAAAATCAGTTCACATTGGCGAACAGCTTCTGGTTCACCATAGGAACTTTGATGCAGCAGGGATCGGATATTAATCCGAGAGCGGTCTCGACGAGAATAGTCGGTGGAATTTGGTGGTTCTTTACATTGATAATCATTTCATCATACACAGCCAATTTAGCTGCCTTCTTGACTGTGGAACGGATGACATCACCAATACAAAACGCCGATGATCTCGCCAGCCAATCAGAAATCGCTTATGGAACAATTTCCGGTGGTTCAACAATGACTTTCTTTAAGGTAATCTGCTTAAAATATATAGCTTAAATACATTTTTTGACTCTTTTAAATGATATTTGTTGTAATATTGCATCAATGTTTTTTTGCCTTCACATTATTGAAGCATTGTTTTAATTTTTGTATTTATTTTCCTTTATTATTGTTTTTTATTTGTAATTTTTTTTTCCTAATATATTTTTAGTGGTATCTTTTGTTAATGGAATCTAAGTATGGTTCAAAGCTTATAACAATTTAGAGGCTTAACTTTGCAAAAAAGTATTAGGATAAGTTTCATTTGAAGTTGATGTTCTGATTAGTTTAGTCCAGTAGTATTGAACTCAAAAACTAAATATACTTGGAATTATTCTCAGATTAGAAAAATATGAATAGTTTTTCCTCATTTGAAAATGTTATGAGCAACATAAGTATTAGTTGATTGTATGAGCAGAAAATGCATATAATAAATAAATACATAGTACTTACTACCTTCTTGATCTACAGCATAGTAGCAATAATTGGCAACTATCATGACGTGCATTACATTCTGTTTCTTAATGCCTTTTGGGAAGTGGCTACATTATTTGAGGTGTAATTATTTCTTTATTAGCAGATTTCATGATTTGTTGAAGATATCCCCTTTCTGTAGATTAAATATAAAGTATTTGCAAGACATGTTTTAGTTTCTTTTTCAGTAAACCATGTAATGACAAAAATGTTTAATAATTTAGGAAAAATTCTTCTTTTAATTTTTCTCTTTTAGTATAGAATCCAATGCTTTTTTATAATCAAATTCAATATAATATGCCAACTCTTATTTATTATTTCTTTGTATAAGTAGTTTTTGGATTTATCTATTATGCTGTAATCATTTAAAATTCTGTTTGTTCTTTTGCTTTTCTTGATTGCAATGATTTAAATAGATTAAGGATCATAAATAGATTTTAATTTGGGCTAAAACTTGATTCTATTTAATGCTTTTGTGAACTCTGGGGGAAAATGAGGTTTATAACAGATACTTTCATTTCATTATAAGTGACCTTTACAATTTAACATTGCCTGTATTCCTAAGAGCTGTTTGACGGTGAACTCCTGTATCACAGGCTATGATGCTTAGACATCTTAAGATGCCCTGTAAGTCCAATAGTTAGTGGACAATCATTAATTTAATTATGTAAGATTTACTATATTTAATTATTATCAATAAATGGAACATCTTGTCTCTGAAAAGAGTTTGCATTTGCATGAGAACAAAGATGAATATAGAAAAAGTAGAATAAGTTCAATAGATAACACTAGTAAATCATTACATTGGAAGAAAAATCAAATGAGTAAATTTCAAATATTTTTTATATATTATTTCAGGTGGAAACCATACAATTATAACATTAACATCCTTAAGATGTGCTTTTTAGTTGTTAAGATAATGTTTATTTCTTTTTTATTACTCATTATATTTATAAAAATGTCTTATTTTTTATTATTTCCAAAGGTGTTTGTGTATATAAAATACAATAAAATATTTTTATTTTCCACAACCAAATAGATTACTTTATTAAAACCCATATATGTTGAATATATATTGTAATAGGATGGATGTGGGTGGACAGGAATGATGGAAATTATCATCATCTCAAACAATAAGTAAGAGAAAAATGAGCACTGGAAGAAAATATTAAACAATATATATATATATCATCACCATCATTAATCAAATCAAGTCATCCTATGTCACTGGAATTGCTCTAAGTTAATTATTGAGTTAAAGCCAAGGTTATGGATAATAGAAAAGCAATAATTTGCATGCTCATATTTAAATACTAAAGTTAAAATAATATACATAAAAATACTGAGATCAAGAGATTATGCTGATCATCATTGATGCTCTGGGCCACCTTGCCATCGATAAAATAGGAATTCAGTGGATTTTTCTACAGAGAATAATTTGGAAAAACAGCTATTAAAGTTTAAAAATATATTTAGTATTATTTACGATAATCAATTTTTTTTTAAAATGAAGATGAAACTTTTATTTATTCTAATATAGAACACTATAGAAGAAAAAAATGGAAAAATCTGCAAAAGTTCAGTTTTTAGAAAAGAAAATGCTTATATTTTACTAATATTAATGAATTACTTACAAACATCATGGCTGTCCAGAAGTAGCAATGAGAAATTGGGAAGGGGCGTTTGTTTGATTTATTAACTAAATTTTTAAGAAACTGGAATATTAACTGAAATTTGAACGTAAATCTTTCTTAAAACTGATTTTTAAACATCCAACTTCCAATACTTTCAAAACAATGGGAAGCTTGTTTTAAGAAAATGCAGTTCAACTCATTAGTTAGTTATATTGCTGATTATGATAAACTTTGAAAAATGAAGAAAATTGTCAAAAAAAAACCCGCTACCATGAACAATAAAAGAACTTTACGTACGAAAATAGGTAAATGTTCAGTTAATTTTATTTACTGTAATTGAAAAAAAAAATCTCGTCTTAATTAATTTATGTTTTTAAAATCTGGTCTTCATTTTTTCAAAGCTCTATAATGAAAAAACAAAAAGGAAAAGAGGAATAACGTTGTGATTTTAAATTATTATCAATAAGTGAATGACGACTTTAATTTAAATTAAACTTAGTTTGTTGAAATTGGGCAGATGTATTTTTAATATCAAATTCTTTATATTTCATTAATGAAGAATATAGTTTAGCATTATATTACACATGGCCTTATAAATTAGTTCTGTTATAAAACTTATATAATATTTATAGTGTGTTTGATATGATAATATTGTGAGAAGATGTGTCTACATTTGTCCTATATCTGAAGCAAATCATTAAAATAATTATTTTCTTCAATATTAATATTTTAAAAGAGAATATCTGAGGGATAAATAGTTTAAAATATTCATTCAATATCTCTGCACAGATTCATAAACGAACAAATATACGAGTACAATGTAATATGTGTGACCTCATATTAAAGATTTAAGTGTGTGAATCTGAAGGGATGTCACAATTTTGATTTATACAGAAATTATATAAAATATTTAATTGTATTTTTTTTTTTTGAAAATAGTAATAAATATTAAAATAGACCAATACAATAAGCAGACATTGCTTATATTTATCTAAAAAAAAAATTGTTTTATTTACTTGGTAATTCTTATTTCAATTCACTCATTCATTCATCCATTTGTGTATTTTATATTGGAGTTGATAAACCTCATAAGTAGCAAAGATTATAGTGGATACTCTTACAATTCTATTAATTTTACTAATATAACAATTAGGATCCTTCCAAATGGTGATCATCAAAGGCTTGTATGGAATAGGCAAAAGGATTTGACAGGACAAATATTAGATAGATATCCTGATTTACATAGCATTTAAGAAATACAAGTATTTGTAAATATGAATAAATAAATGATTTTGATTTTTTTACTCATGCTCTTGTCTTCTATATACAAACTCTGGTATCCTGATAAACAGATTGGCATCCTGATGCTTTTGCCTTTATAATATGTAGTAACAGGAAGATATAAAACTAATGATAAATCATTTATCTACAAATTGGAACATGTTTATATACTAAATGTGACTGTTTGAATATGGTGTCAAAAAGACCAAAGTAATTAAAGAATAGCCGATAATATTCTGAAAAAAAAAAAACAATAGGTAACTTGATGGTGCCAAATTGTGTAAAGTTATGATATCTAATTTTTAAGCTATTAATGATAATCAAAAGAAGAACTGCGCAATTTCAATTTAAAAACTGTTTTTTTTTAATATTGTTTACACTTTCAGATGTATCTCATCTAACCTCAAATGGTTGATAAACAGTTTAGTCTGTTAAAGATAGCTTTTATTTGTAAGTTATATGGGTGAGAGTTATGATAATGTAATGTACTTTAAAATGAAAAGCTATCCTGTAGGCTTGATCTTCATTTTTCTACATTTTCTTATAAACTTTTTTCAGTTATTGGTTACAAATTCTAGATAGCATAAAGCACAAATATGGAGACTGATGACAATATAGATTATTCATTTTTAACAAATTAATTAATAATGAAAAACTTATACATATAAAATATAATAAAATGAGAATAGCATGGTGAGTTTATTGGCTTTTAACCATTGAGTTTAAGATCAAGAAACACCATGGTCTTTCTTCTCAGTTGCCTGATAAGGCAGAATGAATGTTTGTGTAAATGATAAATATTTTTCCAATGCATATATAAAATTATGACAGACACAAATAAATCATGGCCTTTATTCCCAGGAGACTGTAAAGTCACCAACCAAGGCAGCAGTTGGTGGTGGAAGGGGAGCATGCTAAGAATCCCCTGATTGCAGACCCAGGCTGCCATTATATGATGACTTTTTATTTAGGTACTTACAATTGCAGATCACTTTCAAATGAAGAAGATTGCAAGAATTAGAACTGTCTTATATTAAATGGGACATTATTGGAACTTTGTGAAATTAGAAGAAAAGGTGAAGAGACAATTGATTTAAAAAGTGGACATGTACTCTACTATAAAGGCACAAATATTGGAAATACAAGTGGAGTAGGATTCATTATAAATAAAAAGTGGAAGGACAACATTGTGGAGATTGATGGTGTATCGGACAGAGTGGCAAGATTAGTTATACAACTTAATAGCAGATACCAAATGCAGATAATTCAGGTTTATGCCCCAACAAGTTCTCATAGTGATGAAATAGTAGAAGATTTTTATATGGATTTACAAAAGGCTTTTGATCAGAGTAAACAACATTTTAAAATTGTTATGGGAGACTTTAATGCTAGAATTGGTAAACAAATGAAAGATGAAAGCGCTGTACGTAATTTTGTTTATGGTAATAGAAATGAAAAAGGACATAGACTTGTGGAATTTGCAGAAAAAAAAAAAACTTCATATTATGAATTTTTTTTGGGAGAAAAATGTTAAAAGGAAATGGACATGGAAGCATCCAAATGAAGGTACAGCAGAATTGTATTATATTTTGACTAACAGAAAATATATATTTCAAAATTGTAATGTTCTTAATAAATTTAACAGTTGATATTCCTAATCTTAAGAAACATTCTAATGAATTTAAGTTAGAACTTACAAATCAGTTTCAAGTATTAGTAGATTTTGAACATGATTCAGATTTGAATGAAATTAATGTGAAAATAACTGATACACTTTTAAAAACTGCAACAAGCAATTGACCAATAAAATTTCTACTGAAACTATAGAATTTATGAAGAAAAGAAGGAATATGAAGATATACAAAAATGATGCATTAAAAAGGATTGAATATCTTGAATTTTGTAAAATGGTGTGGAAAAGAGTTGAAAATGATATATGAAAGTATAATTGTGAACTAGCAAAGAAAGCTGTAGAAGACAATAAAAGTCTCAAGAGTGTAAAACAACATTTTGGTATTGGTAGGAAATTTATATCTGCAATAAGAAAAAAAAAGATGGAATTATTACTAAAAAGAGAGATAACATTATGAAATAGGTAAAAGATTTTTATCAAGAATTATATAGTAATAAAGAACAAATATCTCCTATATCTATTACATCTTTGGACTTGCCAAGAATTTTAAATGAAGAAGTGAGACATGCAATTAAATGTATGAAGAAAGGAAAGGCTCCAGGTAATGATAGAATTATAATTGATATATTAAAAGAAGCAGGTGAAGAAATAGAAATTTTTTTAGCAAAGTTATATGCCAAATGTCTAAATGATAAAGAGGTACCAGATGATTGGAAGAATGCAGTAATAATATTAATATTTAAAAAAGGTGATAAAGAAGATATTAGAAATTACAGACCTATCAGCCTTTTATCAGTTTTATACAAAATTTTTACCAAGATAATTACAACTCGCCTACAGAGAACATTGAATTTCCACCAACCAAAAGAACAAGCTGGATTTAAAACTGGTTTTAGTACAGTAGATCATATCCAGGTATTGAGAGAAGTTATAGAAAGGACAAATGAATATGAGTTGCCATTATGCTTTGGATTTGTAGATTATGAAAAGGCATTTGATTCTATACACATTTCTTCAGTGATTAAAGCATTGGATCATCAAGGTGTAGATCCAGGATATTGTCATATTTTAAAGAATATTTATAAAAATGCAACAGCAACAATTAGATTACATAATGATATTGGAAAAGTCAACATTGAGAAGGGTGTAAGACAAACTGACTCAATATCTACAAAACGTTTTACAGTAGTGCTGCAAAAAGTATTTTGTGCATTAAAATGGGAAGCTAAAGGAGTGAAAGTAAATGGAGATTATTTAAGTCATTTAGATTTTGCCGATGATGTAATTGTTTTTGCAAATAATGTTTTAGAGCTGCAGGAAATGTTGCAAGAGCTATCAGATAAAAGTAGGAGTATAGGATTAAAGATAAATGTTAAAAAAGACTAAAGTAATGTTTAATGGATTTTTTCAAAGTATGAAAGTAAAGATTATGATGAGTTAGAAGTTAACAGTTACAAATACTTTGGTCAGATTATTAATACAAATGGAAACTTAATGGATGAAATTAATCATAGAATTAAACTTGGTTGGAGTACTTTTTGTAGAAATAACTTGATACTAGAAGGAAATATGCCTATGTGTTTGAAAAGAAAGGTTTTTAATAAATGTGTTTTACCAGTTCTTACTTATGGATCTGAGACTTGGACACTTAATAGAAGAGCAACCACTCAAAGAAGTACAGAGAGATGCATGTTGGGGGTAACAAAAAGATATTGAAAACGCAATATATGGGTAAGAGAACAAACAGGTGTTATTGAGCTCATTGAAAAAAATAAAAGATTGAAGTGGAATTGGGCTAGGCATATTGCTAGAAGAGATGATAATAGATGGACAATTGAAATCTTGAACTGAATTCCAAGATTAGGTAAAAGACCCAGAAAAAGACCACATGTGAGAAGGATGGATGAAATGTGTTCAGGGGTGATGCGGAGAAGAGAAACTAAAGATCGGAGAAGATGAATTGAACTTGGAGCGCCCTTCATCCTGCAGTGGATTGATAATAGTTGTTGATGATGATGATAATACTTAGATTATAATTTTTATATATACCGATATCCATGGAATTATTATTCATTAAATTAAAGATTTGACAATATCTAACTAACAATTTAAATTCATTCATCTCCCAACTTTATTGTGCACATGCAGAAAACATTTTAGCAGGAAGAGGAAAAAGACGTAAAATTTCATCTTCATGTAAAAAGTCACAATTTGTTCTCACAAAAGGCAAGAATACTGTCTCCACTCTTCAAAGACAAAAAATAATATTTCTACAAAATAACTTCCCTATAAACTTACAAATTATGTATTTCAAATCTAAATTTTTTAAATTGAAATAATTAAATTTCTTACCAGTATGTGTTTTCTACTGAAATGATATATGAACTTATGATTATCATTAGTTGCTTTATATATTTTTCACATTTTGAAGTTTTCTAAACACTTTTACAGGTCACTTATTTTTTTGAGAAATCACTCGGTTTATGCATAACAAGCTTCAATTTCCTATCACAGTTCTCTCTTAATTTTGGCTACAGTTGATATTTTTACAACTAGTTTCAGTAACTGGTTGATATTATTGAGTTTTGATTAATTGATAGAAAACAGAGCTAATCATAGCAGCTTAATTGTAGGCATGATTAACACATCCTTGGTACATTACTTAACAAGCTACAGCTTAAGGCTTCAAAATAGATCTTAGCAAGTTACACAATTTCTCTTAATACTTGATTGGAAAGAAATTACCTATGATTGTTATTTAGCCAATCATCTTTGAAAAAACTATAAGCACTGCAAATAGAACTTACACTGTATATAGAATTTTTTCACATTAAAAGCTTACTTTATCCTGTAGATTGAACAATATTTTTCTTATTGATGCAGTCAGGATGAATGTTGTAATATTTTTTTATTTAGCCAACTTGCACCAAGTTTGAAATCTGCAGTTTGAAGATTTTAGTCTAGGGTGAACTTCCTATCACCAAACCATCTGGTTTTTCATCAGTCTGAAGCTAATTCTGCTCTCTGCCAGGGGGTTTGTTTTCCTAATCTTTGATTATTTGTGGCTTTCTGGACAATATATTATTTATCAAATTGTAGTTTTCAATCTATTTTTTTTAAACTTAAATAAAAATTTATAAACCAAAGATGGTTGTTTTATATTTCATCTTAACAAAAGTGAATTTCCTACAATAAATTTAAGCTATACATTTTTATTATTTCCATCAGGTAAAAACAAATATCTTTGGCAATTACTAATAAAATCCACCACTTCAAGGTAGTCTCAGGATCTTCTCTCTTCTCTCCTATAATGAACGATGGAAATTTATGTTTGCCAACATGCATTACTCAATTTGTACATCTTATGATGCTTACCCTAATATTAAATATGAAAATTATTTTGAATTTCAACCTTGAACAATTCTCATAGTTGTTTATCCAACATTCTTTTCAATATTTTTTATTAAGTCAAAATGTTTTAAATAATTAAATATAAATGATTATGAAAAATCATTCAATATGTAAATTTCTTTCTGTACACTTATATTTAGATACATATAGATATTTTTATATTTTATGTACATTTTATTTAACCTTTTGTGACATGCTATATATTGAAATCTTCAACTTAAATTACTTTTCTGACAAAATTTTATATAATTTTATACATTTTAGATATAAATTTATATCCGCATTATGATACAGTTTGATATCCCTTCCCTAAAATGAGAACAAAATAACAGACATTCTAATGTTACGTATCTTCTTTCCACTTTTTAATTGATTTTGTTTCTATTTTATATCCATGTCTTAAGCTATGATGATTTTATACTTTTGTTATGTCTTTATAACCTGGTATTTCTCTTGTTATATATTATGATTTTTCTGGATCTTTTTATATGACACAGCTGCATCCAATACATTTAATATATTCATTTTATTTTTAACTTGTGAAAAATAAGGTAAAATTTGAGACTGTTTTGCTGTTTTCATTGGTATATTTAGATAAATATTTATTCAGTTTCATTAATATTCAGCAAGCGATTTCTTTATTTCTTCATAAATTCATCTTATCAATCATAATAGACAAAACTTAGAGGACTGCATCAATCTCTCCAATTATTGGTTATCTTTATGCTGAACAATATCCACAATTTGTTTGAAATCCATACCAGTCATGTCATTTATGATTGCTAATTAGAAACATTTCTGTTTGAGAAGCTCAAAATGGGTCACAAAGACTTGACTGACACTCCCCACCCTTTATTTTAGTAAGCCAGGCATTGACTATGATGAAATAAGTTAAGTATTTCTCCACTGGTGATTCAACTTTGGAAGGGTATGCTATTCTCTTATGGGTCAATAATTTTTTAAATGATGAAATGAATAGCTTCATATATGATTTCACATTCTTCAATGAATAATTTTTTTAGAATCAATTACTTTTGCTAATATCATATATTTTCCTAGTATCTCACGCTATGTTGTATATCCTCATCACTTCTTTGAGCATCTCTACCTACAAATCTACTCTTTCTCTTATTCTCTTAATCAATTTTAGAAACATTATAAATACCTTTACATATTTCCCACCATCCATGTTTTCTTATCATATAATGATTTGGTAGAAACATTCATTCAAATTTCAATGGCTGACTTAATAGAGATAAGTTTTATCATCAAACACATTTTTTTAAATCTTCTTTAATTAATTGATCCAAAGCTTTCATTGATCAGCTATGAAATCTATGTATTAAATAACATGATGCTACACTTCCTCCAAATATAGACAGACAGGGACAGAATAATTGAATGCATTTAAAACCTAGTTAATGTAATTTACAATTTATTTAATTGATCACTGATTTTTGATGTTTGGAGTGTATTTCAATATCTGAAACAACAATGATGTAGTTCCCACATGATATATTCACAGAGGTTTTACTGAGAATTCTGCATGGATGTTAAATATATCTCATTTTCTTTCTTGTTTATCCACTCCTAGCTTTTGGATGACATAAAGAATGTGTAATGATCCAAGATGCTGACTCAAAACTAATAAAATCTTGATATTTGATTATATTGATTACATTTTAAATGTTGGTCTATGGCAATAGGTTTGTGCCAACAAGTGTTGAATGTACATATTATATTATCAAGTATCTAATCCTTTTGAAACAGGGATAATGGTCCATAGAAATCTAATTTACTGAATAAATGCTGTATTTTCTGCAACACGTAATGCCTGTACAAACAGTGAGTGTATAATATCTGGTAGTTTTGCATGGCAATAATATCATTATCTTCACTTATCTCCTATCTGGTACTAGATAACCTGTATTTTAATTTACATCTTTATTTTTCCACAGATTGTCTTTAAAGACAATCTTCTCTTTTTCTTCCAGATATTACATTAATTTGCTACAAATTGGATCATTCTGTTGTCTTTCAAGTAGATACTGCAAATAAATTAACATTAATTTCTCTGTAGACAGCAAAATTAATCATGGTATACAGACATATACTTATATATATAATCAAACTTATCCCAAATTCATAACTAACACAGACTAGCCAAAAAATAAACTCTAAAACACAACCAATGGTTTTACTGTTAGAAGCAGACTTCTCAAGTGTAAAGAACTAAAAGATAACAAATTTATATTATTCATTACAAGACCACTTACATCCCATACTCCCTTAATATTAAAACAACTTTTAAATAAGTTAATTGCTTTAGGATAAAATTTTTAATAATAAAGAATCTTTAATTCTTTTTCAAAGAAGTCAACCTTAGCCTCATCAAAATTAAGTGTGGTTTGTATCTTTTTCATGGATATGTAAAGCAAACAAGAGATATTTATTTCTAACCCTATTTTTATGTATCTTTTCATTTAAAAAGTCTCAATACCAATAATAATCAACAATCTCAAACTGTTGTTAAGGTAACCTCCTTTTAATATATATATAATATTCTAACTATCAGAATATATCTAGTCAGCATGATGTGGCATGAAATTATAACTATATAAAACATAAAGCCACTAATAATAACACATTGAATGCCAAGTTAAAAGAGTGCTTGTGATTGCTATATAAATAATCATCAAAAAATGGTTAACAGACTCTCACAAGGCTGTAAATGAATCAAAGAAATCTTTAATCAAGACAGATGGATAGGAAAGGACATTTTATTGTTTACCCTACTATAATAATTAAATTTATGCAAATGGTAAGATCTTAGATTATTAATAAACTCAAGTAACCATAGTTATCCTTATAATGTGTTTGTGTTCTTTTGATTAACTACACTGTAAATAAGAAATCATGATAATTTCACTTTCCTTTTTAATTTCAACAATCTTAAATACTTTCAGTTTGTTATATTAAAATTATTTCTAGTTATGAAAATAATAATAATGATAAACAGAACTTAAAAAATTAGGTCACAAAATAAATAAAATGGAATCTATTGAGTGTTCATATATTACTAGACATGTGATGATGCAAAAATGAAAAAACGTGAAATAAAATAAATGTAAATAAATGTTTTTATTTATAAAATATATAATAATAGAATATTAATAATGATAATAATGAAAGAAAAGATTAGCAACTGGATTTTGTAAAGATAAATCATATTTTAATCAATATACTCACTATTACTCCTGTATAAATGTGTTATTAAAACAATCAAAATATTAAAGAATATTTTTTTTATCAAAAGCAATATTATGTTCCTATAGAAATTATCATAAAATATACTCATTAAATATTTTATTTTATTTTTACTTTATCACTTCTGTTCTAATATGTTTCCTTCATGCAAAACTTCATATTATTTCTTCACTATTTGTTCAGCATATACTGATTTCATTATAAGACATGGGATTCTTTAGACCTCAAATTCTTTACAAATAACTTTACAAAATATATGTGTAGTGTGAAGATATTGTCTTTATCTGCAATAATAATGCAAGTCATCAATATTTTTCTTCAAATATATAATGAAACAATAAAAATCAAAATAATTTACCACCATAAGATCAGAAATATTCAAAGATCAATAAAACATAATATAATTATATAAGGAAGTTGAACGCAAACTTTCAAGTTCCTTCAGCTATGTTCAAGTTCCTTATATAACTACATCTAAAACTGCAAGTATATTAATTATACTTGTATTTAATCAAAACTTAATATAATAAAAATATATATCTAAAATATTAATTTTAAATGAATGATTTCAAAGAAATCTTATTTTTACTACAAAGTGGCATATAATTAAATAATATATTAAGTTTAACTATAAATCTTTAAATAATAAAATTCCTGTGATCTAAAATTGTCTTCCTTTAAACATCCATATTTTTAGTAACAGTATATTATGAGGATTCTGTATTTTATTATTAATAATATTAATCATAAATAAAAAATATCATTTGATAAATAAAGTTTTTTAAAAGTCAATATTTTTTCTTGAAGACAATTTTTGAGATGCTTTTACTTTATAATCTGATGCAGTGTAAAAAAAACATTTTCTCTATGCTTCTATTTTTTTTAGAATTCCTAAGATAATGCATCTATTCTGATTTTCTTAAAAGTCACAATAAGTTGTTTATCCAAATGAATTAACTTTCCTTTGCTTGATTTAGATTGTGAAAACAAAGTTTTTAAGCATTTTTAATGTTTAGTTTCCAAAACAGTCTCTATTTCCCATTAATATGTGGATTTCTTTTATGATGATACTTTAGATGGTATAAACTTAGACAATGTAAGGAGAGATTTTGCTCTTAAGCAAAAGTTTCATGAATTAATTTAGCTTTGTTACTACTAAATATGTTCAGTTTTTTAATCATATGAATACACGGCTAATGCTTAACAAAAGATAATCTAGATTAAAAGATAAGCTTCATCCAGTTCAGTCTTAATTATAAGTTCCTGTTAACATGTCATTGATGCTTTAGCAATGCAAGAAGATTATTAAATTTACTTGAAAATATTTAACTTATTTATCCTTCATGTCAATTTCCCACCATTTAGATAGACACATACACTTATTTGCATGCAAGAATTACCTCATGAACAAGTTGCAGCATTCTATACAAATAAAATTCAAATTACAAAATAATATTTAACAAATATTTTTAAATAAAATATTATATTTCCAATAAATTTCAATAATATAAACCTTAAATATTAATATAAATTACTTCTATTTTATTTATTTATTGATTTATTCCCATAATAAACCATCTTTTTATTCTAAAATTAAATGAGAATTTTATACCAGAATTTTAAATAATACTATCTTAAACTTAAAATAGATAGACTAAATGTGCACACACACACACACACACTTTAAAGCATTAAATTAAAATGATATTTACTATTCTAAATTATTTTAATATTACACATAAATTAACATAAATATTATTTTAGAAATTTATTTCTTGACTATTCATTCACATTTATAATATATATTTTTACCCTGTATTACCGCTTACTAAAGTTTAATATAATGTGTATGTTTTAATGAAAATAAATACTCTTTTGTTTTATCACAAATTCAGGATTTGATACAAAATTTTCAAGACGTTATAACATACATATAACATATAAGAAATTTGAAGATCATTCTTATAAAGTATATAAATTTAAATAATATTAGCTGCAAATAAACTAATAAAAATTTTAAATTGTATCAGTCATTATATTTGGTCTGAATACCATATATTACAATATATATTGAAATGGAATATTTATCCTGTCATATCCATTTAAGCTAGTTACTCTCTATCATCCACTCAGTTGTCAGGTTTAAACCCAAATAGTATCTTAAGACTTCTACATGGCTATAATTATGTATAAATATATGTGTGCGTTAATGTCTGTAACCTAACTATCATATATAGATTACAGTAATGCCTTTATTAAAAGTAATGTATAATTTACGTACAATTTATAATTCAATTTATAACTCACTTTGTTAAAATGCATGTATATATCTGGATTGCACATATTGCCACAGTACATATACATTAGACATATTTTGTTTTTGCAATTTGTTATTTATGATACTTACTAAAATTGATTTCTAGAATAATCTAAAATAATATCACACGATTCAAATTTAAGTTGGGATGGTGTGTTAATTGATATTAAAAGTTATTACGATAGATGCTTGTCAAAACATATTTTGTCGCTAAGATAAACATTTAACCAACTTTGTGAATTATTAAAGTCTTACATGAAAATAAAAAGTAAAATTCTTAAAAACATTCTGTTCAAGGAATATACAAAAGGCAGGAATTATTTTGGTTCTTAAAATTATAAAACTTAATGTGTTAATGGCTTGTTTTGCTGGAGGAACAATTTGTTATTAAAATATATAATTTAATGGAACACGAGTATATATAGGCCATTTTGTAAGTGTTTGCTAACAGAATCCATGCCGGTTTAAATTTTAATAAGGCTGAAAGGAAAGATGGGAGTTACTGTTTTCCAAGCTTGGAGAATGGTGATTTTCATCTTTATAACTATGTGCTGAAGTCAACCAGCTACTATGGTGATGGACGACATTCCTATACTGATATTCCCACCTGGAGAGATGTGCTTTCTTTTCCAAGAATAATCATTGCAACCATACCCACCACCAAGAAAAGATGCTACCAACAGACATACTTTCAACAATGAGCCAAAGGTAAAATTCCTAATGCAACCACAAAGAGCTCTAAAATGAACTTTAAATCCTAGATCTAAAGCTATAGCTATTAATTAAATCTAACTCTCCAAAACCTTTTGTCTATTTAAATTGTAAAGTCACCAATTGATACCTGTCTTACTCTCTGTAACTGTAATATCTGTAAAATCTTTAATATTGCATATACTAAAATATAAAACTAATGATCATATTAGTAATTGTAATCTGTCTTTACTTTCATGCTTGCAGTGATTCCTATACTGTATTAATATTTTATTTTCTTATGTATGTGTTAATATGACAAATGTAATTCGAAACCCCGAGTGTAATATTTATAGTAAGTTTGTACCAAAGATGTTACTATTTCTATCTTCGATATAACAAATATAGAATAGCGTTTAGTTATCCAAACCTGACTTGCTGTTTAAAAATTAGATTAAGTAGTAATAACATTTAGTCATTTAGCAAACATTATAATGATCCAAATTGGTTTGAAACTTATTCTTTAATATATAATTATCTGGTTTGTCAGTACTGTAATTATACAATATAATTTCTAAAGATTATTTTACCTAATAAGAGAATTCTAGCTGTAAATATAGGTTATGAAGATGTATTTTGTACCCTGTAATTAATTCTAACCCCTTTAAAATATACCTTCCACTGTTAATGGTGTGGATCAGTTATTTGTTAGATGAGATTCTTGGCTTATTAATTCAGCCCCTTTATTATTGTATTAACTTTAAATGCTTAGTTTGTTGTCTTAGCAGTCCAAGGATTCACTATTTATTTTAAGGCATAAATAATTATTTTAGTGTTATATTGTCTTTCTGCATTGAAGATGTAGTCTTATGATATAGGCATAGATATATTCCTCTCTTGCTAAACTTTATGCACCAATGGAAAAAACCTACCCAGTTATCAGCTGCCTGTTTAATGGTGGACACAGATTATATACAGGGGTCAAATTGTTCAGGTATGAGCACCAAATATGCAACTGGAATACAGACCCAGGACTTTTGAATAGCTTATTCAAGTTCCAAACTTCTATATTTCAGATTAATTCATTAGCAAGCTTCTCGGTTTCAATGAACTACACATCTTATGTGTGGAAATAACTTTTCATCTGCATTGCCAAATGTCTAATAGAGTCTAGTAGTTTATGTATAGTAAACCACTTGTCACACTAATTTAGTCCATTCCCCCATGTAGAATACATATTCATGACTTTATCTGAAACCATGAGAATCTCTGGTGTAATAGGTCATGATTTGCATCACTTCCCAAGCTTAATAATTGTGCTCAAACTCTAATTTACCTAGCTTAAATATCAGTAATATTAAAGCTGTAATAGTTGATATTTGTCTCCGGTTATTTCCATCATTTGGCAATAGGAGAATTGTATACCATTTGGCATATTGAATTATCATAGACATCGATTATTTATTAAGCATGAAGGTTATTAAATTCATTTGAATGAAGTCACTGACACTGGATTAAGTTTAATTAACTTGCCAATTATGTAACATCTGATAACTTGGAATTAATTATATTCTAATCAATAATTGAGTGTAATGTGTTTTGCTTTCTGTTAATTATTGTCAACTATAATAAACTGATTTAAATGTACCTCGTCTTCATTTTCATTTTTGCCGCACTCCAATCCAATTAAATTATTAATTAAATACATTTAATATATGTAATAATTATAATATTGATACTATATATTTATTAATTAGATTTATCTTATTATTAGTTTATTGACCCAGTTAGTCTCATTTTTCTTCTTGTTCAGCAAATGGCCATGGTTTAAATAAAACTTGTAGGTAAACCCAGGAATGTTATCGTAGAATGTAATAGGTTGAAGCTTGAGTGGATTTAGGGACTCCTATATCCCTTATCAGCTTGGTATATTTTTCTGGAATTCTAGGTTTGTTATGTGAATATACAATTTTGACCATTACAATATATATAAATATATTGTAACAATTCTGGGGGTCTGGTCAAATGACTATAACTAATATTTTTATTAGTATTTGTAGATTATAAGTTTTTTTTCTTGATAATTTTATTGCCTATGTAGGAAAATAATAAAGTAAAAGTTAGTCAAATAATGATTTTGCCTCTGTAAATATAAATAGTCTGTTGTTGCTGAATTTTTGTGTAAAACATGTTTTGATCATTAGAATTTATTTAGACAGAAAACGTAAGCATAAATCCATCCTTGACACAAAACAATAACATTTTTTAAAGGTTACATTATGTGAGCATTTCTTGAACAAACTATAGATAAGTATGCTTCAGAATTAAAATTATAGTTTTATTTACAAAATAGGTCCCATTTTAAACACACTGATAGCGAATTCTGTACATGTTTAGAAGTAACTGCTACTAATTTTAAGTTTCAACAATTTATTAAACTCTAAAATTATTAATTTGTATTTTCAAGTTGACAATAGTACTGAAATTTGAATTTTATAGAAGAATATTTTATGACTCTTGGGAGATTTGTTCTTAGGTTTACAGAAAACAAAAATAGGTTTTTGAAAACCCTTGAGTGAATTATATATATTAACTGAATAAGAATGTTATTAGGCAAGATAACAATTTAAAGTTAGATATTCAATAACTATTAAGAATTTTTAAGAGTGATTGAAAGATTAAAGTACTAATTGTGATAATGTTAGATTTTTTAAGAAATCATTGCGAGTACTCTAAAAAATGATATTTTAGTTTCATTAAATTTGTGAATGATAGTTTTTTTATTATATGATAGTGATAATATTTTGAATAGACAGTATAATTGATCAACTTCTGTTTATATACAAATATTCATATGATTGCAGGATATGTTCATCCTACTGTCTTATTTCGATTTGAATTAAGATATCCATTTGATTCAATTAAAAATAATTTTCTGTAGTTGTAAAATGGGAAAGCAGTGAATCCTGATAAAATCACTGAAAATCTTTGAATTATGATGGTTATATATGTTAATGTTGATAGAAATTAAAAGTATAGTTAGGTTATTTTGTCAAATTTAATTGTATGGAAATAAAAGATGAGTCTTATTAAGTTAATTTGAAATCAGAAATTTTTATTTAAAAATAATCCATAATATTTCTAAAAATATGATGTTAAGATATTCTTCATCTTTCTAAATTGATATTAAATCTACATTGCAAGATGCATAGAATTATATAGCCTTATTAATGGATCTTTACGATACTTTATAAGCATAATAGTATACCATGGAATATCATTATTATATGCTGGAATATAAATATTTTTAAGGAATTTATTCTCTGATTGCTTTGAATTATAAATGAGAAAATCAGAGTCTGAGTGCAGTTTTAAAAAAATAGGACTCACAATAAAACATTTTTGTTGCCAGAAAAAGCATTATGAGTAAAAATATAATTTATTTAGGCTGTTATTTATTGAATCAAGTCATTTGAATAAATTAGAAAATGTGTAGTCATGATTGAAAATATCTAGTTATTCACAGAAATGCATTGCTATTATATACTTGCTATGTGAGTATTATGAGAGAAAATATTCTAGGGCATTTAAAACATAGATGTGGATTCTAACATTGTTTTTATTTTTATGATAATAGCTTGGAGAAGTTTGTAGGAATCTTCAGAAATCAATCATAAAAACATGGTAAAAGTTTGATAGTAATGTTTTAAATCTGAATTGATTAAAAACTCAAATTAAGAACTTTATCTTTTTTACCTGATGGTTGTGGTATTGTATTGTATTCAAATTATGTCTCATACAATTTAGAAATGATCTACTGAATACAATCTATAAAACATTTTTAATAATTAATAATTAAAAAGCACATAGGTTTAATTATTCAGTGTTGGGAAAAATCTTTAGAACACTTTATCTTAGTTAACTTGAGAATATGATGTGAAAGATAAACCCAAATATTACATTCTAGTTTGTAATACAATGCATTTCTATAATCAACATATCAAAAGATTTGGTAGTTCTTCCTAGAGATATAATTACTTCAGTTAAATTAAATGTATATGTAATTTTTATTCTGCCAAATTTATCATACAAAATATACGACCTCCCGCGAAGGTGATTAATAAATTCGGATTGGCCAGTTAACTTAAGCTTAACCTATAGAATGAATTCTTTGCTCTGCATGATTCCCGGGCATTTATGGATGCGGTGCTTCCAGCGCCAAACCTATTTGCGAAAGCAAACAAGAATTACACCCGGGACTTTATTAATGCAGAATAAACCCCGATAGCGACTCAATAAATATTTGCGGTGCTTTACCTTTGCGGTAATTAAGAAAAGGGGTGGTGTTCATTAACCTAGCTCATCTCAGGGAGTGGTGGTCAATAGACCGTGGACGGGAATTAGGGATTCCGACACTACTGTCTTTAACTGGAAGTGGGTTAATATCCGTAATCAACGGCATATTTGATGACTGAATCGATTTAAAAATCCAATCTTATCGATTAGTTTTCCCTGCGCAGAATGAAGTTCTCGTCTAATTTCGGAGGAGTGCGCTCGCTACCCTATACTAAAGTTCTATAAGCTGGTTATTCAAGGTAGAGCATACGTTTTATTTTAATTATGACATTTTTAGCCCCCTAACTATGAATTTGATTGACATAATATAAATACAAAGCGAAAGGAAAATATTCCACAAGATATTTTTAAAGTAAAACAATTTATTATACAACAAAAGAAAATATTAAAATTCATTTAGTTGACCCACCCCCCCGTTATTTACAACTCGTGTTTCATTGAATATTATGGCATACGCATACATGTACGGATTAAGTAAATTACCCTCTTTCTTTTGGATTTTAATAGGCCCCACAAAACACATTAATATTGTTCGTCTACTAAACTGCCTCCACGGACTTTGTAGTTGGTACGTTTTATTAAAACAGGTTTTAATCATAGAAAATTAACTTATTCCAAAGTTCCAATGGATGACGCAATCCGTTTAACACTCGGATTGTGTGGTAGGAGCAATTCAATAGGCAATTGATAAAGTTCACGTTACCTCAATATTCCAAAAGCATGGGTTACGATGACAAAGGCTCTATAGCTGGATGATCTCGTGGTTCGTTTCCCCATAGCGATCACTATTCTTTGCCGTCGATGACCGGAATTCGGCTTTCTTTGATTTTATTCCTTGCAGCACCTTCTGGACTGTGGGGCAGGCCTTCATCGCCTGTCAAGTTGAGGTTTTTACCCCACTCGATGCATGATACACTTTTATTCTGATTACTTTCTGGACCCGTGCAAGAAGACTCTTATCCCCTCTTTATTTTCTTTTATATCCTTTTTCCTCTCGTCCTTTCTCCTCCATTTTCGTGATCCCCTCCGGCGAAATCCCCTGGTTGCGTCATCCGAATAGACCATGACTGCGTCATTGCGGTCGCCATCGCATCAAATACATTCACATTTCAGACGGATCTCGTTTTGTTCCAATTTGCTATCCACTCGAAATACACTAATCACGCACATATATACATTCGCATGCCACAAACACCCCAACAAAACACGAGTTCTACGATGTTGATTTTTTTTTCTTTCTTTTATAGTCTAACAACTACCTCTAAATAAATATATGAATAATATACGGTTAATATTAAAATATTCCCATCACCATTAAATATTAATATTTCCGATTATTAGTAACTTTATTAGCTAATAGTATTAGTGATATATATATACCCATTTCTCTTGTAACTTTAGGCGGACCATTGCTCTCCTCAGTCCGCACCTTGTTACAAAATGTTCATAAAAAGATGATGGCAAGATCATGTGATCACAGTATGTTATTAGTCTTCCTAAATGACTATAGAATCTATATTTATAAGAAAAGACTCATTGAATTGAGGGTGGTGAACTTAAGTTAGATTGTCCTTCAAAATGCAGGTATCATTTATGTTTTAGAGATGAATTCGAGTGGTCATAAAAAGGTGGTTCAATATTGATTGCTTTTACAGGAATGGTATGGCTAAGGAGAGAAAGCAAAATATTTATCTGTCCTAAGCAATAAAAGTATGCCATTAAAGAAAAACAGATCAAATGGCATCTGGAGCTCATAGGTTCCTATAGTAAGGCAACAAAATTTATATTTAATTCTTTTTAGACATTTTCTTTTTATTTTGATGTTGGCTATGTTGATTTATTTGATTTTTTTATGAAATGAATAAAAATATATATTTTTAAAATCTCCATTGAATTGCTTTTAATTAATAATAGTAAAATTCTCTATCAATAACTTTTGAGCATATTTTAATAGAATCAGAAAAGAAAGACATGAAAACTAGTTAATTCCAATACTTAAATACAAAAAAGCAATTAACTTAGGAATTAAAATCATATTACACATTATTATACATTTTCAAGGATTTTAAAGTTGGAAGAATAGGTCTATCTTGTAATTAATGTCATTTAAATAATTTCCTAATTCTTAAAAATGTCAATAGAATACCAAATTAAAACAATTATAAAAAATGAAACTATATCGAAAATTAATGCCATTAATAAATTAAAATTTAACAGTTTTTTTCTACTATGTTCAGTTTCGTTTAATTTAGAACAATATATATCAACTAAATATATTAAATATTTAATCAATAGTACAAAACTATTTATTTAAGATATAAATATAGAAAGCTTTTTATAGAATAATATTGCATGCTCATACATGTATACCAGGGGTCCCCAACCCTATGCCTACGGGCACCATGGCTGCCGCCGCTATCCGAACACGATAAAAAATTATTTATCTGATACAAATAAATTTAATTTTAAAAATTTCTTATAAATTATTGTATTATATTATAATCAAATTGTAGGGCATACTATACTTTTACAGTGTAAAAGAGTCTATCTCTCGGTCTGCCAAGTGTGGTCTTTCTCTGCACATTGCACTAGCACAGAATAATAGAGTTAACACAGACACCAATCTCTCTGCTTTGTGCATGTTTATAAATTGTATCTGCGCACACAAGTCCACCATTTTGAGAAATACTAAGTCGGAGTTGGATTCAGAATAAATTGAATTACTCTTTATTTTTCAAAGATCAAATTTCAAAAATTATAACCCCAAAATGAGTAAAAGACAAAGAAGCTATAATTTTAATACTGATTGGGAAGAATCACATTGTGTCATCAATATTAAAAGTAAATGAGTTTGTTTGCTGTGCAGCAGTAGTGTTGTAATGGTGAAAAAACAATATTGAATGTCACTTCCAGATAACTCATTCCACTTCTAATACCAGTTATCCACTTAAATCTGAATTATGAAAGAAGAAAATATCTCAACTAAAATCGAACCTGTCTGCCCAACTGTCAGTTTTCAGTAGGCCTATGATAAAATCTAAAAATGCCACTATTGCTTCTTTGAAAATTTCTCACATGCTCGCAAAGAAGAAAAAGCCTTTCCAGGATGGGAAATTGTTAAAAGAAGCATTTTTAACTGGTGCTGATTGCTTATTTGAGGGATTTTCCAACAAACATGAGAATATGTCAGCAATACAACACTTACAGTTGTCTGATAACACCGTCACAAGAAGAATACACAACATTTCAAAAGACTTGCAAACTCAATTAAAGAGTGATTTGGAGATATGTGAATGGTTCTCACTACAATTTGATGAGTCTACAGACATAACAGACACAGTACAGTTAGCAGTTATAGTGAGAATGATATTTAGTGATTTTAGTATAAAAGAAGAATTACTAAAAATATTACCAATGAAAGGATATTTACAACATATTCTTAACATAAGCAAAATTGATAGATATGCCTGTGCACAAGCTGTTGGTGATAACCACTGATGGAGCACCAGCTATGGTTGGTAATGTCAATGGATTTATTGCCCACTGCAAGAAAGACAAATCATTTTCTAACTTTGTCTTACCATTGCATTATCCACCAGGAAGTTTTGTGTGGTAGGATACTCCCCTTTGGACATATCATGAAAGTAATTACTATAATAGTGAACCTTATACAAGCAACCCCTTTATAACACCGTTTTTTTAAAGACCTATTGGAAAATTCTGAAGAACCGGATCTTATACTTCATAGTGAAGTATGTTGGCTTAGTAAGGGTAAAACTCTTTCAAGATTTATCAATTTAATTGAAGAAATAAAACATTATCTCAATTCTAAAAATCAAAATTTTGTTGATTTAACGAACTCTTCTGGCTTGTGGATTTGGCTTTCATCACGGATATAATGAAAAATTGAATCATTCAAACCTGTAGCTGCAGAGGAAAAACTTACATATATCGACAATGATAGGATCTGTAAAATCATTTAAAGCCAAACTGGTTTTGTGGATATCACATCTGCAAATGAAGAAACATACATTTTCCAAATATGGAAAAAAATGATAGGCGATGCTGAAATTGACTTTTCATCATTTGTTGTCAGTCTTTAATTACTTCAAAACCAGTTTGAAAAACGATTTCAGCCAATGGTCACCTTTTTATCAATCCTTTTGCTTGCCAAGTAATAGCTGCATAAATTGCAGAGCTTGTTCAAGTTAGGGCAGAAGAACTGGAGTTAGAAATTTTGGATCTTCAGAATGACATTGTCCTAAAATCCAATGTATCAGATGAAAACTTCTGGAATATAGTAGATAGAAATAAATTTCCATTCTTGAAAACAGCATCATACAAAATAAAATCGTTTTTTGGTTCCACATACTTGTGTGAATCATTGTTTTCAACCATGAATATCATAAAATCAAAATAGATCTCGACTGAGTGATGAACATCTTGATGATTGCTTATGAGCAGGAATATCATACTCCTCTAATTATGAAGTAATTGCCAGTGAAATGCAGTGCCAAAGATCACATTGACTTGTAATATTATATATAATTTAGTAATTTACATAAAAATATAAATGTTAATTATATGTTAAAATTTTATTTTTGAAATAAATATTTTTTTGTACATTATGTGTATTATTAACAATATCCAATTATAAATGTACATTGAAAAAATAAATGGTGCCCGCCATCTGGCCGGTATTATAGAATGTGCTCTTAAGTGCAAAAAGGTTGGGGATCCCTAATGTAGACTGAGAAAAGAAATTAGATACAGTGTATGTTCTCTCAGAGAAAGTAGATCTATTTATGAAAGTATTTTAAAAAATCTGAACTGGTATTTTATTGTACATGTATTATAGTTGTAATTTAGTTTTTATAAAAGTATTTTTTCATATACATTAAATAATTTGTTGACTTTAAAGTATGATCAAATGTTTTATTTTAAATCTACAAAAAATAATTTATTATACATATGTATATTCCTTTGGTTGAAATTATATAAATAAATAATACAACAACATAATATATAAAATTATCCATTTTTGTCACCTATGTGGTTCAACTAGGTAAATTTATACATTCGGTTATTATCTAATACATACACAGTTCATATTACAAAAATGTATATTTAAACAGAGTTGTTAATTAATATCTTAGTCCAAAAACTTTCTTTGGTATTTTATGTTAATATGAATTAGGATAACAAAAATAGATTTAAAATATCAATAATTATTATTAAGAAATAGGAAAAAGATATATCCATTGAACATATAAGTTGCGAAGTGAAAACTGTTCATTCTGATTTGATCCAATTGTAAAACAAAAGCAAATTAATAAACACAAATTGTTTTACAACAAAATATTAAGTAAATAAGATAATCTGCATTAGATAGAGTTCATCCATGTAATTAGCTGGAAAGTGTAACTCACAATTATAATTGACTAAGTAATATAAAAACAAAATGTTATTAAAACAGAATTTATTAGAAACCAATAGAAAAAGAAGAATAAATAGATACTTAAAAAATACATTATGATAGGATTTTTGAAGTGTTTGATTAAAATTAATTCTTTATTTAAATGTAATGCAGATAAAAAATTAATTTTAAATTTGCTTCAACTGGAATGTTGTATACCAAAATATAAAATATATATTTCAACATTGAACAACTTAAATATGGAATATGCAAGGCTGTATCAATAACAAAACAGTGATTTTTAATTTTCAAATGAATAAACCATGTTATATTCTTGGCCATAATATTTAAATAAATAATTACACACAGTTAACATAACTGACAAACTTTATTAAACTACTGCATTCTCAAACCCTAAGAGTGATGTCGCGCGCTCGCAAATCTCAGTTGTCACCGCTAGGCGTCATTCCATAATTATAGTACTAGCCATAACATGACAGCTCTCTTTTTTTTATTTTATTTACAAACATAGTCTTTTAAATGTACTGAAGGTCTTCTTCTTTGGTTTGAGTTTTCTCTCTTCCTGGAATGTTCAACTGGTATTCTCCTTATTGCTGTGCCATTATCACTTGATGTTGATGGTGGTAATTTCTCTGTCTCAGGTACAGGCAACTGTGTCTCCTCATCCAGTTCTAGTGACTGTGGAGTTGTTGTGAATCTTTCAGCTGTGTTCATTTTGATAAAATCAGCTTTGACAACTTTCAGTTCATTTGTTAATAAATCAATAGAAGATTTTAATTTGCTGTTTTGTAATCGCAAATCCTGATGAACAACTGATAAACTGTGAAGATTGTCTTTTAGCTGTTGAATCTGTTGATATAATTCAGAATTCAAACTTTTTTCTTTCTCTAATTCTTCTATACTAGATTGATGTTTGTGAACTTTGATTCTTAGCACATTACATTCCTTTTCAAGTAATTCTTTGTTGTGAATTAATAGCATGGCATTATCTTCAGTTTTTTTAACATCTACTTGCTTTTGATTACTTTCATCAATTTTGTATCTTTCCAACTCTAGAATTTTCTTTTCTAATTCTAACATTTCGGCTTCTATATTAGTGATTTTATGCCATTCCTCTTCCTTTGCTAATTGAAATTTTTGCTGTATTTCTCTCTCCTTTTCAATTAATTGATGGGATTGTTCTTCACCCAATTTCTTTAATATTTCATGATGTAAACGAATATCTTCCAATTTTTTTAATTCGTGTAATTTTTCATGTATACTTAGTGGAATTAATGTTGGATTTACTCCTTCATAACAACCCACACCTTGAAAAACATCTTTGTTTGTCTCATATATAGACTTAAAGTTTTCATTTTATTTTACTTCCTGTGTTTTAATACTTTTATTATCTTTTCTACTCTTTGTTATTTTATCTTTATTGTTAGATATATTTTGATCATTTTTACTTTTATTTTTCATAGTTACATTTTGAACTGTAATTTTGTTGCGTTTAATTAAACCTAATAATTCACAATCACGGCCACTAAGAAGTATTGGTTCGTTTTCTTTTATTATTATAAAACGTAAATTACGCTGGTCTTTGTTTGTTTTGCATTGAAGTTTTGCTTTTCCTATTGGGGTAAGAAATGGTCCTCCAAAAGTGCGTAATTTTTTCTTTGTTTTGTATATTATTGGTTGTGGATGAATACTATTAAGTACTTTTTTAGACATAATGTTTACATCAGCTCCTGTGTCTACTTTTATTTTTACTTTATTGTTATCTAATAAAATGTGTTCATACCAGCCATTAAATGAATGAGTTGAGTCTACACATCTGACGTATGCAATTGTGTTTTCAACATCCCTGGTATATGATGAATCAGATGTAGTATCGTACTTCGTTCACATAATGTCCATTTCTATTAATATTTTTATGATACCTTGTGTTTGAGCATTTTTGTGTTAAAATTTTATGGTCGTAGCTTCTCGTACGGCAATTATTGGCAAAATGATTTATCTTTCCACAATTATAGCATTTTTTACCAAATGCGGGACATTCACATTTTGGATGATTATGGTTGCACTTTTGACAATTGCGTATGTTTGTTGTATTTTTCGCTATTACATTAATACATAGTTTAGACTTTCACAGTAATTCATTTTTGAGTCTTCTAGTTTCATGTCCACGTATTATTTCCAGTGCTTTTTCTAACGTAATATTCCCTTTTTCAAATAATCTGTCTTTTAGTCCTTCTTTTTGTACCATTATAATTGTATCGCGGAGAATATTTTGTTTTTGATCGCTGAAGTCAGCTTTTTCAACTACTACTTTCAAGCGAGTAAGAAAATGATCAATGGATTCTCCCTCCTGTGGTTCCATTGTATATGCTTTTATTCTGTCATATAATGTTGTTTTCATGGTGTTAAAATACTTATCCATTTGATTTAAGACGGATAAAAATTTTGTTTTATCTTCTGCATTCGCGTGATCTAATGTTTTTATTACATCTCTCCCTTTTCCAATGAGATGACGTAATATTCCCAATTTTACTTTATCTGATTTCATATTGTTTTCTGTAGCTTCTAGGAAATTTAGGAATAATTCTTTTCAATCAGTCCATTTGACTGACATATTTCCTTCCATAGATAGCGGTTCGATATTATAAAAATGATCGAATTGTGACGCCATTTTGTATTTCGGTAAAAATGATATGAAAAAAAAAATTGCTATTAAAAACTATTTTTATCACTCTTTAAATACTCACTGTTTTATACTTTAGAAATATTTTTTTTTACTAATATTTCATTGATTCACTCCTGACACCATGTTATGTTCTTGGCCATAATATTTAAATAAATAATTACACACAGTTAACATAACTGACAAACTTTATTAAACTACTGCATTCTCAAACCCTAAGAGCGATGTCGCTCGCTCACAAATCTCAATTGTCACCGCTAGACATCATTCCATAATTATAGTACTAGCCATAACATGACAAACCATAAATTTCATGTATTAAAAATTAAGTAGATATATAACACGAGAGGATAAAACATATACTCAGAATTAAAATTAATAGTTATTATTATGATGAATTATAAAACATAAATTGTTTTTGTTATAAGATTATATCAGATGTAAGATAAAAGAAAAGTATAAGATGTTTAATTGTTAAAATTGAGAGAAAAAGAAATCCTACTTCAAATTAAAAAATGGCATTCTAAACATATAGTTATGTCTTTTAGTAATTAATTTTATTTTGCCAATTATTGTGGACAATTGTTTATTTAAAATACTACACAAGTTATAAGTTTAAGTATACTAGATATATGCATTTCTTTTTTCCTATTTATCATTTTTTCCATTACTTCCTCTCTTTCTACATGTCTTTATTTATATTTTTCTCTGTAGATATGAGACCCTGCTTGGATTATTACAATAGGGTGTTGAACTCTGGAACTGAGCAAACATAGACCATGGATATAGCTCAGCCACTTTTGGAATTAAACTTTTGAACAATAAAATCATTTGGTTTTTATTTAGATTTGTTGTATTAAAATTTTTGCATAAATTGATTTGATAAAAAAATGTGTGGTGCAATTCTGATATTAAAAGAGAAGTACTCAGTGTGTTTTGGGATGTTCAGAAGGGTACTATAAAATTATACAGAGACATCAGTGCTATTTTAAATCATGATTAAAAGTAATGGATGTGTAATTAAATATAAAATAAATCGATGTTAAGCAAACTTATTTTTGTATTATTTTTTAATGAAGGTATAGAAAGAAAAAATGTATTTGTGATGACAATTTGTTTTCTACAACAATTATTGTAACTTATAACGAATAGAATTTTCCAAGCTGAATAAATCTTTGATTTATAATTGACTAGCTCATAAAAGAAATTGCTAAACCATAGCAGTTGATAGTAAATTATTATTATACAAAATCTATTAATAAATATTACCAGAAAAAATTCATTACTATAAAAAATAAATATGTTTAAGTTATAAGAATGTCTATTGTGATATGAAGTGAATAATATGAGACATCATTATTATTTTCCACTAGTTTATCATGGTAGTGATGTAATTGTTTTCCTGAAGAATATAATGCATACAACTTAATAAAGATTACAACAAAATAATTATATTACTCAGTTTTTGTATTCATACACTTTCAAATCAAAGTAGACATATAAAATAATTAAATGTGGCTTTGCTTTGTTTTATAATTATTTTTGACGTTCATTCGTACTTCTGTGTATATGTTTGTTTGGGTTTAAATAAAAGACATTCAATTACCAAGTTAATTGCTTAGAAGTATTAGTTTAGAGTGGGATAATAAAATAGCTACTATCAGTAAAGACATTTTTTAATTATTTTAAAATGCAAACAAATTATAAAAATATCATATAAAACTCGTATTCATTTTTTTTAATCTATAGAAAAACTATTTTTTAATTATGTTGCTTCTCTATGAGGGACTGTTGAAGATCCTTTGATCTGCAAAAATCTACACATTTATGGGTTGTTTTACATTTTATCTATACAGAGTAATTTATTTTTTATGTATTCATAGTATTGTTTACGAACAATTAAAATTAGTCATTTAAAATGTGCAACTGTCTACACACACATATATATATATATAATAATAATTAAAAAAATATATAGCGGTAATTCAAAAAACTTCACCGAAGCAAACATCAACAACTCAAATCCCCATGAATCCTGTATTTTAACGTTAGCACCTTGCCTATTATATTCATTTTATTTCTATTTATTAAAACTGCCTCCTTAATTTTTTTTAATTAGTTTCTCTCTTCATGAAGAATCTTAACACTTTCAATATCAAACTTAAATTTATATTTACATGCTCTTTCATGATCTAAGAAAATTGAAGCAGTTATTAAGTCATTATTATTTTTACTTTTCACATGCTTGTATAACAAACAATTCATGCTCCTTTAATCTTTTTTCAATACTGGACCTAGATTCATCTATATTGATAACATACATCCACAAAAAAATTTGATAAATAACATTACTTTTCTGCTTGAAAGTTATGGACATTTTTAGAATTGTTCACTAACTTATTCATATTATTTGTAGCACAAAATGAAACATTAGAGACATCCATATATATATTCTTCAAAAACTTCACCTGAGCGTTGGAAATATATGGAATATATATCCATTTTTTATTATCAATCTTCAACTCATTTAAATCATTATAACTCTTTTTAAATTAACATAAAGTATTGTTAATCTGTTCAATCTTATAATCCTTAGCAAATATCTCAATATTTTTTAATTTATTATATTGGTAATGACATATTTTTTTCATTATGAAACTAAAAAGACTTAAAACTTGTCATCCTATGCATAATTAGTACTTTAGATTTACAATTTATATATCACCTTTTTTGCATTGTTTTTATTATTAATTTATAACTTAACATCCTATTATCTCTTGTATTGATTAAATCCAAATGCTTAATACTTTTGTCCAGTTGCTATTCAGTACTGCATTTCAATGCATTCAAATTATTTAACTTCTCTACAAGAAAATTTATAGTATTGGTATTTTCACAAACAAAAACATTAATATCTTTAAAAGTACACATATCTAAAATACTACTCTCATATGTAGACAAAACAAAATTGCAAATTTGTACAAAAACAGGCAGACCCATAGATCAACCTTTAGATATTTTATAATATTCATTTTTAAAAGAAGCAACAATATTATCATCAAAAAATTATAAAGCAACAGTAACAAATTTTGTCATATTAGAGGCATCTTTACTTTTTAATGCATGTTCAATTATTTTTATAGAATCCAGTCTATCAATAGAACTTTACATTTCTGTCACATCCAATGAAGCAATAATATCACTTTCATTTATCATTATATTTTTAATTCTATCTACAAAATAAGAAATATAAAACTAATATTTTCCCCAAATTCTAAAAACTCTTGTAACAGCTTACCAATATATGTAGATGTTTGATATATAAATGAACTACCAAAATCAATCACAAATTGATGAAGGATCACATTCGTTATGTAATTTTATATTTTCAAAAATATGACACATAGTACAGGAAGGATATATCCTATAGTACACTTTATTACTTAAAGCTTTATTCTTAGATTTTTCAAAAATATTGTTAATAAATTACTCCAAATTCACAACTAAACCAGACTAGCCAAAAAATATAAGCTCTAAAATACAACCAATGTTTTCACGGCTATAAGCAGACTTCTTAAATGTAAAGAACAACAAAATAACATATTTTAATTAAACATTCCAATACACCCTACATATTAAAATAACTTTTAAATAAGTGGAATTGTGGATAATGTTTACTTTAAATATGTTGTTATTTTGTAGTCATTTACACTTGAGAAGTCTGCTTGTAGCAGTGAAATCATTGGGTAGTGTTTTAGAATTTATTTTCTTGGATAGTTTGGTTGAGTTGTGAATTTGGGGTAATTTTGATTATTTTTTGACTAGTTTAGCTTTAAGCATTTAATATTTATATATATAAATATTTGAAAACCAGGCACTCTTCACAAACCTGGGAGCTTAATTGTAAGTATAGAGGATTTGAACTCAGATTTTCAAGCACCCTTCTTTTTTTTCTTTACATGTGTGTAGTCATGTGTATCAGTTGTATGAGATAGTGTGGATAGTTGAAGGGTGCTTGAAAATCTGAGTTCAAATCCTCTATATATAAAGTCTCTATTAATATATGATGCAATTTTGATTTAAGAATGAGGTTTTAGCTTTTGAATTATTTATTATTTTATTTAATCAACCTCCTGGATTAAATAAAATAATAAATAATTCAAAAGCCAAAATCTCATTCTTAAATCAAAATTGCACCATCTATAAATGGAGATGTAAATGTGGTAGTGGATATATAGGGGAATCAAGATATACATTTGAGAAAAGAACTGAAGAATACTTGTAGTTATTAAAAAGAGTTCAAGAAACTAAACAAAATTGTAATGGAAATGAAAACATTTCAATAACAATTTTTTACAATTTTTTATTATGTATACATGGTTTTAATTTTGATTATTATAACATGAAAATTTTACAAATTGAAAGAAACAATAATAAAAGGAAAATAAAGAAAGCTATGTTAATATATAAATGTAAGCATGACTTAATTAATAGACAGGCAGCAAATATAAAAATTAATGAATTCTAAGAAAGTTAGAATCTGAAAATCTGTTTGAAGATACCTTTAAAAAAATTAGTGTTGGTTGACAAACATTACAAAATAATCAAAAGTGCTTCTAGATGGATATAAAAAAATTTTTAAAGTTGTAATGTATATATATTTAGTTTACTGTATTTGTTAATATTAATTATAAGATTACATATATATTATATTTACACACATAAATTTCAGGAATCTCAGATAGAAACCTACCAGAAGATGTGGAGATATATGGAAAGTAAGAAATCTTCAGTATTTGTGAGTTCATATGAAGAAGGCATTGAAAAAGTAAGAAAAGGCAACTATGCATTTTTAATGGAGTCCACAATGATTGATTATGTAACACAAAGAGATTGTAATCTCACACAAATAGGAGGACAGTTAGATTCCAAAGGATATGGAATAGGAACTCCAATAGGTAATTTAATTCATTATTTTTTAAGAATTGTTGCATTGTATTCATATATTATAAAACAAAATTCTATTTTATATTTATAATGAATAAATAAAGTAATAACAATGATAAGTGTATTAATTTAGTTGGATACAAAAGAAAAATAGATATAGATATAGATGGGGACAACCATAGGTAAAGGCTTCAGGTACTTTCTCTTGTAGCATTTATCATAAAAATAAATAAATAAGTAAGCTTGTTTAGAGCAATTAACAGGCTCTTTATATATATAAGGAAAGGAAATGAAAGATAATTTGTTCAGCTATAATATATTGTCTTTCATAACATTGTCAATATAACAGCAGAAGCAGCGGAATATACAAGTAAAATAATGTGAGGTTAGGAGTTATTTATCTAGAACTCATTCTTCATAAACTATTCATTTTAGCTTTAGCTACCATACATTACATATGTAACAAACTCATCAGAAAGCATGTTCTCAGATCTACGTGGGGTGGTATAATTCTATGGTTGTGTGTGTGTCATGTTTATTGTTTATACTTGTATTAGCAAATATTATATATAAACTAAAAATAATATAGCAGTATGCTAATTAATATAATTTGTGTGTTTTTCATGAAAAAATGAAATATTTTATTTCATTATTACTGTTAATGAATGCATGAAGTAATAATTGATAAGTTTGTAAATAAAGAAATAATTTATTAACAAGAAAAATAAAATAATAAATCTTCTATAGGAATTTCCTTTCTTAAATACTTTATGCATCAAAGATTATGTTCAAAGTTCAAATGCTTTCTTTCTTTATAATTTTATGTGATAATTTTTAACAAACAATAAAAAGAATTATCTTCATTTATTTCTAGATAGCTTTTCTGGAAATAATTTTAAATACTTTATTACTATAGATTTAATGCTTCTGTTATTATAAAATATAAATCACAATGTAACAATATGACTGTTGCATAAAACAGAAAAACTTTAAAATAATATAAAACACTACTGCCAAATGCTTTCAACTTATTTAAGTCTTTATCAAGATAAAAATCTTTATTACTCTACAAAGCATTAAACTCAAACATTTCATTATATTGCCAGACACAACTAATCTTGAAATTGGTTAACTTTGCATTAATAGTTCTAGAAGAATTTTTTATAGTATATAATTCCTTGATCTTACATTTTTTTATTGTCTGTTTCATACATTAATATACTAAAATTCTATGGTCAACATATGTGTCCAGTAATACTTTGATGAATGTAGAAAGCTGAATAAAGTATCATTTTCCATTGCGGTTTTATATGTATATTTATGTTGTTGAAAATGATATTAAATATTTGGCTAGTTTCACCAATATATATTGCATTACAACCTGGATTGTGGGAATTCAATAGAACACCCAACATTGTTTCTATCCTCTTTGCTTCTTATTACCTTCAAATTATTTATTAGACTATAACGTTGGGTATAGTTCTCCGTACTAATTGTGAATAATAACCCATGTATGTCAGCTTTTATTCCTAATATTAACAAATATATAATACAATTTTTAAGCCCAGATTCCAGGTTCATATGGAGAACTTCACCTAACCTTCATAGGTTAATATATAATTCAAAGATAATAACAAACAAAAAGTAATAAAAGCAGTGTTGTGTATTCTACTGAATGTTCAGAACAAGATTGTAATGCATAATGATGAAACTAAGTCAAATATTAAATATTGTCTTCAACAACATAAATATATAAATAAAAAGGCAATTGGGGATGAAACAGTTTATTCACTTTTCTATATTCATCAAAGTTTTACTAGGCATATATGTTATCCATAGGATTTTAGTATATTAATGTATGATACATGATAAAAAACATAAGATCAAGGATCATATGCTATAAAAAACTCTTCTGAGCTATTAATGCAAAGTTGAGCAGTTTTCCAATTAGTTGTGCCTGGATAATATAATGAAATGTTAAAGTTTATTGCTCAGTAGGGTAATAATTATTTTTATGCAGCTTTGATAAGAACTCAAATGAGTTGAAAGCATTTGGCAAGTGTTTTGTATTATTTTGAAGTTTCCTTGTTTTATACTATAATTGTATTGTTATATTGTGATTTATTATTATAGATTATTATACAGTTTGTACTCTAAATAATTCAAGTTCAAATGTTATATTTTTATACTTCCTTTATGAATAAGAAAATATTATTTTGATAAATTTGACAGTAATTTTTATTCTTTAATTTTTCTTTTAAAAGTTCATAAATAAATTCTTTAGCTTTATTTATTCTGAATATTCATAAATAACAAGCAATATCAAAGCATTAAAACTTCTGGCTTTAAAATATCTTACTGCTATCTGAAATGTCTTTTATTTTCTTAAATATTTTTCTTGCTTTCTGTATCATTAAATGAAATGTTAAAAGATAATTATATAAGATGGTCATATCCTTCTTTCTTCTCCAGCAATTCATTTACAAAGTTGAAATGTTAAAGGTAATTATATAAGGTGATCATATCATTCTTTCTTCTCCAGAAATTTATTTACAAAGTTCATTTGTTGTAAAACTAGTTGATAAAAAGTGTAGATTAGGCAATTAAACTAAGATAGAGAGCAATGAGTTATTTACTATAACTTAGGACTTCATCTTCCATGCAAACCTTAGTACAAAGAATCTTTCCGTCCCTAAGAAATTAAAAAAAAATTTTTTTTACTTTGTATGTATAAAATTGATTATTTGATAGATAATTGATTTTGCTTTTTTTCTGCTTCAAGAAAGTGAGGGAGTGAAGTAGCGTAACTTGAAAGAAGGTTGATTGCTCAGATAAGTCTTCCTTTAACAGCTAATATTGTTTTGTTCTCCAAAACAATTAAAACTGAATCAGCTTGGTTGAAGAATTCAGCAATCAAAATAATATTAATGTGACCAATTAATATTGATGATGAAGAAGTGTCTTATGCTTTTATAATTGCCCCTTTTTATACTTAATTGAGAGTAACATGTTATTCTAATTAGGGCAATTTACAGAAGTGGGGTTATTATAATTGACAGGAATCTAAAAAGATTTACACTGGAAATGATTTATATATAATTTAAATAAATACAGAGAAAAGTGATTTCATGTGTTTTTGTTTTACTATAAAAAATATATTTTTTCCATTTTAAAATATAATTATTTGTTAATCAAAACATTTGAAATTAAAAGTATCTAACATTAGAATAGTAATGGGGGGGGGGTAACTTTTTATTTTAATAGAAAGTTAACTGATAAATTTATGAAAGTTAGACTTAATTTTTCAAAGTTAGTAGTTGGTTGGATAGCAACCTAGTTATTGACACATTCTTAAATAAATAAAAATGCAATTATACAGCTTTATAAACATAAAACAGAGCATTAAGCTACTACTTAAGTTAATAGAGATAATATCAGCTAATCTTTTAAAATTATAATAACAAAAAAATTTTGATACTAGATTGTACCTGTATTTTTTTTTTTTTACACAAAATAAATGTTCCCGATATATATTAAATTCGTAGAACTATGAATGATATATATTGTGCACTTTTTATTGGTATACCCCATCATAAAACAAATTGGGAAAAAATTTTAAGATGCATAATTTTAAGTTTTATAAACTCAAAAATATTTACTATGAAAAATAATAGTCATTTTAGTTATCATAAGGTTTGAACTTGGGCTTACTTAATTTAAAGTAGTATAAATGTTACAAATCCTAGGTAAAATATTTATTTTCGAAGATATATAAAAGATAAAATAATAAACTATAAATTAATAATATTTGATAATGAGTAATCATTTGATAATATTTAAAATTGTAGGAAAGTTCAAATCTAATCTTATAAATGAAATATGCATTATATAGATAGATAATTATGTCTGTGTGGATCTGGTATTATAAAGCAATGACTATTTATGGTGAAATCTTAATTTATGTTCCAACATAAATAATTAATATTTGTTATGAATTTCATGATTAAAAGCTCATGAATTTAATCTCTAATATAGTCTGTATAAAAATAAAATCAAAATGATTTAAATTGATGTAAAATAAATTGTATTGTTATTCAGTTCATGAAACGTATTATTTTTTATTAATAGTAAATACTTTAAACAGACAATATTTGTTTTTAAAATAGTTAGACTACATGTAACTAGTGAGTAGAAAAATTAACCAATGGGAAAGTGCAATTTGGAATAAATTAATAGCCAGCAGATGATATTTTTAAGAAAAAATTTCAGAGGGAAAATTGAAAGAAAAAAAAAGACTATAGATCAGAAAAAAAAAAATGTAACTTGGTTTTGTCTTTAAAAGTTTGCTTAAATTCTTTTAAATCTTTTTATTTATTTTTTTAAAAAGTAATTGATTATGGACTACTTAAGATTTTAAAACTATATATATTATAAAGTTTTGTCAAAATGCAGGAGTAAAAGAAAGTTAAATCTCTACTGGTGAACTCAACAATGAAAATATCGTGGAGTAATTATAGTGAAAAAATTATTAGAAGAATGAAAGAAAAAACTTATACTTTTATGCCTAAGTGTTGTCAAGTAGTACGACCTTAAGGAAAACACCAGGAGTATTATGTTAATACCTAATTTAATTAATATGCAAGATGAAATATTTATGCACAGCTATTACAATAGTTGGGCAAGATTAAATTGGAATAAATGGATGAATAAAAAGAGAATTATTCCTGACAGAGTTAAGTATATATTTTTAAAGATAATTGAAACTAAATTAGTAATGAATAATAATGGATATATTTGCGCATGAACAAGTGTATTGTAACAGTCAGAAAACATGTGACTCGTAAACATAGTGCAGAATTCGACCACCATACGGAACAGCAGCACCATCGAGTAGCGAAGCCACCTGTGGTACTGAGTTCGAACATAGTTTATCGGTTCCACAATACAATCCACGAAACAACGCATCTGATGCGACATTAGTAAATATTTCCTTAGGCACGGTGGTCAGGGATATGCAAGAGATTCATGATTTTATTCTCAAGTTAGCCAATAATCAAACTAATATTAATTAAACATTCATATTTACATAATCGAGGAAATATTATATAGAATGGGTATCGAATAAATGAAACGTAACTGCAGACATATAGTTTAAAATTATTTATTAATACATTTTAATAAAATCATTTACTAATAATATTTTAGGGATTCAAAGCTTCAGTAGCGGCATTTGCGACATGATTATATTTCAAAGAATACATTTATTTGTTTAGACATTATTTTATCTTGAGGACTCAGTAGCGGTATTTCCGATACTGAAATGTTTACAAAAGGAATTCATTTATTTGAAGGCGTAATCTAGCTACCTAAAATTCTCGAGTAAGTATTTCTAATGCATGCCTGGAGGGATTTATATCTTTGCAATGCAAGAGTCTAAAGTATGGGTTAAAGAGTAACGGCGGACATATATTTATTTAATTAAAATATTTATTTATAACTAAGGGCAAATATTTATTTGAGAGTGAATTACGAAGATAATGCAGAGGCGGAGTGATATATAGAATAATAAAACTAAGTAAAGGAACACGTGGTACACTTTAGAAAGGCGATATGGAATGGCAGTATATTGAAACTGCAATGCTGCGAATGAGTTTATAAAACTGTCGGGCTGGTTTCTGCCTTGGCCCGACGAAGTAAGGTGTCACATAAGCATAACCAGGGACAAGCGGTACATGTCGCAATTTGCCGGCTGGCTGCATGACAGGTCAAATCCTACGGGAGCATTTATTATGTCCGCTTGTGTAGGATGACGGGGGTTAATTTCAACCCTAAAGAATCCGGGATATTTACGGCGGAATAGATCATCGCGTCTTTAAAACGTAACACATGTATAAGTATAAACGATTATGATAAGATTTAAATAGATTTCTAATTTGGCCCTACATTATCAACATTTACTAAAGAACGTTGGTGACTCTCAAAGAAATGTAATTTTCTGGGATTATTCATGATGATTTAATAAATACAAAACATATCTAAATTGGGAATTATTATAACTAATACGTCAGCCATTTGAGAAGTAGTAGACCTCTGCATTACAATAAATGATGCACTGAATGCGTGTCAATTTATATGAAAGTTAAGTTATTTAGGAAAGTACATATTAATGAAAATGTGACACGCATTCACTGTTTCAAACGATCATAGATTTAAACTTTGAAAATAGAGACAATTGTGAGCATGCAATAATTAATAATAAATATAGATAAAATGTAGATTTTAGAAATACGCACCCAAGATAGAGTGAGGTAAGCTAGATTATTAGAGAAATTTACATATTAAATTAATTATTCAATTTAGTTATACAAATGGTAGTTTTACAACTTAGATAAGTAATATGAAGAAGAGCTATAGCATGTTATTAGAGTACTCTAGAGTTTGAACACAGACAGGTACCTGTTTTATAAGAAGTTTTCTGATTCCATTAGTTTAGCAGCAAAAAGTTCACGAGTGGCAAGTCTTTCTTGTATTTAGATATTTCATTTAATTTCACAGCAGCAGCAGCTTTTTCATTTATTTCAGGCAGCAGATCTTCATGGTGAATTTATGACGGGCAATGGAAAGTTCAGCATCCGATAGGCCATCTCCCGATGGAGAATAATCTAGGTGCTTTACTCGGTCATACCTTGGCAGGAACAAATTATTTTATATTTTTTTGAGACTCTCAGTGATCGAGAGCAAAGCTAAAGTTTAAGTGAATGTCTCCAGCAAGTCTAAGATGGCCTCTTTTTTTATCTTGATCTTTCACATTTTTGTTAAGATATTTTTAGGTTCTACTTAATCTGCCCTGAGGATAATCAATGCATTTTGTTGGTTTTTAATTAAAGAAAGCTGCCGTTCTATTGTTGATATTTACTAATTACATTTTGGGGAATTTTTCTTTAATTAATCTATTATCTATCACTGACCGATGCTTTTAAATTTCAAAGACAAAAAGGGAACATAAGATTATTTTAACTTTTAATTAAATATTACATCAGATTTTTTTAGAATTATTATTAAATGAAATTTAAACAAAGCAATAAATACGAGCTTTATAATCCAAAATAAATGATTAAAATTATACAAAATTATATAACTAAAAGAAATCTAAATTATATTATTTTATCCCTATTTATTGCCTTTAATTTGAGATCGAAATGTGTGCGTGTTTATGCTGAATTCTACATATACTTATACATTTTTAATATTGTAACACACACAATTCGATATCAAAAAGTTTAAATTTGGGCGGGATAGACCGGTCAGTGAGAGACGACAGAAAAAGGTGAAACTTAAGATTCGAATACGAATCTTACTGTTTCAGTATGTAGTATTAAAAGATAACATATAAAAGTATATCTGAATGAAATTTTTAATGGTAGAAAAGATATAAATAGATCAGTATTAGTTTTAGTATAAATTTCATGTAGAATAAAATTTTATGATGAGTTATATATATGATAAATGAATGATTAAAAGTTAGAAAGATGTATGGATGTAATACAAGTCAAATGTAAAAGATAAACGTTAAATGAAGACTATATTTCTCCTTGTAATAAATCATAGCGGTCTGCTTGGAAAATGAAACAGTTATTTATCAAAACTGTCAATGAAAAAAAAAGAAGCTAAGTATAAGAAATTAAATAATCACTGAAGACAATTAATAAAGAATAATTATGTATGGGAACATAAAGAGTTGAATAAATTAATGGAATAAACATTAGCTTATTGGAGAATATAAAATGTATATTGAAGATAATGTCATTCTACTTTAAAAATGAGGTGTAAAATGTACTATCTTAAATGATAACATTGACCAAGAGTACATAAAGAATAATGGGAAGACTGAAGAAGAATAAATGTGGGAAGTATCTAATTAACATATATTATGCAAGTTGAAAATAACCTTTGATTGTTAAGAAAAAAAAAGAAAGCTGAAACATTGTAAATAACCTGATAGCATTGGAATTTTATAGTTTTCCTAATTTTTTTTATGAAAACAAAAGAAGCAGAAGTGAAAGTAATGTTGATGAGTATGAAGCATTTGGAACGATTGGAATACCATTAAAAGTTAAAGTTTTTTTAAAGATGAATTTGTATTTTTTTTTTAAAAACTACTTTTAATATAATATTTGTATATTGTTTAATTTTATACTTTAAAATAATCATTCGCAATATGGGGGGGGGGGGTCAATAGATAAAGAAATTAATAATTAATTTGATTTTTTATCTATGCAATTGTTTAAAGTTTTTACTTTATTAAATATTGTTAGATAATTAAAATAAATGGATACGAACAATGAGCTAGTGGAATACACACATAAAAGTAGTTAAATATATGTATTATAAGAGAGGGGATTGTCTGTGTTCGAATATATTTAAAATGATAATTGATGATATTTAAATTTTGATCTTATGTTTAACTATTAATAATTTAATATAATTGTAATAGAGTCATAACTGATTCTAATTTGCAATTCTTTATAGGTGATTATTTATAAGAAAGGTATGAAACAGGTATAGATTGGAAATAAGAAGATAATAACTAAGTTATTTATATAAAATGAAGATAGGAATTTTATTTTAGGATGCACCAAAGAGTAATCTATCACCATTTAGTTTAATATCATAAATTGTAAATGGAAATTAATGCAGGAGGAAATAAGTTGTCATATTTGATAGTGTACAGTATAAAAGTCTCATCTGTTGTATTTTATTATAGAGTTTGATAATAAGCCCATAAGAAAATAGAGTGTGATATAAGAAAACAAATTAATGATTTCATAATTATCGTATTAATAACTTCGGTTCTTAGTAAAAGGTTAAAAAAAGATCAGATGATAAATATAAAATACAAAGTAGATAAATATGTGATATTTTATAGTATTTCAATAAAATCATTGTAGTTAAGAAAGAAAACAATAACCCATATTTTGAATCCTCTTATATTTTGAAGCATAATCTATAAGGGGTGATGAGTGTAAATCAAATCCATAAAAAAGGAACTGATTATTTAATAAATACACATAAATTTTGTTATATAAGAAATAAAGTTAAATATAACGATACCCTATATTGTATTATAAGGAAGTTTTTAATTTTAAATACACCTGGATCACTTTTTGTGTGGATTTTTTTAATGCGATTTTGAAGTTATGCGATTCATGTTTCTTCTTAATATTTTTTTACGCATTTTTCTTTTATGCGATAAAGAAGTTCATATTTCACTTAAAATCGTGATTTCCCTGTTTTATAGACATGCATGAAATCTTATATACTTTAAATGTCTGTTGGAAAAATGTTTGGCAATAAATTTAGGTACTGTAGATGATTTAGAAAAAGATAATGAAACAAGTTGAACTTGTTCGTTTCACAGCAATTGGAAAATCGTTTTCTTGTTAATGACAAGAATTATGAACTAAATTCCAATGAGAGCTAAATATAGTTGTATATCTGTGTTATGTATGTGTATGTTTATATTTTTGTATATACATATATACATCGAGAAACTTTTAGACAGAAAAAAGTTACAAGTAAAAATATTTAAAAACTTTTAATTTCTACTTAAAAAGAATGTATCTTTAAAAGTTTTTAAATATTTTTACTTGTAACTTTTTTCTGTCTAAAAAGAAAATTTAACCATTAGTCATTATTAACACACTCGTGGAAGTGCATTCTCTAACAGTTAGACATAGCAGTCTGCATATCACAACTTCATAACCAATTAGTAAAATTATCTTCTTAAAGTTTAATTACCGATTACGTTGTCCATAGAAAACCATTAACATAGCATAAGAATGAAATTGAAGCTAATTGTATTTCCTCTTGTGATGAATCTGATGTTGTATCAGTTCACAAACAAACCGCATATTATGAAATAGCAATAATGATAAAAAATATGTATGAAAAAATATAAAATAAATTACATATAAAAACATATTGTTTTGAATAAAATTAAACAGTTAATAAAAAAAAATAAAAAAAGTTCGTCTTGTATCAATTTTTTTCAAATATTTGAAATTTTTTTTTAGTCATACTTTATTTTCTTATTTCAGCTCTTTGAGCGCTGCGAGCGTGCATCAGGTGACGTTCAGATGATGTTTTGTTTTCTTTCTTTACTGACGTAAAAGGTATAAATGTGACAAGATGAAAATACGATTGTTAGAAAGCTTCATGACGTAGCTTTCAGAAAATGTTTATTTCAAAAAAATCGGTTGAAATTTAAATTTTTGGCAGCAGTTTTAATCAACCACAGTATTTAATTCTTTTGTCTTTTTTAATAATTTTTGTACTTATCACGGAGCGATAAAAGACAAAAATAATTTACGGGGCTACAGATGACATATCTCCGGTACTATTAAAAAATGGCTGACAGAAGCGGTTGAATGTAATTTTGTAAGTAACATTAAAAAAAAATTTTTTTTTATTTTTTTAGTAAGCATAATATATTTTTATATAAATTATACTTTTTATTAATTATTTTTAGTTTGTAATTTGTGTGTGTTAGTTATTTACGTTCGTATATAATTATATCTAACGTAACTTTTAACGTTCTACACTTATAAAAATAATGTTTTTCAAAAAGTATAATTTATTACGAAAATCATTATGTTTATATATATAATATAACATGGTTTATAAGTAATTTGTTATAATTCCGATTCTTGTTTATGTTTTTCAAGTCTATAGCTAACAAATGATCTGTATGCAAATAAATTATATATACGTGATTCATGCTTTCGTTTTGGTATATGTTTCATAACATTATTTTCAAGTCAATAGCTAACAAATACACTATATGCAAATAAATTATATCTATGTAGTACAATAAATATAATAAGATAGCATCACTTCTGTGCATAAAGAATATAAACATCACTTTTGTGCATAAATAATATAAGAATCACTTGTGTGCATAAAGAATATAAGCATAACTGATGTCCATAAAGAATATAAACATCACTGATGTACACAAAAAATATAAAATGAAGAGATGAAACTCATTTTATCATAGTGATATAGACAGTAGCCTACAATTTCTAGTTTTAGACAGACAAGAAGCCAATTGCTATGATGATTTCTTTTGTATCTTTTATTAGGATGAATCTTTTTCTTTATAGACGCCTTTGACATTTAGAACATTTGGGGTACAAGATAAAAATGAAGAAGTCATATCCGACTTCTTTTGGAGATTGTGAAGCTGTGGATTATCTCAGGTAAGACATGTTATACATGTTTAGAAAGATAGTTTTGTGAGGAATGCAAAGAAATTATCACTGAAGATGTATTTTCAATTTTAGTTAATGTTACTTATCATATTATGAACAAACAATAAAATAATAAGTATTTTGGATGTGAAAATTTCTTTTTTTCCTTATTTTTTATATAGTTATCACTATTTATTTTATGTTTATTGTTTTCCTTAATGTTTCTAGTTTCTAGCAATGTAATTGTTTTTGCTCTAACATAATTAAAACTGAAGTTATTGTGAAAATTGTGTGTCAGGCCAGTATTTTAAAAAGTTCAATATGGCGGCTTGAAGCTGAAAGAGTTAAGGCGAATTTTAAAGTAATTTTAGCCTGTTGCTTTGGTTTTATGCGATTTTTGAAAATTATGGAACATATCCCATATTTTTCAAGGTAAATTAAATCTATTTTTGTGCAATTTTTTTAATGCGGGTTTTCTGTGGAACCTATCTACCACATAAAAAGAGACCCAGGTGTATCTAATTGTAATTAAGAGGAATATAAATGTTCAAATGTTTATATATGCTACTGTATTATATTATATTATTATATAATGTTATTAATATTGTTATTTATTAAGTTATTTAGTAGTTTAAAATAATTATTGAAATATCTTGTAAATAATGTTATTAAAGTTAATATTTTAAAAATTAAATTAAGTATTTAGAGTTGCATTTCTTTTATTAGAATCGTCATCGCTACACTATCATCAGAAAGTATGTATTGTAATATACACATTAACCAAAATATACAGTTTAAAATTTGGAGGAGAAAATAATTCAGTAAAGATATTGTATAACAATTATTTGGGAAAATATTTCTTAAATGAGATTTTAAATTATTGCAAACTGCCTTGATCACATAAGTCATTGATAAAATATATTGCAAATTTAAATGGGATTGAACAATTTAAAATTTCTAATATTTTGGCCTTTGTAAAAGCAAATCTAAATATATATATATATGTTTGTGGGTTTTAATTTAGTAACTGTCAAATAATAGAGTAGAAAAAGTATATATTTGTTCTGGAAATCCAAATTGATTTCTTGATGTACTTGCTAAAGAAGGAAAAAAAAAAACTTCTAAATATAAAATTCATTTTAAGATTCTCTAGCAAAGGATTATTGCAATGAGTAAACAAAAGGTTTTAATTATCAAATATCAAAATTAACTATATGCTGCTATATATATATACTATTTTGCTTAAAAATATCGTCTAACAATTGCTATGGATTATTTCCATGTTAGATTGAAATTAATTTATTTAATATTGCTTACGTTATAAAACAATGTCAGTGTCCACTGGTTTTAAAATAATGTCATTGATAATTTTAATTCTATTATTATTCAAAGGATTATAAAATAATAAGTGGAATTCACCTGGAATTGAAAAACATATTTTATTTCGGACCTTTTGAAATATATATTATACTGATCAAATTGATGAATTTAATTGGATTATTTGGAACCTATGCGACATAAACATTTGAACTATAGTACATCTCTGGAAAATATACAAGGATTTTATACAGGTCATATGAAAATATATATTTTATGTATTCATTCGTTTATATATTATTATTCCTTGTATATTTATAAATTGACCGCGTTCACATATAAAAATAGAAGAAAGTTTAAATCTTAATTTAAGTAAGATTATATTCTAAATTTAATGTTTAAAATGTTAATTTAAAGTCCAATATGTTTATTTGTTGACTCACTGTGAGTATTGAAAATCTAAATCATTATATATTAATGGTTTATTAAAGCAAATAAACATGCATAGCCTTGTTTTATTTTTGATTTAAATAAAGGATCATATAGGACAAATATTATATAATTATTATTAGCTTTTTTAAATTTTAGTTGTGCACTTTCATTTTTACACAGATTCTACTATATTATATGATAAATACAAAATAGATACATTTTTGTTTTTGCGAGTATCTGTCTTTTCTAGGATTACTTCATATAAAAGATATACTTAGTGATGTTTAACTAGAATGCATATCACGATATATTTCATTGTTAATTTATCATTTTATTATTATTAATAAATGATGGTTTAATTGAATAGATAAATGTGATGTAGTAATCATTTTAATTAGACTTGTACACCTATTTGCTAATTTTATTTTAATATTTAGAGGCTATATATTAATTGATATCTTATACTTTTTACATTAAATAATTATAAAATAAAGAAGAAATCAGCAATTAGATAGATAAATGTATATATAGTTATATATTAATTTCTTTTATATATTTGGTATATTTAATTATTATTTAACCTAGGTGCAGCTAATATTTAATAAATCTATATTTGGTGATCTTGACAAGTATATACTTAAATATATAAATCTAAAGTTCTTATACCGATTGACTATATTTAAATAGATTTCGGTTATAAATTAAATGACTGCAAAATCATAAATGACATTTTAATACTTTATATATGATATAGTTGTTTTTTTAAATAATGCTTCAGAGCTGCAGGAAATATTGCAGGGGTTATCAGATGAAAGTAGGACTAAAGATAAATGTTAAAAAGACTAAAGTAATGTTTAATCGATTTGCTCAAAATATGAAGATAAAGATTGATTATGATGAATTAAAAGAAGTTAACACTTACAAATACCTTGGTCAGATTATTAATACAGATGGAAACATAATGGATGAAATTAATCATAGAATTAAACTTGGTTGGAATGCTTTTGGTAGAAATAACTTGATACTAAAAGGAAATATGCCTATGTGTTTGAAAAGGAAGGTTTTTAACAAATGTGTTTTACTAGTTCTTACTTATGGATCTGAGACTTGGACACTTAATAGAAGAGCAATACAGAGACTCCAGACCATTCAAAGAAGTATGGAGAGATGCATGTTGGGAGTAACAAGAAGAGATCAAAAATGCAATGTATGGGTAAGAGAACAAACAGATGTTACTGGCCTCATTGAAAAAAATTAAAAGATTGAAGTGGAGTTGGGCTGGAAATATTGCTAGAAGAGATGATAATAGATGGACAATTGAAATCTTAAACTGGATTCCAAGAGATTGTAAAAGACCCATAAAAAGACCACATGTGAGATGGATGGATGAAATAAGAAAGTGTGCAGGGGTGATGTGGAGAAGAGAAGCTAATGATCGGAGAAGATGGATTAAACTTGGAGAGACCTTTATCCTGCAGTGGATTGATGATGATGATATGATAGGCTGATAATAAATTTAAAGATAAATTATTATTTTTTTTAGTTTATCTAAATTATTTTAATTTAGAAATAAATAAATACATTTTAAGAATGTAAATTTAAGAAATATTAGTATTATTATAGTAGATATATTATATAAAGTCATAGTGGGCAAATAACTTTATAGATATTCAGATAACCATTTATCTAGTATTATTTCAACAGGAAATACATCTTTTAAATTATTCAATCTTGAATTATAGTTAAGGTTTTATTTTGAAATGAGATAGATTAAGTGATTTATTATACTTAGAGATTTGGCTACTCATCATAAGATCATTATTTATATTTTAATGATCATTTACAATAATTATCCTATATAAAATGATATTTGAGGTAGTCTAATAAATTTTATGGCATAAATATTTTGGGTATATTCAGAGTAAATAAGGGCTATTATAATTATATGTTATTCTATAATTTTAAATTATTATTTGTGAAAATATCTATTATTACAATTTGTACTTTAACTAAGGAGATAATGTTTTTATGCTGTGATATACTAAATAGCTGTCTACATTAAAATTGATGTTTGATCATATTAGCTATTATGACTTAGGGAGAGTTGTTAATATGATACATGTTTAATTAGAGAATTAAACTTCTCATATTCACACCTACTTAAGGACAGATTTTTGATAATATAATGCATATTATAGTCGGTTACAAATTGGTGTCAGACATTAAGTTTTGTTCAGTAATATATAGTCTGTTACAATATGGGTATGTATAATCTTGTAGCTTTTAAACTGATTCAGAGAAATCAGTTTTATGAATATTTAGTATTTTTGAGAAATAGCTTCAATCATTTTAGAAAAAGAATTGTTTAAATGCTGTGTAGTTATGTAATAAAATTACATTTGCTTCACATTATAGTAAAAATCCATTATTGCATTTAAGATTAAAATTAATAATATTTTATAATATTCACAAAATATGAAGTACTTAGATAAGTCATCTTTTCAATATAATCCAGGGTGCAATTATTTTATCAGTAGCAGTAGATATTCTTATAATTATTATGGAAATTATTTTTATGTGTGTATGGATATGACAATGTGTATTAATTATATTATATCTGGTATTATGAAAGATCATTTCTAACTGAATTATTCCTTTTTCTTGTGCTGCTTAATTTTATATAGCTATAGAGGTGTTTATTTATCTACCTTGATGAATTAAGTGGTATTTGTATGTTAAATTCTTATATTGAAAGCATAAAGTCATATTTACAAGGAGACAAAGCATACAAATTTAATCTTAATGTATAAAAATGACTACTGTAATTTGGGTGCTGAACTTTTAGTTATGGTTTTAGGATAATAATTATATATTTTTACCGTTACTTGAATTCAGAAATTGAAATTGTTTTGAATATTTTCATCTCATAAAACTAGATAAATTATGATTATTGAAGTTACAACATTTCTAATGATTCTGTATAGACATAAAAATTGAACACTGAAGAGATGAAGACTTTTTAGAATATTATGGCCATCAAAAAATACAAATAATAAATTCCTACATCTTTTTAATAGAGTATTTTTATCTGGTGAAGGATGTTTTCCTCTTAATGCATTTTCCTTTTATACTCGTCGCACCACTTCTTTAATTGATCTTCTTTACTATTCTCCTGAACTTCACCTTGACATTTCAGCAAAGCTTCAGGTTGTTCCTTTCTCGGATCATTTGGCTATGCATGTTGCATTGTTGATTGATACTTCCTTTGTTGCTCAGTCTCATAGTTCTCTTACAATAAGGCTCTTAAATAAATTAACAGCTCCTGCTTCAATTTTTTCGGAGGCATATATTCTTTTTAGAAAAGTGGATATTCTTTCATTACCTGCCATATCGGCATGGTCTTCTTTTGTTGGTATTCTCAGTTCTATTATTAATTCTTATACTAGAAAGACAAAAGGTCCAAAGTTTTTACTTAAGCAATTGGATGATATTTCATCCAAACTTTCTAATCTTTCTTCTATTGATTCTACCATAGAAAATATTATGCAACTTAAGGTGCAGTATCATGATATACAGAAATCTCTTGCTCATTATGTGGCTATTAAACGGTCTAAAATTTTTCTTCAAAATCATCATAACTGGACACGAATTTATATTAGATGGGCTTTAGGTGCTTATTCTAGACCTACTCCATTAATGATTGACACAGGAAATAAAGTATGTTCTGGCCCTATTATGTTGCTTGAACTATGTAATCATTTCAAAACTAAGCTTCAAATGTTGCCTTTTAAAATTGGCGACATCTGGAATGAATCTGAGCTTGATTCTAGTCATAATATAACTGAAACTATGATTATTCAAAAATTACATTCTTTTCCAGACAATATACATCCTGGGATTCATGGTATTCCCAGGTTTGTCCTTCTTCATCTTTCATTTTTTACAGCTCCAATAGTTCGTAATATGATTGATATTCTAGCTAATGATTTTGTGAATATTCCTGATCTCTATTCGGTGGCGATGGTCCCTTTTCTTAAGAAGAAATTAACTCCTTCTCCATTATCTAATATTCGTCCTATTTCTATGACACCTCTTTTGATAAAGACTATTGAATCTATTGTTAAAGATCATATACAAAATAATATTTATCTTCATTTATCAAAATTTCAATTTGCAAAGAAGGGTCATTCAACAACTGAAGCTGTTCAGCTTTTTCTTCTTCTTATTGAGTATATTAGGCGTCATAATAAATCAAAACCTGTGGTCGTTCAATTGGACTTCACATCAGCCTTTGATTGTGTTCTGCCTTCTGTTTTGTTTCAGATTCTTCGTGATTATCAGGTTCCTACTCCATATGTCCGTATTATAGCCAATCTTCTACTTAACAGGTCCATCTTTACTTCATTGGATGGTAAACTTGCAGATGGTTTTCGTCCGCATCTCTCAGTGCCACAGGGATCTCCTCTTGCCACATTATGTTTTATTACATATTTAAATCCATTACTTTTACAGATAGAATCTAAACTGCCTGGTATCTATGTTCCTGCTCTTAAACAGACTATTCATCATATTTCTTATGTTGATGATTTCTCTGTCTTTCTTCCTGATAAATCTTTTCTTCCAGCTTTGTTGCAAATATTGGACTCTTTTTCTAATACTTTTAATCTTCATATTAATGTTACAAAATCTGCAATGTGGAAAATTAAATCTGGTTTATCAATTATTTCCACTTTCACAGCCAAGCCTCAGTCTTTCCTTGGTTTTCCAATAGTTTTATCTCGTTCAGTAATTACAAGGCAGATTCAAAATATTATTCTTGATAAAACAAAAAGGATAGTTGCATCGCTTGTTAATATAAATATTTCACTTATGGGTAAGGTTACATTCTTGAACTCTTTGGTATATTCAAGGCTTAGTTATTATTTACCAATTATTAGGCCAACAAAGTGTTTTGAGAGGGCTATAAATTCGCTTTGTTCAAAATTATTTTGGAAAAATAAGATCGTAGCCATCAGTATTGCTAAAATTCAAATGCCAAAGCTTTTAAATGGTCTAGGTTTGCACTCGGTCTCAACTCTATATCTTCAGAGATCTATATCTTTTCTTCGTGTAACTTGTCTAAAGCTTGCTCAGTTATCCCTTCCTTTGGTTATTGATCCTACAGATACGCCACCTCCATTTTCAAGTTATTGGATTGCTGATTTATGGAAGTCAGTTATTAAGTCGATACCCTCGGTTCAAGTTGCGCTTGATGGGAAATTGACATTCTGGGATGTTTATAAATTAAAATTTCCACATTATACTCCTCTTTTGACTTCATTAGGTGTTTCAAATAAAGTTCTCTTGTGTAAAATGAAACTTCTTTTCATTGAAGCAAGACATGTTGATTTTGTACTTAAATTAAATTTAAATGCGCTCCCAACAAGTTATTTTTTAGTGACCAGCAGAGGCTTCATTAGGATTTCGTCTCAGTGTCAATTGTGTAGATTATATGATGAGACAATTCTCCATATTTTCTATATCTGTCCTGCTCTTAAGTCAATTAGGGACTTTATTGTTGCAAATATCTCTCTGGATCTTAGGGATGCTCTTTCTGTTTCTAACACTCTTAAGAAGGGATCGTTTGCAGCAATAAGATTATCTATCTTTATAACATTTTCTTTATGGTTGACACGTTGCAGACTCATCTTTGGTTATTCTCAGGACTCGGCTCTAAGTGTCTTTATTAAGCTTCTTGATCAAGTCAAGCAGCGAGACTCTCTGCTTTCGCCTGTGAGTCTTCATGATGATACTTGGGTGAAAGTTTTATTTTCCTCTTAATCTTATTAAGATACATTTTTCTCTACATTGACTTTTTCAAGTTTCATTCTGAATGCTATGTAAATTTTTATAAAGTTTAACTGTATATTACTATGTTACTATGTTTAATAAATATATTTTAAAACCAAAAAATACAAATAATTACTTGAACGAATTTTATCTGAATTTTTATTTGAGGTAGAATGATCTATTTGAAATTGTTAATTTTAATCTTATTATAGAATGATATAATTTATTAAAAATAGAATATGATCATCAAAAAGATAGACTCCCTCACCACAATAATGAATGTGCCAATAAATTATCCAATAAATGAAATAAATATAACTCTAGATAAATGCTATTCATATATCTCTAAAAGTCAGCATTGATTTGATGGCATTTAGTAGTAGTAATACTCATTCCTCCACCAATACTATGATGATGAACTTATATTGCAGTTTTTCCATATCAGCCTACATTATTGATAGAAATAACTTTTCAATTACTTATTACTTCAATTACAATTATTTCTCTTTTTTACAATTTTCTTTATGAGAGAATACCTGGAGATTTGCTAGCAGGAAGTCGTACAGTGTAATTATTAACCAAATTCTATTTTCAAAGTAGTTGTATTATTAGCATATCATTTAATTTACAACTCATTAATCAGTTTTTTTATGGTTCTATTATGTTTATAGTAATAAGTAATGCTATATTTTGTGTATCTTTATATCTTACAAATTCTGTATGTTTTAGAAAAATAAAATTGCTTCTTTTTTAAAATTAATTTTTTCTGATTCTTTATGATGAAATATTTTTGCAGATTCTCCATGGCGGGATAAAATTTCACTTGCAATTCTAGAGCTTCAAGAAACAGGAAAAATTCCCATGCTTAAAAATAAATGGTGGAAACACATGGGAGCAAACTGTGACAGGGATGATAAACCAAAAGACTCCAAAGCAAATTCACTGGGTGTTGGAAATGTTGGAGGTGTTTTTGTAGTACTTCTTTGTGGCCTAGCATTTGCAATTATTGTTGCTATTATGGAATTTATTTGGAATTCTAGAAGAAATGCTGAAACTGATAGAGTTCGAGGATGCATTAGTGTAAGTTTAACTTATTACAAATGTTTAAAAATTACATTTTTACAATGGGAAGTTATTTGAAAAAAGTATAATATATAGGACATACTTATACACACATTCTTTAGATATCACCTTGATGCACTGTAGATGCAACCATATTTAAGCCACTTAAATTTTATAAACAATTTTTAAAGTCTGACAAACTTTACTCTGATTGAGATTTTGGCCTGAAAAGTATGAGAATGATCATTATTGCATTGAAAAAAAAGATTAGTGATAATAGATCATTTGAATATATAATCTGATAACAGTTTCACTGAATTCCTCAACAATCCACTGATTGTGTATTGTATTGCATTTGGGTGACTTCATTGTTCAGGAATTTCCCCAAGATGTAACTAAATGAGTTTGTTTATGCATCTTAGAGAGCATATTTTATTCTGAAGTTAACTGTAATTGTCATGAGAAAGTTTCTCCTCATGAATTTGTTATCCTTATAAAATTAACATTGTATTCAATGAATCAAATAATGAGGAGAAAATTGAAATACCTGGCACATTTCTAATTCTGATAATTATGTTTGAATCAAAAATTTAGAAGTGTGCAACTGAGCATGCTCTGGAATTTTGATCATTAATTACCATAAATTTGTTGTACTGAATGAATACAAACTTGGCTGTTAATAGTTTTAATACATTGACTTTAATTCATACATTGATTTATATTTTTGTTATTTACGGACTATATATAGAATTTAATTTATTTTTATAGATTATGAACATAGATTAACTAATAATGAGTAATGAGGTATTATTTCTATTTATTAGCTTTAACTTTTCCTAAATTCAAAATAGCTTAATTACAATTTAAAGCCAAGCTTGATTTATATATATATTTCATGTATTCACATCAATTGTTCACAAAATCTTTTTTAAGACATTTTTTTTATTTTAAAAAATAGTCAGTTCATTTTTTTTTCTAACCTACTTAATATTTTTTAAAACAGGCAAAACTCTCCATAAAGTATTGCCACTCAGTGCAAGCCAGAGTAATCAATGGATGCCAGAAGGCTTGTGCATAAAATCCCAATCTAGTGCCTACTCATTCAATATCTCCAGACTAGTTTCTGGCTTGTGGTCTTCATCAGTGAGGAACCTTGGATCTGAGAGCACTGCACCTAGATCTTAGGAACTAACACACCCCTCCAACCACCACCTTTAATCTCAACTACAAAACTATGAGTCTTAAATTGAAAACATAATAAAATTTTCAATCCAAGCTTATTAGCTTATATAGTCATATAGATTTGAACTCAGTTCAGTATCTATAAATTTTGGTACTTTAATAACCATAACCACTACTATCCTATTAGGCAGGATTTGTGTAGGGTTGCATTAAATTCTAAGATCTAGGTGCAATGCTTTCAGATACAAGGCTCCTAACTGATAAAGGCCACAGGTCAGAAACTAGTCTGGGGATATTGGATGAGTAGGCTAGATGGGGATTTTATGCACAAGCCTTCTGACATCCATTGATTACTCTCACTTGTACGAGTGGCAATACGAATGGAGAGTTTTGCCTATTTTAATAACAGTTATAAGCAAGCATAAGAAATGGTGATCATGTGATATTTATTGGCTTAATATTTTTTCTATTTTTTTATTTTACATCTTTTTGTTCAAATTCTTTTTCCTCTTCATTTTTTTTTAAATGTTTACTTTTTTAAAAAAAAATCATATCTCTTTATGTTACTATATCTTACTGTATTAGATTTTACTATTGGATCATCTAAACATTTTTCTTCGTTTATAGACAGAAAATAAATTCTTTATTTTACAAAAATCTTTTTTATCTATTGAAATTATTACTTCAATTTCGTTTTTGATGCACCATTACATATGTAGATTTCATTCTTTTTTAATAGTAATAATAAATTGGCATCTAATATTGACATTAACTTATAGAAAAAAATTACATTAATAATTAAGTAAATAGTTTTTATTTATAAAAACACAAACATTTTTGTATTGGTAAATATTTGCGATGCAATGAGTAAGGAATGCACTGATGAAAAAACAAATAAATATAAAAATATATTACCCTTCCACAAGTTAAAAGTGGATAAATATTTATTTATACTTTGTATGAGATTGATACAATGAAGAAACTTTGAACTGTCAACGTAGACCTGGAAATTCAGATGTTTGATATCCTTAATTCTCCTAGTGATCAAAAGTTGTTGTAAAATGGATGCCTAATGAGAGATGGTCATTCTTCCTGTACTTGTGAAGGTCGAAATATGTTGGAGTGGAGATGAAGGTTGCATAGACAAAAACTTGAAAAAATATAATATATATATGCATTAATATGTATATCATTTTTAAACAAGAATTTACTTCAAATAACAATCTTCCATTAATGCACAAATGATGTTAAATGATTTTTATTAGACTAGAAATTATTATATTTATTTCCTATATTATTTTAAATAAACTTTGTAATGAAGCTTATATAACCTAATCAGTAAATAAAATCACTGTTTATTTTTTAAAAAAGAAATAAATTTGTCCTATCACATATGTTGATTTCTATGAAATAAAGAAATAACCATTTATTGGTTTGTATAGAAAATAAACAATTAATTATTTTAACAGTAAATATTAATAGTTGGATATTAATTCAAATTCTATCACTAGTTCACTATAATACTGTATATAAGACTTGAGCTTGCCCAAAGATTTGGTAAACCTGCTGGGGGTAATGCCTTATTAACTACAAGAAAATATATTTAAAAAAAAATGGTTTGATAAATGCATGTTTAAAGCCAAGTACTTAAATTTCTTGGTTTTTAAATAATGGCACAGGGGAGTTTACAAAAATATAAAAAAAGGAATGTACTGGGAAATCAAATTTCCATTAAAAAAAGTGACATTCCACGCTTTTCTGAAATTCATAACTATGGGAGTTATTCAACATGAAGCAGAATCAAACAACCATTATATCATTTTTTAAACACAAAAAGAAATATTCAAGGGTATTACAAAACAAAAGCCATTAATGATTATTAATACAACAGAGTTATTTTATTAAGGATTAAAGAGAGATTACTTCTCATATCCAATCCATTATCAGTTGAAGTAGAAGCAATCTAGCATAGCATTATAAAAATGGAATTGAGTTACCCATTGCAATTATGTCTTACATCTTGATTGGAGTTGAAAAACGAATTTTTGAATAGACAGATTAGTCTTGGCTTAGTAAGAGGTATCAAAAAGTTCTTTGCTACATTTATGGGAAAATCTTTATTTTCCAAATAAGTCATAATCTTTTCTAAGCATATTTGCTACAAAAATGAATTTTTCACAGTTTATTTCATCTTGCAAGCTAAGATTATTCAATTTTGTAATTGACTATATCTTTACAATGCATCTTGTGTAGGGGAAGAGGAGATTTCTCATGTTGTTATATTTAATAGGTTGGAAAATATGATAGATTCTGGAAATGAAGAGAAGCAAATGATGAATGGGATTGACTTAGAAAATATCAATCAAGTTAACAGTAAAATGATTTCTGGATCACAACAATTATATGCACAAAATGGGCAGCTAAACATCATAAAGTTTTATAGACAATAAAGTAAGAACTATACATTGAAAAAAAAATACAGAATACAAAAGTTATTATTGCATCAAAGAGCCACAAATAAATCTTAAATATATTATTTTATGGTTATTATGGGATTATCTGAATGAAAATAATAGATCTAATGACTGGTGACCTGAAAAAGTTGAGATATAGAGTCATGGGTTTTCTAATGTCAGAATTACCAAATAGATCAAAATAAGGACCAATTCTTAGTATCAAGCTTCAGTACCTTAGAATAGATTTCACATAGACCATCTTATTAATAAAGAGGCAAAATTGCCATATTTTGGCTGCTTTCTTCAAATGGATAGAGGTCATATATACATCATTCACTATTCAAACACCAAAAAGTACATGGGCACTGAAAAATTATTTGCTATATGATTAATGTTTCAATAATTGAAAATTATTTATATCTAGCAAATTTAGTTTTTGTCAAAAAGTGATATCTATTATATTTTGTTATCACCATTCCATTCAGAAAATAATGGACAGGCTGAACAGATGGCATTAAGAAATTAGAAAAAAACTTTTGAACGAAACAGCAAATTCTGATATGCACTTAATTAAAATGCTTTGGGTTTAATAAATAACCAACTTTTCACAACAAATCACTGCTGAAATATTAATAAAATGCTCACTGAAAACTAAATTACAATAACTTCAAACTTAAAATATTTATTAAAGACAAATTATAGTTACTTCAAGGGACTGTAAGGAGAAATATTATGTTAAATGTACACAGGCAAAAGTTGGATTCTCACTACAATGGATTCCAGAAGAGCCAACAAAATATCAGATTTATTGATGTGAATGAGACTGTCTGAGTGCCAACTATTCCTGACCAGATACTTACATTGAGAAACAATTTAGTCAGAGACCATGAGTTAGAAAGCAGAACTTCCAAACATTTGCAATAAAGATCTAAACTGTGCCAAAGATTGATTTACATTAGCAAAAGAAAGAACACAAGGCCATCAAAATATTTGTTAAATTAGGACTTTTTTCTCAAATAATTTTTTTTCAAGGAGGTGGAATTTAATGAACAATTTGATTAATGACCTAGTTTATTAATAAACTGACCCAGTTTATTTAAATAAAATAAACTCATTTTACTACACACAAGAATCAAACAAAGGATTCTGCAAATTAAAAGAGTAATTATTTATTCTCTTGGTAACCCATCATTACAGTATATAAATTCTGTTCTTTGTGAAAGCATCTACTCTGCTCACAGTCAATATTGAGAGATATAGAAGGATGATAAGCAATCAATATAGAATATCATGAACAATAAATGTTATATGTAATAATAATTAATCATAAAAAATATACATAGTAAAGAAACAACCACAAATAATCATATGAGAATGCCTACTCAGCAACATTATCTGCACTACAGCAAATCTTGCACTTAATAAAAATTCACTACAGATTCTTTTGATTTAATGATTTAGCTTATATTCATGATATAAGAAATTGTATATATATGTAAATGTTATAAAAATGCTTAAAATAAAATAAATACCTTTAACCTTATTAAAACAGTAATCTGTAAATATTATTTGAAGGCAAATATATCTATTAGACTTCACAAACTCATATGATAGCTAAGATTTTTTTTCCTTTTACTCATAATCTTATATATACAAAATTAATATCAATCATTTTTCTTTATTCACTTTTTTACAACGCTTTATATAATTATTTTACTATCATAACTATTTTGATTGCCCCAGCAATCTTTTTCCGATTTATAATAAACATGAATACATAATTTCTAGATAATATACATATCTCATAATATACATTCTTTTTAATCAACATATCTACACATACTTTCATATATGTAATATAAATAAAATGTCCGCTAATTAAAACAAAATTGTAATTATAATAAAAATAATAATTTTAATGGTAACAAACTATTATAAACAATCCTTAAATATGCAGAAGTACTTTCGGTTAATTTCTTAAACCTGCCTCAACTGCCATTAAATTCAATGGCAGTTGAGGCACGTTTAAGAAAATAACCAAAGTACTTCTGCGGATTTAAGGATTGTTTATAATAGTTTGTTACCGTTAAAATTATTATTTTTATTATATATACTTTCATATTCGACATAAATATCCTTACATTTCAATCATTATTGCATTTATATTATTTATAATAATTAATTCTTTTTTTATCATCTCTATATATTATATTTTATATTATTAACTTATTATTTTTTATATTTGCTTTTAATTCTAATATATTTTATTTTTAACATTTTCACTTTTTATTCCAACTTTAACATTATATATTTAATCTATGCATTCTAAATTTAACAATATGTATCCAATGTTATATATCTAACATTTTTTATTCATTTTTTTTATCTTCCTATAGTTTCGTCTTTTTATTATTATTCTCAAACTAATATTTATTCATAATCTACATTCACAATCTTAATTCCTTTTATTCTAATTATTTTAAACTTATTTTTATTATATTTTATATTCACCTTCTAAACTAACCCAACTGTCCACTCTTTAAATTTCAAAGTTTCTAATAACTTCTGGTGGCTTCCTCTTTTACATTTTTCTTTACAAACTAAATTTATTTTTATCTTTTATACTTATTCTAACTTCATTTTAATATTACTTTTACTTTTGGTAAAATCTTTCTTAAACCCAGATTTCTATTTAATACTGATTTAATATTATTAATAAGAATGGCCTCTTTTATTTTTCTATCCTATTATTTATAAATTTTATCATTTTTATACAATCTTTTTATGTCCTGTTTTTAATGTATGTAAATATATTGGTGAATTTCTATTATATTTATGTTGTAATAGTCTTCTGTATATTGAATTTTTTATTTCATCCACATAATTTATTCCTATTAATTTTACATTATTTACAATTAATTTTATATTTTCATTTATTTCATTATCTGCATACTTATTATAATTTTTAATATATTTATTTTCTAATATATTAATCATATTATTTCTTGTTTTATTAACTATTTTAACTTTTATTATTAAATTTTTTATTAATTTTATTTATCTATCATTTCATTTAAATTTTTAACCACATAATTACTGCCTGTGCTTATACCGAGATGATGATGATGATGGTGATTATTATGATAATGCTTCAAAAGGCACCTTATTATCTCAAGAAAATTTTTATATTGAAGTTACATTTTGTAAATTCTTTGTTTTTTTACATGGTAATCTAAATTTTTGATGCATAGTTTCATGTAAGAGTGTACATACGTCAAAGAAAGCAGTTTCAATACTTAAAGATGTTACATTGATTATAATTATGTTTGCACATTTATTTACATATTGATCAACTAGTTTCAATGACAAAAGGTTAATATATTGAGCTACATTTTGATTATGTTTCTTTCTTTGTGGGTTCAAATCCTGGTCCGAATTTTTGTTTTTATGATTTTGATATTCTTGTTGTTCTATCAATTCATTGTTATCTGATTTAAATTTGTATGATTTCTATAGATGTTTATACAAAAATTATCTATGGATTTAATCCACATGTTGTTCATTTATTTGAACCACTTAATGTCTATAAAGCTTGGCTACTGTTTGAACAACCCATATTGTTGGGTATGTTGCCATTTTCTTTGCATACTTTGCAGATGTATATATGCGTTTGTGGGTGAAGAATTTAGTAATATTCTTTCTCATGAAGTAGATAATCCAGGCTCCTTTCCTGGTTTTTTAATGAAGGGCTGAAATATTTTATTCCAGTCATCTTGATTTATGATTTCACTTGTATTGCTCAAAGTATATGTATTCGTATCTATATCTTGATAGACTGTTTGTAATTGTTCTTGTGCATCTTCATAATCTAGCTCCACTTCTTCATCAGGAGCATCATTTGATTGGCACACTTGTTTGTGGTTGTCTGAGTTACAATTTTTGGTTTTGACTTTTTTGGAATGTTTGTCTTTTTTTGGTGGGTTTCTTGTTCTTCTTTTTGGGTCTGTTTTTCCTTATAATGTTTGAGGAAAACTTGTTTGTATTATTTGGATCAGGTTGGTTAAGGTCTTGTTTTTTTACTTTTATTATTTTTGCTGGTTGGGTTTATCTTTGATATTGTCATTGTTAGGGCCTTTTGTTTCTTTGTATTCTCTCTTATCACTGATGTGGTCTGACTGATGACTTTTTATTTTTTTAATGTGCGAGTCTGGAAGTTGTTCTCTAGTTGTTATATCTTTGCCTATATCCTTTTGTGGGTGATGATTTTTTGTTTTCTGGTTGTAAGTTTCTCTATGCTGAGAGGCTTGGGGTGATGATTTTTTGTTTTCTGGTTGTAAGTTTCTCTATGCTGAGAGGCTTTCATTATCTGCTCTGTGCTTTTTGTTTTTTCCTGGTGATTTGTAGTTGCATGGTTCTCAGTGTTATTTCTTTCATCACAATTTATTTTTAGGTGCTCATATTTTCCATGAAAAAAATTGGGGCTTCTTTCCTTTTATATATATGTTTAATATAGTGTTTTGCTAAATTATCTGTGTTGGTATGCTATCTGGTGTTACATTGTGATTCACTTTGATTTTAAAGTGGAAGCTATTGCTGTAAACTGGTGTGGGCATGTCACTTAGGTATATTGGTTTCAAGTAGATTGTTTTACCAAATTGTTGCATTATACCTTGGAAATATTGAATGTTATATCCAAAGTATGTATTTCTGATGGTTCTGGTGATATAAGTCTAGGGATTTTCATCAACCGTTATCAGGCCATAATTTCCTAGGGCTTTTATGATTCTGATATCTAGTTTTTTGATCTTTATTAAAAAGTTCTAGGACTAAGGATCTCAAGTTGGGGTGGTCTCTGATACTTAATATTGAATTCCATATTTTGTTTTGTGTTATTTCCTCATACAATAATTTTCTTGGGAATTTATATAGGTTTAAACTTTTGTCTGTTGTGACTATTAGTATCGGAGTTTTGTGACATAAATTTTTTGAAAGAATTAAAAAGTTTTATTGGGATTGGTCTGTTAAAATCTGTGTTAATTATTTGCAATTCATACTGTGTCCACGTGACTCAAGGTTATTACAGCTATCGAGGAATAACATGCTAATTTCCTTATTTTTTTAATTTTTGGACTCTGCATTAAGGTTGGATTGTTTTCTTTATTTCTTGATTTGCACTCTAATTTAGTAATATCTGCATATGTTTTTTCTGGGTTTCTTGTGCTTTGTATGTTGTTAATGATTTTAGCACTATTTAGAGTGTTATCTTTTTTTCTGATGCCATGTTGCTGTAGTAATTTGGAATTTTAATTTCTAATAAGTTTAATTTTTATGCTTACTTTTCTGGTGTAAAATCCCTTGTGTTAGCTGGAATTATTGTTCTCTTGATTCTAGACGTTTTTTGGACAGGTTTCTGTTTTGTTTTCAGTATTTTAATTTGGACCTTGATTTGGTGTGCTGCTTCTGTTGCAAACAGGACCGGGCTATAGTAATAATAATAATAACAACAACAACAATAATATAAGTTTTATTTGTCTTAAAGTGTTACAAGAGTTTACTTAGCTTGGATTGCTGTATTTACATGGGCAATCCATAGTTGTAAGTTTACATATATAAAAGTTGGTTTATTGTTTTATTCAGGATTACAGGAATTTTTACATGCTGTGGATTAGTTACATGGTTTTACATAGCGTGGATTGCTGTGGTTATGTGGGGATTCCATAGATATAGGTTTACATATATAAAAGTTGATTTATTGTTTACATGAGATTACAAAAAAAATATCATGCTATGAATTAATTACAAGGGGTTTACATAGCTTAGATAGCTGTGGTTACATAGGTAATCTGTAGTTGTAGTTTTACATATGTAAAAGTTGTTTTATTGGTTTACACAAAATTACATAAATTTTACCTTGTCTTGACCACTGTATCTACAGATGCAATCCAGGTTTTAGTTCTATATGTGTTTAAGTTGCCTTAGTGATATCGGTCAGGATTAGAAATTTCCATAGTAGTGTGGCAATTATCTGTGAAGTCTGATCTGGTATGAGATCAATGTCAGTATTTTTATTTTTTAGGGTATCTTCTTTAGGTGATCAGGTTTTCTCTTGGTTTCAATGGCAATGTGGGTTGGGGAGGGTGTTGGTATGGGTGGGAGGCCTGGTGGGATTGACATGCCTATTTTCTGGTGCATTTGAATAGATGAGTGTTGCAGAAGGGGAATGGTATAGCTATGTTAGAATTGTTTACAATTATTAAGTTGAACTTTGTGATAAGCTGGTCAGATTCTGGGTCTAGTTGTGCGGTAGAAGTGGCAGCTGAGTACGACTTTTGATGAAGTTTAAGAATGAGATCCATGCATAGAGTGTCCTGAGATCCAAAGGGGGCTGGTGGTATAGCTATGTTCGAACTGGTTGCAATTGTTGAGTAGGAGTTTGCAGTCAGTTGGTCAGACTCTGGGTCTGGCTGTGTTAGAGGTGGTGGCCAAATGAGACTTTTCATATGATTTAAGTATGAGATTCATGGTTAGTATCCAGACAAAATCTAGGTAGGTAGTTAGGCTCAGCATTGCTATTAGAAGCGACTTATGTTTTTTGAAATTATCTAGTAACTTGATGATAGTTGAAGGTTTGAATGAAAAATTTAGCACAAAATTGGAAATCAGTTATCAACTGATTGGAAATTGAAAAAAGTATATAAAGTTAAGTTTTTTTCTTTGCTACCCTAAGGTTTTGGCTACTTTATAAACATAAGCAGCCAGAGCTTTTTAACTCAGTTGTGAGCAAAAGAACTAATTGTTGAGAATTTGAAATCGAATTTTTATTACTAAACAAAGTTCAGAGAATGCTACAATAACGTTAAAAATAAGCGTATGCCTGACTGACCTTTGGACTTTGAAACTCTAAGCTGGTATTATTGAGGGCAAACTTTGGTCATGCAATGGCTTTTTTTTAAATTATCGTTAGGTAACTTGATTTGATTTGGAAGTTTGAATAAAAAATGTAACCCAAAGTTGGAAGTAAGTATATATATATATAAGATGGAAGTAAGTAATCAACTGATTAAAACCAAGATTTTGAATTCTTTTTAAGTATAAAAAAAGCAATGCTAAGTAAATTGCTTGTGGGGAAATTTGTAACTGAATTTTTTTTTTCCAAACAAAGTCGGACTTTGCAATACATTTTTTTGAATTTTGAAACTCTGTGCTAGTAATGTTGGCGGTAAGTATCTGGTCATATGATTACTTTGTCGCCATATTGTTTTTCGAAATTATCGTTGGGTAATTTGATTTTAATTGAATTTTTATTATTATTATCATTATTAGTACTATTAGTATCACAATTTTTTTTATTATTTATATTCTTTTCAGAAACTAACTTACTTTTTATGTACTTAATTTTATTTATAAATCTGTTTGGATATTCATTAATTATAAATTCTCCTTTTATTAAATTCATTTGTTTATTATAATTTTTTTTATTTGAACAATAATTTACTGCTCTATTAATTCGTGAATGTATAGTATTTATTTTTATATATTGTTATTATATATATTATTGCTGTTATATAAAGATATTTTTTATTTGTATTTGAATATCATTTAGCTATATTATTATCTACTTTTTTTTTTTTTATATATAAATTGATATTGCTTGATTCAATTAACTCTATATCTAAATATGCTAGCCTATTATTCTCTTCTCTTTCCACAGTAAATTTAATATTTCTATCCATCTTATTAATATCATCAATAAATAAATCTATTTATCTTAGTGTTTTATTAAATTTTCTATGTAAATAGTACTTAATACTCCACTTAATGCTTTTCCTATTAGTAAACCCTTTTTTAAATAAAAACTTATTAAATTGTAACGTTATTTCTTTACAACATATTTGAATTATCTTTTTTAATTCTTTTATAGATATATTTCTTTCATTATTATTATCTTCTTTATATCTATTAACTAATAAATTAATTGCCTTCTCTACATTAATATTTGTATCTATTGATACAATATCTATTTTTACCATTGTTAGATTATAATTACTGTACTCATTTACTATACTTTTAATTTCATGTAATAACATTTTGTTATTTTTAATATATGATTTACAGTTATTATCAATATATTTCTTTAACACATTATTTGCTAATCGCTTAGGTAATTTAACAAAATAAGAATTAGCACCATTAATAATGGGTCTTAATGGCACATTTTAGGTGCTCCATAAATGGGGGCTGACAAACAATCTTTAAGCCCTAAATAATCAATTATATCTTTCCTATAAAAACTTTTTATTAATATATATATTTTTTCATTTAATAATTTATTATTTTAATTTTTATATTTTTTCAAAAATATTATCCTCTAACATCTATTCATTTTCTTTATATAATCCATTTTATTTTATATTATCAACTTACTACCTTTTTCTGATTTTATAAAAATTACATCATCTTTATATTTATTCTTTATTTCTTTAATATCCTTTACTTTTATTATATCATAATCTTTATTTTTTTATTTATTTCTTTACTTCCACTCTTTTTCTTTATTTACTTCCATTGTTATTCTTTATTTTATAAACCATGTTATCTATCTCATTATTAAATTCTTCCATCCATAGTTTATCGTTATTATTTGTAATTTTACTATTATCTAATTTGAAAAAGTGAGTATAAAATATACTAAAAATTAGTTAAAAATAATTAAAATAAAAGGAATTAAGATTGTGAATATAGATTAACAATAAATATTAGATGGGGATATTAATAAAAGTAGGAAATATAGGAACATGAAAAAATGAATAAAGTTAGATATATAATATTAGATATATAACTTTAATGTTAGAATATATAGGTTAAATATATAATATTAAATTTAGGATAAAAATAAATATGTTAAAAATAAAATATATTAGAATTAAAAGTGAATATAAAAAATAATAAATGAATAGCATATAAAATTATAAAATATATTATATATAGATGATTAAAAAAAGAATTAATTATTAAAAATAATATAAATGTAAAAATGAATGAGATGATTAAGGATATTTATGTAGATATATATATTCTCATAGCATTATTTCTGGGAGCTTCCATGTATCAGTACAATAACAAGTACATTTTTCAGAGCTTCTTCTTTCTCAATTCATAAGAATGTGTGTGGTGATAATATTTTGAATTCACTTATCCATGTGAATTTATATATATCTAATTATAAGAGACGAACTCAGACTTTCACGCTCCCTACAGCTATACATTCTGCCTAATACAACTGACATACATGACCACATGCATGTGAAAAAGATATATGATCTCCAATATATATATATTTCATGCTGAACCAGTAATCATCAGTTGGTCCAGATCCCTATGTCTCACACATATATGCAATTAGTGCTTAATTTATAAAGATAGCAAATATTCAGTCATTCATATCATTGAAAGTCCAATGATTGAAAATTCAAAGCGCTTTTTAATGCCAATATTATTGTCATACCCATGTTGACTCTAAGTCATTCTGACTCCTCACATATAGGACCTTAATATGTTCATTTAATTACACAGAAGAGAGATGGACAGAATACAGACTGAATATGTAGTATTCAAATATAATTATATTTTCTATATTAGTGTAATTATAAGGGACTTGAACTCAGACTTTCAAGCTCCATACAGTTATGCACTCTCACAACTGATACAAATGACCACATACATGTGAAAAACATAAATGATTTCCAATATATGTATTTGATGCTGAACCAGAAGTCATCAGTTGGTCAGATCACCATCTCCCATATATATATATACAATCAATGCTCAGTTTTTATTATGATATCAAATCTTTAAACTTTAATGGAGAATCTCCAATCCTCTCCACCCTCCAACTCTTTAGCCATCTATATCACTGAAAATCCAATGATGGAACACTCAAAGTCCTTATTGATGCCAATATTATTGTCATACCCATGTTGACTTTAAGTCACTCTGATGTCTTACCTATAGGACCTTAAAATGTCCATTTAATTACACAGAAGAGGGATGGGCTGTATACAGGATGATATGTAATATTCAAATATAAGTATATTTTCTATACTAAGTTTAGTGTTATGTATGCTGGTTTAACATGAAATATTAATATTGGTGATCATTTATCTTTTTCATATATATATGGTCATGTGTATCAGTTGTTTAAGATGGACTGCATAGTTGTAAGGAGCTTGAAAGTCAGAGTTCACGTTCTTTATAATTACATTAAATTTATTATAGAAAATATATTTAAATATTAATGGTTATGCTCCGCTAAAATACATCTAATCAATAATAAAGATATTCTATGATACTATCTATTATTTTACTAGCTCTAACTAATAAGAAATAATAAAATGGTCAGTTTTATAAAATAAATAAATAAAATATTAACAAAATCATGAGACAATGAAGTGAAGTACAAGTAGCAATTTGAATTATATTAAACCAATATCCCACAGGATACCATCTCAATGGGATAAGAATACTAACCCTCCTATTATTTCAAATAATAAACTCATAGCATTCTTACGACTTTAAAAATAATAATCAATTAAATATAATACTGATATATAAATCTTAATTAGAAATAGTATGACTATGTTAATCTCAGGTTCTTTAAACTAATTCGAATTATTCAAAATTTCTGTAGCTAAGTTTGATAAGGGATTTTATATCACCTTCAACTACATCTAACTAATAATAATAATAAATAATAATAATAATAATCTTCAATGTATAATTATCAATCTTATCTACTTTTCAATGTTATGGTAACTATCAATAATAATAATAAATAAATAAACAATACTGTATAATCGTTTAGCTTTCATGTGGCATCTCAAATAAAATATGTGAGATAATCTAATAATCTGAGCATATGTGGCAATGAATAATATTATAATTATATGATTAATTTATGACCATAATGATGATAATGGTGTACAATGAAAAATCTCAAATAAATTATATTATGAAATACTGTAATTTTTCAAATAAGTAATCTTATTCGTACTGTGCAAATATTATGTTTTGGTTCAATATATCTGACAATCATATGTGCTGTGTGAAGAATCCATATAACACAAAATTTATAAAAACAAGTTTAACAAAATTTTTATTATAACACTTTTAACAAAAATAAACTATGTACATTATTTACAATTAAAATCTTGGATAAATTACATACTTCTTCATTTCAAAAATAAAATAAAATAATAAAATCTAAAAATACCTAAGCCTTCACTCCGACTTAAAACCTTTTATATTTCTTTACAACAATCACAATAATATTCACGGATACAATTATAGCTTAAAATATATTTATTGTCTACCAATTGAATTATATGTTTTCCATAAGCATACACAAATTATGAAAACATAAACTACAGAAGTATCACTTATTTCAATATATGTCTATCGATTTATAGTCAATTAATCAAATAACTTTTATTATGATAGTGCTGACATTATCAAAAAAAAAATATTTATTTTGGTTCGTTAATAAATAAGTGGACTTAAATAAAATAACATAATTAACATACTTTATACTTCTTGCTTGGCATCAATTTAATATAAAATTCTATGTGTGTGTTTATGCGTATTCTAAACATAAAAAATCATATTTATAAAATATAAATACTTGTTCTATTTTATATTGTTTCTTTGGATATATTGTCCTTTAAAATATGCATTACATGTATGATAAAAATATTCAAAAATTATTCAAAAAGTTTCGTGAATAATTTTACTATCACTTATATATTTTCATAAAAAAATAGTTCACTAAAATACGGAAAATATTTATGATTCTTGGTCCTTATATTTTAATTTTACTCTCAGTCTCATTTGTATTTAATCTTAACATACATCAAAGCAAGAAAACCTATCTTATCGTCTTTCAAAAATAATGATTCTATAATTCCCAAAATTATTTATTATTATTCTTCAAAATACAGGTCTGTATGATGCAATAACTTTAGAAATTACAATAGCGATTCGATGCATAGATATGAAGAACTAACTAGAGTATTAACTCAGTAGTATAAACATATAAGATGATCAACATAGCGACAGTGCATAAAAGGAAAAGAGGCATGACTTCTCTGTCTAATAACCTCCACTATAAAATAATTTCCAAGCTATTTATTCAGCTCTTTGGAACATTAATACTCAATACTAAAAAAAACAAGTTACAGGGCTTAGTTATCTGTACCTGCATAATCTACTAAGATACTAAAATTTCTTTCCACTCCTCATAAATCCTACATTTCAGCATCCCTTTGGTTTCTTTTTATACTTCTAAAGTCACTACCACTTTAAAATTTCATAACAGATTTATCAATCTACATCGTCAAAATTATCAAAAACATTTTTTTAAAACAATAAATAAGATTTGCATATAAATTTAACAATTTAGACTATTCAACAAGAAAAGGTTATTTCACTCTCAAAATTCATCAATAGAAATACAATTGATTTTGTATCGATGTACTAAGTCAATACTTTAAACATTTTTTTTAAAATAATAGAGTTCCTTTACTAAAGAATTATATAAATTATATTCATCATTAAATCATATTACATTAGTATATAAAATAAAAGTATGCATATTTTTAAAAAAATCTAATTCATATAAGCTTTATGTGTGTTTAATGCATTAACACATACGTTCATACAATAATACTATAAAATACTCCAAGCAATCTAAAGAAAATAAAATAAATACATCATGTAAAAAATTAATATTTTATAAATTTTACTCATAATGACAATTGCTAGTTAGTCATTTTTAGACGTTTCCAGTCCACATTTCATAAAATATATAATATTAGCATTTACTCAGCAAACTATCATACTAAAAAAATATTAAAAAAAAAAAAAAAGTTACAGAAAATGAAATATTCTTTACGTTAATTACTATGCTATATCAGTAAATATTTGATATGTAATTTTCCTGTCTACTAAATAAAAATAATAAGATTATTAGTACATAAATTAATTAAAAACATATTTACGTAAAACTCCAATCCATTATAAAGTAATTTCCAAAAAAAAAACTTCTTTCTTTCTTCGGATATTTTCCATTATCAGACCTTGTAAACGCTCACTCCCCTGGTACACATTGCTATGACAACCATTGTCTTAACACTTGAGAACAAAACTTTTCTCACCCACCGCACAACGCATGATCAAATGATTTTTTTAAAAAAATGATGAAACAAAAAAATTAAGAAAAAGAAGTTGACTTTTAAATCTGGATTCATTCATAAAAATAATCATTAATCTTTGCTTGAAATTTTATAAAATTCCTTGGTCTATATCTTTCAGAATAATGATTTATTAAAAATGATATTAATTTATAAAGTTAAAAAATAATCCTCCGGAATTTTCCTCGTTATATAGGATCCTGTATTGGGCTTCTGATGCATCTATTACAGCTATATTAGTTCAGGCATCTATATGAAAATTGAGCACTTTTGTTCCATGGAAATTAGCATTTAATAGTTTAATAAAGTTAGCATAAAGCTATTTCATCAGGATAATTGTAATTATCCAGATATTTCTCTTCCAGATAATAATTCTCCAATATTGTTTTTTTTAATAATGACGACTTGTCATATAAAAATATATTTGCAGTAATATTAATCTTTATTTCTCCATCATTTTGAATACATGTTCAGAATAAACTTCTAAAAAATTATTTCCTTTAAAACATTTACTGCAACCCTTTTAAAAAACTATATATTTTCAAAATATGGAGAATTAAAAGTCTTTATCATATAACTTTGCTTTTTTAGATAAAGTTATCTTTTTTCACAATACAATGCATTTACATTTAATTTCCTGCAAACTTTTCTATCTAATTCTATCCACAATGTCCGAGATATTAATATAACCAATATTATATTTTTCTTCACTAATAATTTTAAAAATATATTTTCACTTAATGTCTGTACCTCCATCCTTTCTTACCACAGATATACAATTACTTTTGGTATGAATTCCATAGTTATTGTGAAAGCTGGTTTAAGTTTCAATAGACTACTTAGCAGGGAATTTTAATTGCTTCAACAATGCGTGATTTAAACTTGATAAGCTTACAAATTTTAATACTCTCTTTTTTAAAAATAATTCCAATTAGTACAATATCCAATACTTTAATATTTTACAAATAATAATTCATTTAGAGAGCTAATTAACACGAATTGACTTTTAAAACACAATTTTATCATCCCAGAAAAAATGACATCAACTTTTTATACCAAAATAAATTAATGATTTGATTTGCTATTTAGATCTTTATCTGATGATCTAATTTACATATTAGTACTATCTTACACAATTAATTTTCAAAAATAAAAATGATGACTCACCAACCAAATATTAATTATTACATTATTTAATTCTAAACTAATTATATATTTTTATTTAAACTAACTAAATATTTTAAAATAGCATTTTTAAAAATAATATTTTATTATTTTATCCAGCATTTATTTTTAATATATCTATTTTTTAAAAAATTAATTTTATTAACTACATTATTTTATAACAGCTGATTTTTATCTTGTGATAGACAAATAAATGTTTCAATTTTATAGTATAATTCTAAAGCAATTTTGAAACTTTATTGAAAAAAACTTGTAAGCACATAAGTATGAATATTTACATGTCACATGACTGAAAACTGAGACAATCTATTAATTTCTGTTTGGTAACAAAAATAAATGTTTAATTGCAAAAATATTATATTAAAGAATAATGATATAATAGAATTTAGAATAATAATTTTGATATTATTAAATACACATTTATCCACCACAAAATATTACATTTTAAATAAATAATTTTTTAATACAACTATTAAGTATAATTTTCATTTTAAAATACACTATTTATTTAATTTTAAGTTATTACTTTAAAATTTAGCTTTTAACACTTATTTAAAAGATTTATTAATGTATTTTTTACTATGGCCAGTTTTCACAACTATACTAAATTACACTATTTAACTTTACTTGACTATTTTTAATATATTAGTATAGTTTTATGCATTTAATATTCTCATTTTACTTTAACTAAGCATTTAAAAACACTGCCAACATTGCACAGTAATCATATCAATTAAAATATATCCTTAATTTAAAATTGACTAAATAAATTCATTTGGACCTAAACAAAAGGGTACTATATATATATGTAATAAATAAAGTTTGATATCTGTATTCGTTTCACAATATATGTAATATACAAATCAATATATATATCAAAATACAGTACAATTTATATAAATTATATTCTTCTAGAAGTACTTTCGACTATACACTTTGTAATCTTTATCAACTATATAACATTGAATATATATATATTGATTTGTATATTACATATATATATATAAGGGAGTATATGTAAGTATATTGATTAAAAATAAGAATTTATATTATGAAATATGTATAATGTGTAGAAATTATGTGTTTATGTATAAATATTCATGTATTTAAATGTATGGTTATTATAGATCTGAAGAAGAAATATTGCTGGAGCAATCAAAACAGTTATGATAGTAAAATAAGTGTACAATGCATTGCAAAAAAGAGGCTAAAGAAAAGTGACTGATATTAATATTGGATAAATATTAGAATTGTAATACTTCACAGAGAAGATTGTAATACTTCATAGAGAAGATAATGAACACTGAACAGTGTGTAAATCTTATATATTCTAAAATTATTGTTGGAATGTGACTAAAGCAGACCTCATCAGTTAAATCTGTCAATCTCATTCTTAAATGCTAATTATATACACTTAATTTATAAATGTTGCATCTTTCAGTCAATACCTAATTGCATCATTTTTCCCATGCCACCGCTCTTCATTGAAACGCTTGGCAATTCAAATGTTGTATTCATAGTGGGGATTTTGCATTCCTTTATTAAAAAATGGAACATTGACATTTATAAATTGACATTTTTCTCCATAATAATTTGCATATTTTCTAACCATTATTCATTCATCCTGTTAATGGCATCATTTATTTCTTCTACACTATGATTCTGTCAAAATTTGGCTTAGTGCTATTAAGTTTTATTATATCTATCTTTATACTTTTTCATAGTGGCTTGACTCAGCTCACTTTTTTACAGTATATAATTCTATGTAAAACATTTTCACAATTTCATGATGCCATTTCTTCCTTTTAATAATAAATTCCATATCTTCTTCTTATTGCTGAAATAACTTTTTTTTCAATATCAATATGTTTTTAATACATTTGAGACTTTTATTCTCCTATATAATTTTCATTGCTACTTCAGTTATATTTTCTTATATCTTTTTCAAAGTATCTTATAGAACTCCAGATATTCAATTGTTTGAATGAATTTGATTTAATCATTTTCACATTCCCTGTTATATATTTTTGGGTGAAAACTGTTTATATAGCCCAAACAATTTTACAGCTTATCAGCACATAAAAGCAATTTTCTAAATTAAAAATTATTTAAGCAAAATACCAACAACAATTACATGATCTAATAATAATTTCTTTACCAAAGGTTATATTTTTTATCTAACATACAAAGTCCAAGAAATGGTTTAATATATTTTGATTTTTTTATTGTATTTTATTTTATTTTCTATATTTTTAAAATTATGTTAAATGTTATTTATGTGTGCATATTAATAACAATATGTATATTGTAACGGGATGAGGGGGGTATCAAAATAGAAATGGTGAACTTAGGGTGATGGTAAAAGTCATCATCAACCCCAGTAAAATTAAATTTAAAAGTATGAGATTAGAGAATCTCTGTGTGAGATCATTGGGAGATCATCCAGTCACTCCTTAGAGTAACTATGAGTAACTATAAATCCACCAGCATTATAAAGTAAAAGTAAATATGAAGAGAAATAAACATCCATCATCATCATTGATGGGAATAAACAAATCAGTATAAATATATCAACAGTCAATCTTGTGACTGGATTGGAAATGGGTCTTCTGTAGACTAGGCTAACTATTGAGACTTTGCCACTTTGGGCAATTATTTAAACATAACTTGGATGCACCAGCTTAGTGCCCATCCATTAAAATACGCAATAATCAGAAATCGAAACAGTAATGCTGGGACATTTAAAACATGCTGATCATCATCAATGCTCTGGCCACTTGTACTGGCCAACTATAAACTTAACTCTTAATAAGGCTAAAATAAAATATAGTGCATGGGCTTTAAAGAATATTCTCTTTTGCACCAACCAGGATGATGATTGATCATCGCTGGATGCCCCAAAAGCACTAAATACACATCCCAATTTATATATTCATTCCATGCCCGAATCTAGCTCAGAGAACACAAGCTTTATTACTGTATGTGACCAAGAGATGATGGAAACAATTTTTAACAATTAAATAAGTTTATTAATAGCAATAAAAAACGAATTTATGGTTTTATAAAAATAAAATTACACACACATAAACTTTCTGATTTTGATTACAATACAAAATTTCAAATTATCATATTGAGATTTGAATAATTACTATTCAACATTTAAATTGTTACACTGATTTACATATATGTGTGCACAAGCGTGCAATTTATAATATACAATTAATATTTTTAAAAAATGAATTGACATTTAATCAAAAAAAAATATTAAAATTTTATATATATGAGTGTGTGTGTATACACACACACTAGCTTCTATCTATTTCAACTTGTTACAATAATGTTATCTTTCTTCTAATTAATTCAATATTGAGAGTATATATTCTTTTAACGTCATTTTTTTAAAGGAATTACTAAAACAATTTCTTCAAAAATATATATCAAATCATCTCTCTTTTAGACATTTGACTCAATCGAATTATTTACTTGTTTGTTTTAACTTTATAATTTTAAAAGTTGTTTTAAGGAATAGTAAAATAAAATAACTCACTAAGTACATGCAATGTGTTTATCTGCCGTTCCCTGCATGTATAGATAAACAGTAGCATATGTACATCAATTTCTTCATGCTTTTTCTTGATAAGCTTGGTTTCTAGCCCATCAGAAAAAATATAATTCTGGGCTTTGGTTGGCATACCATGAGCTTTTGTAGTCCAAGCAATTGTCAAGCTGTCTTCTAGAACATATTTAAGCAGCTAGTTGATCCATTTGAAGTGACCCTGGCCTCATGAATCAAAAGTCTGCAGTAAACTATAGGGCAGCTACTGGACTGTACTCCCTTAGATCTTCATAGGAGCTCTGTATAGCACTGCTAGCTATTTTGTCCTCATTTTTTTAGGCTATTGATTGAGAAGTGACCCAGCTTCAAGCAAATCAAAACTCCTGCAAAGGAAAATAGTAGCAGTCCTGGATCTATTGTCCTGCTTTCAGCTACATCAGTTCATGGTGGCTATTCTGCCAACTCTCTGCTACAGCTAACAACAAACTGCAGGTCCCTATTTTGGTCAGCTAATTGCTGACACTTATTCAAAAATTTTTTAAAACCAAACTGTTCTGTTCAACTCTTACAAAACTACAATCCAAACTTTGCAGTTGGCCACAGCTTAATATATTAAAAACTCTTCTGACCAACGCTTACAAAATGCAAGCAGAACTAACTGATATTTTTTATCAGTTTTTTTTATAATCTTGGTGGTCATGTGATAAAAATATAGTGACTGTTTTCAATTAACTTTAATCCTTTTTAAAACAAGCTGGAAATTTCTGTCAAAGTGTGATATTCATGTTTTTACTTTAATCTTTGGAATTTGATCAAAGGTGTGATAATCCTTTAGAGTTTTTAATCTACAAAGATTTTTAACTAGGTAGTAGAAATGCAAATAAGCATTAATTAAAAAAGATATTTTATACAAGTATTAATTAAAAGATTTAAAAAAAATAAATTATGCTTTTTGTTTTGCTAATTTCAAAATCAGAATTAGAAATATTATTTATCAGACCTTTTTAAAAGTTTAATCCAAAACAAAATTTTAATTTAAATCCAGAGTTATTTAACCCTTATTATTATTTTATTTTAGGAAATATAGAAAAATATCTACAAAAATTTATTCTGTGTTTATTTCTACTTTTCCTTTATTTTACATATATATATATTTATGCACATACACTAAATTAGTGCTATGTAATCCAACTGGTTACAATACATATAAATAATGAATTATAATGGTGATAGTATATTTTATAAATAATAATAAACCTCAAAAGACTTCCAGTTAATTTCTTAATCTTATTCAGTTGAAAATCCTTATTTTATTAGAATAATTATTCCATAATGGATATTATGTATATATAATGTAACGAGACGGCGCCCGTTTCTTTGGTTTTTTTTAATTTTTTTAAACATAAAAAAAAAATAAAATGTTTTCAATCAAAAATTTTTTTTTAATTAAAAATTAAAAAAATATAATCTTAACACCTTATACTTATTATATAATTATTAAATATATTAAAAATATTAAAAATATAAAATTTTTAATAATATTAATTAAATAATATTTTAAATTTAAATGTTGTGGGATTAGAATTTTATTTTTATTTTTTTAATTTTATTTATTTTTATTATTTATTAATTAATGAAGTAAAATTTTGAAAAAAATGGAAGTTTTTTGATGATAACCACTTTCTGTAAATCACCATAAAAAAAACAAAAAAAAAAAAATTGGAAAAAAGAAAAACTGGAAGGCGCCCGCGCCGCCTATATCTTTATAAATTGAAAAATTTGGGAATAGTTATTTTGGGGGGGGTGGTAAAAAAAAAAAAAAAAACCGTACAAAAAAATATAAAATTTAAAAATAAAAATATAAATTAAAATTTTATATTAAAAATTATTTTGTTTTTTTTTTTTTTTTTTTTTTATTTATATAAATTTTTTTTTTTTTTTTCTTTTTTTTTTTTATGTTTCTTTTATTTTTTTTTGGTCTTCTTAAATTAATAATTAAATTGAAACAATCAGCTTGGGGAGTTGAAAGTTTAGGGGGGTTGTTGGGTGGGGGGTGGGGGGTGGGGTGGGATGGGGGGGGCCTCCTGGAGAAGTATATAGGAAGCTTTTTGGTTTTTTGTTTTTCTTTTGATAAATTATCTCTCCCAAGATTTTCTCCTGCGTTTATATAGAAAGGTAAAATGGGTTATTCAAAAAAAAAATGTTAAAAATGGGATAAAAAAAAAAAATTAGTTTGGGGTGTTGAGAAAGGGGGCACATTAGAAAAAATTAAAAGAAAAAAAAAAAAATAATTTTTATATTTTATTTGTATCTCTCTAAAAAATAAATAAAAAAATAATATTAAATTTTAAAAAAAAAAAAAAAAAAAATAAAAATAATACAAAATATTAATAAAAAAAAATTAAAAAAATAAAATTTGTTTTTAATTTTTTTTCATTATAACTTTTAACATTTTTTTTATCTTTATTATGTTTTAAATTTAATTTTAATTAATTATTATATTTTTTATTTTAATTTATATAGGAATAGATAGTTAAAAGAAATAAAAAAAAAAAAAAAAAAAAAAAAATAAAAAAAAAAAATATGGAGGAGAAAAAAAAACAATAAAAAAAAATAAAAATAAAACATATTTTTAATAAAAAAATAAAACAAAAAAAAAACAAACAAAAAAATTTTATTTATGTGGATTAAGAGAAATAATACTATCATAAAGAAAGCTACATAAAAAAAAAAGGAAGAGCAAAAAACAAAAAACTCCATAGAAAGGAACTGCGATATCTGACTTATAATTCCTTCCATAGGGCAAACGAAAGTGGCGGGATGAAGCGATTCTGCCCGTAGCGAATCAATATTACATCTACTAATCACACCAATATATCCAATCCATTGACCCAATTTAACCACGAAACAAATAACCTAAGATTACCCTCCCCTAATATAACTTTACAAATCTATACAGCCATTCACGCCCGACTTAAGTTTAACATTTATATAATTAATTTAACGAAGAACAAAAAAAATCATGATAAAAACTTAAAGAATAAAAATAAATAAATGGAAATGATTTTACATAAATAAATAAAAAAATACATCAAATAACATTTTAACTACTTTAGTCAGATAGGAAACTGATGCAATTATTTTAAATACGAAAAGTTTTTAACTTAATGTTCATTAATTGTAAAGTTCTTACGGTTTTAAACAGTTCATCTTTATCTGTCGTTGTAAGTTTGAACGGAATTCCCATGCCGTCCTGAAGATATTGGCTACATTTAGCGATGTTTTATTTATTCATTCGGAGGTTTTTAATTTAGTTGGTCCTCAATGTAGGAAACGATAGTTCATTTCTCCTTTCTTTAACAGCTGAAAGAATTGACCGGTCTGTCAATTCCTCCAACTCGACTACTATATAGTCACATCGTAATAATCAATTTCCAGTCACTGATTAATAATTTCCAAATTTTCCTTTTATATTAATGTGAAGGATTGAATTTACATTACGTCACGATGGATGGTCCTTTCGCTAGTCCGATTCCATAGGGATTTCTTCTTATTTGTAACAGTTTTTATTGTTTTCTTATCTGACCGGTGTTTTATTTAAATGGAAGTGGTTACATTTAACTAATTAACAATCATTTCCATTTCTGATTAATTAACCTGTTTTCCAAATCAAAAATATATTTAAAGATAAATTTAAAGATATAATTTCATCTCCAAATCTTTTTAAAATTTAGTTTTAAAATACTTTTTCTTTAATAAAGTTTTATTTTAATAATTTTTCATTATCTGTGTGATTTAATTAATATATAAGAGTTTAAGATGATATTTAATTTCAATTTTTAATTCTTAAAGAAAATTTTTAAATGCGAACTAATTAATTTAGAACAACAATGTAACGAACGTCTGTGCTCGTTACAATAAGGTTGAGTGATGAGAATTTTAACTGTTTTCTATTTTTTCATCTAGATAAAACTAGTTAGATATCTATTTAACAACGAATTTTGAATAGTTAACTAGGTTGATTATGGGCCAACTATCCAAAAAATTTTCTAAGCCTCCTGGACTGAATTTGAACTACAGGTCATAGGCATGCTAAAAGGATGTTTTATCTTTATACTATAAGGCTTATCTTAACAATTTTAAAATGTGCTATTTATGAAATAAGTCTCACACAACAAAACTGAACATCCCAGTTCTAAAAAAGAGTTTGGACCAAATTTTGACTTATAAGAATTCTTTGATAAAATTTTTACATGCATGTTGATTTCTGTGGCATAAATGACAACTTGCGAATGGCATTATGTCATGGAATGAGTTTTTATTTCTAAACATATTAAGAAACATAATAACATTAATATTTCAATTACAGTCTCTCTTTTAAAATTGTTCTTTGTCTAAATTCCATTTGTATTGAATTTTCTATAATATATTTTTTATTTCATAGTATGTTTTTTATTTTTTTATGTATATTTCTCTGTTTTCATACAATAAACTGAATTTTTAAAACAAAAACCATAATGAATACATAATTCTAAATTATCAAATTAATTTTTACTTTTAAATTATTTAAGAAATAAATTTTTATGTTAATAAGTACTGCTGATTTTTGTCTTTATATCTTTTTTCTATAGCAATCCATCTGTTCTGAAATGGCTGAAGAATTACGATTTGCAATACGGTGCCGTGGTTCTAGGCAGAGACCAGCTCTTAAAAGACAATGCTCAAAATGTGTTCCAGGTACAACTTATGTTCCTGCTAATTTGGATTCAAACACTCATGAGAATGGAATAATGCAAATGATTGAACTTCGAAAGTCACCAATCCATTTTGATGTTCACAGTCATCATAGTCATTCGGCTGATGTATAGTTTGAAGAGCCTATTAGTGGTGCTCACTGGGAAAAGTGAATAAATAATGCTTCATCATGATAATTTATTTAAAAAGAGAAATTCAGTCTCTTCTCCAAATGACACATTCAAGGATTTTTGTCTTTATAGAAGAATTTAAAGCTTAGCTACTAGATCAGCAGTTTATAGAATTCTTGTGCACTTTCTTAAAAAAAACTTTATTTCAATAATTTTTACTTTATATGGCAGTATAATTTTACGTGGAGTTCTGAAATTGAACCCCTTGTAGATTATTTTTAGTTCGAATGTTATATTATTATTTATTTGTTTTGCCATTATTTATTTTATATGTGTGAATCTTTTTATTTTATAATTAAGCAAACATCCCACCAATAAATTATATAAAAATTGTTATAAATTTGTTCTACTTTTTATTAAAATATTATTTGTTAACAAAGTTAGATTTGAGTTATTTGTAAATAAATATCATTAATTTTATATATTATTTTCATAATTATGATTGTCATTTGTATTATTAAAATAAAAGATTCACATGTATTATGTCTCACCTTTTTATGATAAGTTTGTTTATTTTCCCAATGAGCCTGTACATTTTGTCATGTGCGTCACTGAAACACCACGTGAATTCTGTCATGTACAAGTACATTACACTAACTTCTATTTATTAAAGATAAAGTTCAGTTTCCTACTGATACTGTACTTCCTAGGCTACAATCTTCAAATTATATTCCAGGTTTTACAGTTATTAAGATTGTGTATCTTTATTCACAAATCAATAAGCGTACTTTCCTTATGAAAATGTGTGACTGAATCTTGAATAAGAATAGTTACAATTTCTTGTGCGCATATTGATCAATCCAAGGCAGTTCCAAGAACAATTTATCATACAAAAGTGAGAAATTTTCCAAGAAAGGGTTTTCAAATAAAAATGCTAATCTAACAAATTTCAATTAGTCTATGCAGATCCAGCTTTGTACCTCACATTTCATTATAATTAACTATAGGCTCTAATTTTAGTTGTTATAAAAGATTATTCTTTACAATTTATGCATTTTGAAGATTTTACTTTTTTTATAGAGAAATGGTGGATATATTTTCAAAATGATTTTGAACTCAGATAATTTGCTAGAATATCTCATATAGTTTATACATGAAGAATGGTTGTTTTTAATGCATTAGACTCTGATATTTTTAAAAAATAAAACTTGATCTAGTTTAAACTTGGTTTTATAACTGAATGATATTGATTCAAGAATAGCTATTTAAAATATCACTTTAATAGAAAAAAAGGATATATTTATTTTACATAAAGGTTTTTATCATAGAGATAATCACAAATATTTAAATGGTATGGTCATCATATCATGTGCAATACTCTTAAAAAAATAAGTCTCATTAAAAAAATAAAAACTGTAAAAATGGAGATTTTCCTAAGTCATAACAAATGAGAAATTTTCAATTCCTACATGTCACTGCATTTCAGCTGAAAAAAATTTGTTCATGTAATTGTCTTTTCTTGTAATGCGCTTATTTGTATGTTTCTCAAAAGCTTTTTTTTTAATTTGCTGAAACTGTTCATAGTAATCTATTTTTAATTTTGTGTATATTTGTTTTATTATTTTTGGTAGCATTTTGCTTTTGAACTTATAATTCTTGTTTCAGCAACTATTTTTATGGTTTGATGTTTGCCCTGTAATACTGTATATAATATTGTTGTTCAATTCTAGAGAAATTTTATTGTAAGATGTTTGAAAAATTCAAAGACTGGTTCTAAATCTTTATAAGTTATATGGATAAAAATATATTAAAATGAAAAATAAATTTTTTATAAAACTGATTTTGAAATGTATTTTATTGAGTAAATAATTTTAAAATTGAAGTTTAATATTTCAAATAAAATATGAAGTTGGTAATAAAGGTGATTGATTTTTAGCAACAAAATTAATTTATTTATTATTACCCATGCATGGAAATATATGTTGTAATTCTGTTTTGCATAAGTATCATAATGCTTTATATAATTTAATATAGTGACGGATTCTGAAATAAAGATCCATGGATTGAAACTCACCCTGTAACTGCTTGAATATATCTCAGACCTTTTAATTAATCATTGGATTATTTATAGTACCAAAGGATAAACTGCCTTTTAGCTGAATAAAAAATAGGCTCCATGAAACTTGTAATTAACATTGTGATCAACATATATATAACATAAAATACTAATTGTCATTTTACATGTATTATCAAATCACAGGATTTTTTACTGATCAGACTATTAATGTTATTATTATAAATATGCAACTATATCTAAGAATGATGAATTGGCATACTACAAAGTTTATACTATAGTTCGTAAGCTTTCTTTCTGACAATACAGATATCTTATCCACAAAGTATTTATTTTCTTGTTTTTTATGCAATACAATCCTCAATGCCAATTTCTGTTTCAATTTTGTTTTATGTTTGCTGAGCTTGTTTTCTGATATTCATTTCAAGTAAATAGTTTGTAAAAATTTTAATAATTTAATAAAAAATTAATTTTCTGCTTCAGAATTAATTCTACATAATTGTAAGTTAATCATAATTCATTTTAATATAAGATATTTTTTAAAAATTAAAAATAAACATTTGACAAATGTAAGTCTCATACTATATCCAAGGATAATCTAACTGCTACCAGTTGAATATGCATAAAATGGTCCAATTAAAAAACACATAACTCAGTGATTAAATTTAACATATCTGGGTTTATTAACATTATATAGACAAACAAATATAATTATTCATCTTTAAAACTAGCTTACAAAAAATTCTTCTGCAATTAAATGAATTTATGACTTGTACATAACAAACATTATTTATTATTGGTTACAATATTACAGTCATCTCTGAATATATCTGAATAATCTACACAATCTTTTGAGATTTCTACATTTTTGAGATTAATTTTCTACAATGTATATACAATGGGGAGATTATTTAATTTCCTGTCTGACTATTTTTATATATAAACACAATAATAGTAATCAGACAGAGCACTTCTCCCCTCATTCAAAAACATCACTGGAATGTTTAATCACTCTTACAGTTCTTAAATTGCTCTGCTCTTCTTCAGTTTCTTATTCTTATACAACAGATGATTCTTCCTTCATAGGATTTTTTCTGTTATCTTCATCAATCTGACTCCACACTAAATAGTTCCTCCAGTTGTACTGCTGGTCATTTATCAAGATTGTCATTCACACTCAAGAGATTAGCTTCTATTTTATCAGCTCAGCCTTTTTTTCTCTCATACTCTCAATGGTTCACCAACATAATCATTCTCTATCATGGGATTTGTTTCTTCTGCTAATGGAGATCACTTTATCTCATTCTCTACTTTTAGTGACTCATTTTGATGACTTAGATGGTTTATGTCTCTTCAAACTTTATTACCATCAGACAACCATATCATTTTTTGTCATCTCAGCAATATTTTCAACTTTTGATTTGCCACTTTTTTTTATCACATCATGTACCTACATTGTTTCATCTATAGTATATTTCACTTTTTATCTTTTTCTCAATCTGATTTGGGACTAACACTGATATGAGAGTCCAAAAGTTTCATCTAATCATTTCTGCAGATGTTTTTTTTCAAATAGCTATACTTGATATAAAGTGTTGAAAAAACATGGCAACCATTTGTAAAAATATCTTTATACTTTGTTTTTATTTAAAATCTAATTGCTGCACTGCAAGTAATATACAGGGTATTAAAACTGTTGAAATCCCATACTAATTAGAAAATCTTTTAGTTACAGTGAAACAGCCTTTGCTCTATTGTCTGAAATGATCAGTTCTTGAAGCCTGTGGCATGCAAATAGTTAGTTATTTTGAATGAAAATCATTGACTACTAGAAAACATGGTCATTGAAAGGCCAAGAATGATGGATATGTATCCATATTTCCAATTTTTTAAGAGTAATTTAGCTATAGATAAACAAGTTTGGCAGAACTTGCATGTGTTTTCAATATCGCTGCTCATACCAGACTACCACACTTACGATTTTTTCAGGACTTTTGTTCTGACAATGCTCAAATGGCCACTGTGAAGTAGTCTTAATACTTGCCTTCTTTCTTCTGTAGTAATCAATATATGCTCTGTCATCAGAATGCTTCCTTTACACATTAACAAACTACCGTGAAGGTTCCAAACAACTGAACTATTTAAAACATTTGATTTCATGGAATCTTTATTACAGTGCCACATGGCTCATACTCATGGACAACCACATTCTAGACAATATATTAATATGACCAACTTATTTTCTTGGCTTGTGCATGAGTTCAAAAAATCATAAGATACTAGTATGTTCATTCACCTGATCATCCACTGACTTGCATGATCTGGAGGATCTTTCAGATTGTCAAATATTCTTAACAGGTGTCTTTGGTCATATAAATCTTGAAAGCATGTACATATTACATACGGGTGAAACTTTTAACGGCAAGAGCTTCCTTATTCTGCTGGTTATAATTTTTTTCATCTAATAATAAAGTTCCCAAAGCATATGCAATTGGGCATTTTCTTCTGTAGATCTGATATAAAATAACTGCTCCAATTTCACATTCAGAAGCATTATGGTTACAATTACATCTTGGTCATCTGTACAATGACCAAAATCCTGACTCAACATTAATGAGTTTTGTTTTATCAAAAGCTGTATCTTCTTTAACCCTCACAATCCCATTTTTAGATTTAAGTGCTTTTTTGTCAGCTCCCACTTGTTCTGGGTTTGAATACTTCACTTTGCTGTTAATCGTGTTTTTAAATCTCACTGTCCTTTATGCTCCAAATACACTTAGTGGAATTGATCCATGTTCCAAATTTCTTAATTTTTCCACATACTTTAGTTAACATATGCACCTAATTCACGTGATAATATATCATGTGAGGAAAGACTTCTTCCATCGTTTGTAACAATTTATACATCTTAGCTTGAAACACACTGTGCAATAGTTATTTCATGTGGTAATTTATTACGTCTAAACAGTTACCATCAAAAGTTTTGCTATTCTTGTTCTTACAAGAATGTCATAAAAAGCATACTGCAGATTGATCTCAGAAAAATATGCTTTTTTGCAACAATGGTAAAACATCCTAAATATTAAGTACAGGATATACTTATAGTTAATTAAATTATTCAGGGTTTATGATAATCACCAAGTGAACAGATCTGATTTTAATATCACTGTAATGGGTACTGCCTATAATACCTCTTCAATAGGTGTTATTATTCCCCTTTCTATCAAATTTTTTAACTGTGTTTGTACCTTAGCTTTCAATACAAAGTGAAAACTTCCTAGGTCTTCAGATAACAGGATGAGTATTTTCTATTAATTTAATATCAATCAGCTGTTTACTTATTTTTGAAGAACCTGACTGAAACATTTGTAAAAACTTCATATAATTTCCAATTCCAACAATATTGTTTAATTATTTCTATTCAAATACTCAATGGCTCAAACGTATTTCTGCATACACTCAAAGTAAATCTCTTGCAACTCTAATCAAGGCTTTCATTCTTATTTTCACTATGCAGTCACTATCCCTTATGTTTCTATAGAGTTTTCATCAGTTATTGCTCAATCAATTAGTAAATTTCTTTTACTTTTTTATAATATTTAACTAATCTCTTTTGACACATTTGCCCTGTTATCCATCTTTCTGTTCACAACTGCAAACATCTAATATGATGTGATGATTGTCATTTGTCTTTTTGATATTGATTTTTTTATTATCATTATCTCCATAGTCTAATAGTAAATTTGTCTTTATACTTTTTCTGTATTTTAAAACAAATTTGAGGTAAATGATTCTCAAATACCACAAGTATAACAGGGTAATTTTTTGTTTGCACCTTTTTGTGTCCTGATATCCTTCAACAATGGCTTATTCAGATGCTATTTGCACTATCTTTGCTTTATTTTCTTGTACTTCACATTTGTTTTCAGATTCATTGTTTTCATACTGTTCTGAACTCCATTACATTTTTCAATAAACATTTTAGTAGCATCTGTATGGGTTAGTTTGACTTCACTGGACATCTACTTCTAAATCACAGGGTTTAAAATGTCTGCTTAACTCCACTTTTAATTCTTTGTATGAAACATTTTCTAGACTTTCTGATCACAGTCAGTTATCCAGCTATAACATTTCTTTTCTAGGCAACCATGTCAATGTTCTCATTCTAAGCTTATTATAAACTACATTACTGACTAGCATATATTTTTCCATTTATGCAATGTAAATTTTCCATTCCACTGCAGCATTTACATTGAACTCATTGATAGAGCTATTTTGCAAAGCCATCACTATTTTATTTGTTAATAATCCAAAATGACAACTGTTTTCACTGCTCAAAGCTTTTTTTATATATATTCTTTCTTCACAGGCTCTCTCATTGGCATGCTGGCCATTTAGCTATAAGCACCAGATATTTTGTTCTACTATTACGCAGATTCTCTCTGTCAAACTGCACCAATCTATCTCCAAGGGTAACCACTACTAGCAAAATAAGCATAGAACAGTCCAATAAAAAACAACATGATTGTTAAACATCATAAATCTGTGTTTATTAACATTATATAAATGAATAGATATAATTATCCATTTTTTAGAAATAGCTTAATAGACAATTGTTTAGCAATTTTACAAATTTATACCTCGTACGTAACAGACCTTATTTCTCACTAGATATATTATGTAATGGCTGCAGAAAGGAGTTTGCTATTAACTGAAAGGAGACCCTTTGATTCCTCTTGGAGGCCTTAAAGGAACCGAGCAGGGCAAATTCCTAATGTCCACTCCATACATTCTTGTCGTTGCAGCTGTTATTACTATGTGATTATTCATATAGTATACGAACATGGATGGGCTGCTCACCAACACGCATTAGCCAGCGTGGTGAGTTTATTGGCTTTTTACCTCTGAGTTTAAGATCAAGAAACACCATGGTCTTTCTTCTCAGTGCCTGATAAGGCAGAATGAATGTTTGCGCAAATGATAAATATTTTTCCAATACATGGATACAATTATGACAGACAAAAATAAAGCATGGCCCTTATTCCCAGGAGGCTGTAAAGTCACCAACCAAGGCAGCGGTTGGTGGCCGAAGGCGGAGGGTGCTAAGAATCCCCTGATTGTGGACCCAGGCTGCCATTTGATGACGACTTTTTATTTAGGTACTTACAACTGCAGATCACTTTCAAATGAAGGAAGATTGCAAGAATTAGAAGAAGAACTTATATTAAATGGGACATTGTTGGACTTTGTGAAGTTAGAAGAAAAGGTGAAGAGACAATTGATTTAAAAAGTGGACATATACTCTATTATAAAGACACAAATATTGGAAATACAAGTGGAGTAGGATTCATTATAAATAAAAAGTGGAAGAACAATATTGTGGAGATTGATGGTGTATCAGACAGAGTGGCAAGATTAGTTATACAACTTAATAGCAGATATCAAATGCAGATAATTCAGGTTTATGCCCCAACAAGTTCTTATAGTGATGAAGTAGTAGAAGATTTTTATATGGATGTACAAAAGGCTTTTGATCAGAGTAAACAACATTTTAAAATCGTTATGGGAGACTTTAATGCTAGAATTGGTAAACAAATGAAAGATGAAAGTGCTGTAGGTAATTTTGGTTATGGTAATAGAAATGAGAAAGGACATAGACTTATGGAGTTTGCAGAAAAAGAAAAACTTTATATTATGAATTCTCTTTTTGAGAAAAATGTTAAAAGGAAATGGACATGGAAGCATCCAAATGAAGGTACTGAAGAATTGGATTATATTTTGACTAATAGGAAATACATATTTCAAGATTGTAATGTTCTTAATAAATTTAACACAAGAAGTGATCATCGATTTGTAAGGTGTAAGATACGTGTTAATGTGAAACTAGAGAGACAAAAATTATTAAGAAAAACAATATTTACAGTTGATATTCCTAATCTTCAGAAACATTCTAATGAATTTAAATTAGAACTTAGAAATCGGTTTCAAGTATTAGTAGATTTTGAGCATGATTCAGATTTGAATGAAATTAATACGAAAATAACTGATACACTTAAAAACTGCAACAAAGATAGCTGGTAGAAAAAAGCAGCAATTGACCAATAAAATTTCTACTGAGACTAGAGAATTTATGAAGAAAAGAAGGAATATGAAGATATACAAAAATGATGCATTAAAAAGAATTGAATATCTCGAATTTTGTAAAATGGTGTGGAAAAGAGTTGAAAATGATATAAGAAAGTATAATTGTGAACTATCAAGGAAAGCTGTAGAAGAAAATAAAAGTCTTAAGAATGTAAAACAACATTTTGGTATTGGTAGGAAATTTATATCTGCAATAAGAAAAAAAGATGGAATTGTTACTAAAAAGAGAGATGACATCATGAAATTGGTAGAAGATTTTTATCAAGAATTATATAGTAATAAAGAACAAGTACCTCCTATATCTATTACATCTTCCGAATTGCCCAGAATTTTAAACGAAGAAATGAGATATGCAATTAAATGTATGAAGAAGGGAAAGGCTCCAGGTAATGATGGAATTATAATTGATATATTAAAAGAAGCAGGTGAAGAAATAGAAAATTTTTTAGCTAAGTTATATACTAAATGATAAAGATGTACTGGATGATTGGAAGAATGCAGTAATAATATTAATATTTAAAAAAGGTGATAAAGAAGATATTAGAAATTACAGACCTATCAGCCTTTTATCAGTTTTATATAAAATTTTTACCAAGATAATTACAACTCGTCTACAGAGAACATTGGATTTCCACCAACCAAGAGAACAAGCTGGATTTAAAAGTGGTTTTAGTACAGTAGATCATATCCAGGTGTTGAGAGAAGTTATAGAAAGGACAAATGAATATGAGTTGTCATTATGTTTTGGATTTTTAGATTATGAAAAGGCATTTGATTCTATAAACATTTCTTCAGTGATTAAAGCATTGAATCATCAAGGTATAGATCCAGGATATTGTCATATTTTGAAGAATATTTATAAAAATGCAACAGCAACAATTAGATTACATAATGATACTGGGAAAGTCAACATTGAGAAAGGTGTAAGACAAGGTGACTCCATGTCTCCAAAACTTTTTACAGCAGTGCTGCAAGAAGTATTTTATGGATTAAAATGGGAAACTAAAGGAGTGAAAGTAAATGGAGATTATTTAAGTCATTTAGATTTTGCAGATGATGTAGTTGTTTTTGCAAATAATGCTTCAGAGCTGCAGGATATGTTGCAGGAATTATCAGATGAAAGTAGGACTAAAGATAAATGTTCAAAAGACAAGTAATGTTTAATCGATTTGCTCAAAATATGAAAATAAAGATTGATTATGATGAATTAGAAGTTAACAGTTACAAATACCTTGGTCAGATTATTAATACAGATGGAAACATAATGGAAGAAATTAATCATAGAATTAAACTTGGTTGGAGTGCTTTTGGTAGAAATAACTTGATACTAAAAGGAAATATGCCTTTGTGTTTGAAAAGGAAGGTTTTTAACAAATGTGTTTTACCAGTTCTTACTTATGGATCTGAGACTTGGACACTTAATAGAAGAGCAATACAGAGACTTCAGACCACTCAAAGAAGTATGGAGAGATGTATGTTGGAAGTAACACGAGATCGAAAACGCAATGTATGGGTAAGAGAACAAACAGGTGTTACTGACCTCATTGAAAAAATTAAAAGATTGAAGTGGAGTTGGGCTGGTCATATTGCTAGAAGAGATGATACTAGATGGACAATTGAAATTTTAAACTGGATTCCAAGAGATTGTAAAAGACCCAGAAAGAGACCACATGTGAGATGGATGGATGAAATAAGAAAGTGTGCAGGGGTGATGTGGAGAAGAGAAGCTGAAGATCGGAGAAGATGGATTAAACTTGGAGAGACCATCCTGCAGTGGATTGATAATGATGATGATGATGATATTATGTAATAATTTTCCAGATAGAGATTTTAAATATTTTCTCTTACTGCACTTATCAATTAAGAGCCTGTTTAAGCTATTGATATGCTCTCTGCATTACATTTTTGTAAATACAAGCTTATAAAAGTAATGTCACGTTATATATGACTTGCTTTTATTATTATTATTATTATTATAATATAGTCAGATTTCTGAATACTTCTGTGAACATTTGAATAATCTTAATCTTGGGGATTTTATATCCTTGAGATTAATTTTCTATATTGCATATAATGGAAATATTTAATTTTCTGCCAATTTTTTTATTTATACAAACCGATAGTATTATTTTATTAGTCCAGCTCATAAAAAAAAGAACCATAATTGATTAATGCATACAAATTTAACACGATTCAAATTTTAAAATTATTATTTTACATCTTATTAACAAATGTCATTGTAGTGTGCTTTTGTTGTTAGAATTTGAAGGCATTATTCATTGATCCAATGCAGAAGATTAAAAATATAAGAATAACAATTATTTTATGACGAAATATTTTTCTTTCAAATTCATTTCATGCCATATGATATTCTTTTCATTAATTTATTAACATCATGTGATTTTAATTTGCAATGTTTTATAAATATCAAATCATATAGAATGATGATCCATTTTATCTAAATTTAGGAGCCATATGAGTAATGAAAGTCAAATTTCATAAAACTTTTTGAAAAAACTTCATAAATAATTCTCTATTACTAACTTATGATGTAATTGAATTCTTAAAGAGCTACAATTATTTATATTATCCAGGAGAAATGTTGAATATATGGAAATATTTCACAAAGTTCCTCACACCTAATGCCAACGTATATTTGATTTCTCTTTAAAAATGCTCCCAATTAAAATAAAGTGATTATCTTACATGAATAACAACCAGCAACTTAAACTATTCAGTTTAAAACAATGGCCAAATGATAAAATTAAAACTACAGGTTTCTAAAGGGAACCCTTAATTTTTCATCTCCCTGTCATCTTCAGTTTTAAAGACACACAGATCTCAATGAAAAAATGTTAACATGCTCATACATACATGCATCAAAACATATTTCAGCAGGAGAAAAATAAATTCATTGTAAATACACCAATTTTGAACAAATGAATTCTATATCAATTTATTCATAAAAATCGTGTCTTATATATAAAATGATAATTGCTTTATTACTAATTTATTTTAAATCTACGAGTATTGAGTAAACCAGTAATGTGTGTAGATATGCTCTGACTTCTAATTCTCCAGAAAACCGAATTTGTAAAATATTGTATTTTTCTTGATTAGTTTCAAGATTTAATCATTTACAACATGTTACTTATTAGCAATTTTATATTTGTTTCAAATATAACTCTTTTTTATTAATTTATACCCAGATTCTTCACCTTCAATTTTATGAAAGATATTAAGCTTCATGTTCTATTCATAATAATTATTGCATAATGTTAGTCTTTTGGAAAAATTTGTTTTCCCATGTTTCTATTTTTTTCTCTCCATGTGTCTTTTATAAAAAGAGCACTAATAATTAGATGTGATATGTTGGACTATTTCCATCATTTATGAATGAATGTTAAATGTATAGAAAATTTTAAACTTTATTTAAACTTTTCAAATATAAATAACTTTTTTAGTAATAACACAAATAGACAATACAGGTTAGTAATTACACAATGTTTCGAGTAGTATTATTCTCCACTCTTCAGGTGTGGCTGGCCTATATGCACAGTGACAATATTCACTTAGAAGTTGAACTCACACTTTTAGATTCTTGAATATTGAATTTAAGGCAAATGCTCTACCAACTGATCTATTCTGTCAAAGGCAACACAGTAGAAATTTGATATATTTATATATGAGGGTTGGTTCAAATCCTCCTGAGTCCTTCAATTTTGTTTTAAATCTAATTATTTTTATTTTTCCTAAGAGCAAGATTAATTAGAGGCTTCCATACATTGTGTATTATCACACTGGGTTGACTTATAGGATTATTTACCATTGTCATATGAGCAGCTTCCTTGAATTTTCTTCTATTCATTTTTTCCTTTTTGTCCAATATCTTTGTATTTTCCCACTTAGGCATATGGTTATTAGTACATACATGATCTGCTATGGTAGACACATCTGTTTTTCTCTTTTAATCATTAGTTTGTGCTCCTTTAATCGCTGTTCAACAGGCTAATGGGTCTCACCAATGTATTTCCTTCCACATTCACATGGTATTTCATAGATTCACATAAAACAATTACTTATGAAGAATGGTTATCCATCAGCAGTCATCAGAAAAACCTTTAATAGACAACACAGAGACATCAAAAGAGAAAAGTTATTGGTATGGTAATGTATCCATACATACCAGGAATGGTGGACAAATTAAAGAAAATCTGCAGTCAATATAACCTTAGAACTGCTTTCCAAAGTCATACCACACTTTGAGGATTGCTTACTTCCACTAAGCCTAAACTGGAAATGCTGAAAAACAAAAACTGCATCTATGAAATACCATGTGAATGTGGAAGGAAATACATTGGTGAAACCTGTTGGTCTGTTGAGCAGCAATTGAAGAAGCACAAACTAATGGTTAAAAGACAAAAACAGATGTGTATACCATAGCAGATCATGTATGTACTAATAACCATATGCTTAAGTGGGAAAATACAAAGATATTGGATAAAGAGGAAAAAAATGCATAGAAAGAAAATTCAAGGAAGCTGCTCATATGACAATGGTAAATAATCCTACATGTCAACCCAGTGTGGCAATACACAATGTATGGAAGCCTCTAATTAATCTTGCTCTTAGGAAAAATAAAAATAATTAGATTTTAAAAAAAAAATGAAGGATTCTGGAGGATTTGAACCAACTTTCATCTATAAATATATCAAATTTCTACTATATGTTGTCTTTGACAGAATAGCTCAGTTGGTAGAGCATTTGCCTTAAATTCAATATTCAAGAATCTAAAAGTGTGAGTTCAACTTCTAAGTGAATATTGTCACTGTGCATATAGGTCAGCAACACCTGAAGAAGAGTGGAGAATAATACTACTCGAAACGTGTAATTACTAACCTGTGTTGTCTATTTGTGCGTTATTACTAACAAAGTTGTTTGTATTTGAAAAGTTTAAATAAAGTTTGAAATTTTCTATACATTCAACATTGACTCATAAATGGTGGAAATAGTCCAACATATAACATACCATCATTATAAACCTTCAGTCAAGCACTAATAATTATCTTTTATGTGGAATAAATTATTCATCATGTGATGATACAGGTAAAAGCCACGGTAAAACACATTGAGCCGATAATTTCGAGTGGCTCGTATTATATTCTTTATATATGTAAAAATCACGTATATACACACACATATATATATATTAGGCATATAATAATAAGTAAATGCTGTGCATATAGAAAGTTTTTTTTTGCAGTATTATTTATTAGTTTATATATATATAGTGGGTTTTTGGCATTATTTATTGTTTTATTTGTAATGGGATTTTAAAAGAACAGAATAGAAAGAAAAAAAAGGACAATGGTAGATTAGTTATTTTTTTAATTGGATTGAAATTACATCAAAAGTGATATTAATTAAAGAAATTTTGTTTTTTAAACAATTTTGTAATTAAATTTTCTGATCTGAAAAGGTGGGGGAAAGAGAGAAAAGAATTTAATTAATTCTATTGTCGTGGCTTCTAGTTAGCTGGTGTTAAAAAGCTATAAAAGAAATGCAATCACTGGCTGGGAACGTGATCAGATAAAAGGACTATAAATAAAAGACAAACCTATTGTCTAATTAATTATTAATTTTTTTATAATAGAAGAGAGCTATTTTTGAAAAATAAAAATGTTAAAAGGCTAAACAACTAAAATCCGTCCCTCAGCCGGGGCACTAGCCAAATCCTTGATTTCATCACCAAGAAATCACCAAAGAGAAAGCGAAGTTAGCTGGACGGACAAAATTCGTTATAGTGAATCAACTCTCAAAGGATCCCGAGGAACGCGTACGGACACTGATCGATCAGGTTAATATAAACTTTGCTTTTTGCTTGAACTATTAATTCCTAAATTTAAAACACCTCTAATTGGGATTATATTTAATCAGCCACGAACTATAAGTTGCGACAATAGAAAGTTTTTTATATGCATATATTTATAATGCTTATGTTTACTTTGTCCAATTAATTTTATTTGAAATTATTTATTTTTATTTGTATTTGAATTTTTCTTTAAAGAGGGTGTTCAACTATCTGTAGATAGGATTCAAGACTATAGGGGAGATTAAAAATAGAAATGATTTAAGAAAGCAAATGAAAAGTTTAAGAGTGGGGTAAATATTGAAAGAGAGGGTAGGGGTTCAGAGTAATTACTGTCTCCTAATAGTAAGCCGCTTAGACTCTGCACTGGTCAAGATTTGTACCAGTCTGGGACACTTATGTATATAAGTAAAAGTGCATGTTCCTTCGAAAATGAAAAAATATTACTTTTCAACGATGTTGTTTTTTTTTTTTATTTATAAAAAAAGAAAAAGAACGATAATGTTAGTCAGGTTAAGTCTATAGAAAAGAGGGAGGTAGAGGGGGTAATTATAAATGATTTGTTTCTATCAATAGTCTTGAATAAAAAAAAGGTATAAAAAAGGGGATTTTATAATAAAACTTTTTATTATTTGAAACATATGTAAGTGTTCGCGTTTATTTCTTTAGCATTTATATGTAATAATAAAACATATGACCGTAGCATATACACGCATATATATAAAGAAAAAAGGGATTGCAAGGGAGATTCGCTGAATCTGTCATGTGTATAAAAATTAACAGCCGTGATATAAGATTCTTCTAATTTCGTGGCTCCAGGTTATTTACTGGTGGCGCCCTCATATGATATGATTTCAGCTGTAAGTAAAATCTTTGATTCTTGGCCTACAAACTTTTATACGAAAAGTAATGGCACAACATGAAAATTTATCAATAAGATGATTAAATTATTTTTTGTATATACCAGGTTTTGAAGATAGTTCAGATTTGAACAAAATCAATAGGAAAATAATTAATACACTATGAAAAAATGCAACAAAGATAGCTGGTGCAAAAAGTAAGCAATTGACCATTAAAATTTTATTGAGTTAAGAAAATTTATAAAGAAGTAATATAAAAATTATCCATGAAGGATTGAATATTTAAAGTTTTGTAGATGTCATGAAAAAAAAATTAATAATGATATAAGAAAATTTAATTGTGGATTAGTAATGAAAATTATAGAAGAAAGTCACAAAAATGTAAAACAATATTTTGATATTGATGGAAAGCTTATTTTTGCAATAAGAAAAAAAATAGAACCATTACTAAAAAGAGAGATGGCATCATGAAATGTATGAAAAAGATTTATAAAGAAAAAAGTATCCTTGGCAATTCCTATTCTCTGAATTGCTGCATTTTAAATGAAATGAGAAATACAATTAAATGTGTGAAAAAAAAGTTTCTGATAATGATGGAATTATTAAAAGAAAAAGATGTGAAAATAGAAAAAGAAAAATTGTTTGCAATATACCACATGTTTACGTAATAAAGATGTACTAGATAATTGGGGAATATTAATGTCAATATTTTTTTAAAATGATCAAAAAGATATTGATAATTTCAGTCCTACCACTCTTTTATCATTTCTATACAAGATTTTTATCTTGATAATCACAACACTTCTACAGGAAATTTTGGATTTTAACTAATCAAAAAAACAAGCTGCATTTAAACATGGTTTTAGAATCACATCCATGTATTGACCAAAGTTATAAAAAAGTTCATATGCTTTGGATTTGCAGATTATGAAAAGATGCTTGAATTTATAAGTATTTCTTCAATAATTAAAGCATTGGATCATTAAGATGTAGGGTTCTTATTAAATAGTCACCATACATTGCTTGATAATGCTGCTTCTATGCAAAAATGTTTTAATATAATGTTTCCGGGCCGGGACAAAACAAAACACTTTTCTTTTTATTTAAAAATGTACATTATTCTTCTAATAGTAAATGAAACTTAAACAATTTTTTAAAAAAAAAACCCACTTGATTAACAAACTAATCAGCCCAAATTCAATGAAATTCCATTCAATTAAATTCCAGCACATAATGCTAGAAGGTGTAATGGGGACAATGGTTTTGCCGATCCGAAGGATCATCCAAAAGATGCATTACTCTGATCAAACCAAGCTTATGATTTCCAAAACAACGTGTAATCTCAGACAAGTTTACATTATTCTTAGCATTCTACATTAAACGTCAAAAACAAAACACTTCTCTTTCTTTAAAAATGTACGTTATTCTTCTAATACTAAATTAAACATTTAAACAAAATTACAAAAAAAAAAAAACCAACAAATACTTGATTAACAAACTAATCAGCCCGAATTAAATTAAATTCCATTAAATTAAATTTCAGTGCATAGTGCTGCAATGTGAAGGGAGGAGGGGGGTGACGATGGTTTTGGCGATCCGAAGGATCGTCCAAAAGATGCATTACTCTGATCAAACCAAGTTTACGATTTGTTTCATAGCTCTTCTCACGAAAACGTGCCTATTCACGATAGTTATGGAAAGGTGTTTGGCCCTACCTTTTGCAATTCTTTTCACCTTACAAGCTCCGTAGGGAAGTACGGTGATGGGCTTACAATTATTACTATGTAATAGTATGAAAGTACTGTAGGTGATTTTGGTTATGATTATAGAAATGAGAGAGGATATAGACTTGTGGAGTTTGCAGAAAAAAAAAAACTTTGTTTGCAGAAAAAAAAAACTTTATATTATGAATTCAATTTTTGAAAAAAATGTTAAAAGGAAATTGATATGGAAGCATCCAAATGAAGGTGCAACAGAATTGGATTATATTTTGACCAACAGAAAATACATATTTCAATATTGTAATGTTCTTAATAAATTTACACAGGAAGTGATCATTGATTAGTAAGATATAAGATATGTGTTAATGCAGAACTAGAGAGACAAAAATTATTAAGAAAAACAATATTTACTGTTGATATTCCTAATCTTCAGAAACATTCTATTGAATGTAAATTAGAACTTACAAATCGGCTTCAAGTATTAGCAGATTTTGAACATGATTCAGATTTGAATAAAATATAAAAATAATTGATACACTTTTAAAAATTGCAACAAAGATAGCTGGTAGAAAAAAGCAGCAATTGACCAATAAAATTTCTACTGAAACTAAAGAATTTATGAAGAAAAAAAGGAATATGAAGATATATAAAAATGTTGCATTAAAAGGGATTGAATATCTCAAATTTTGTAAAATGGTGCAGAAAAGAGTTGAAAATGATATAAGAAAGTATAACTGTGAACTAGCAAGGAAAGTTGTAGAAGAGAATAAAAGTCTCAAGAGTGTAAAACAACATTTGGTATTGGGAGGAAATTTATATATGCAATAAGAAAAAAAGATAGAATTATTACTAAAAAGAGAGATGACATTGTGAAATGGATAGAAGACTTTTATCAAGAATTATATAGTAATAAAGAACAAGTACCTCCTATATATATCACATTTTCTGAATTGCCCAGAATTTTAAATGAAGAAGTAAAACATGCAATTAAATGTATGAAGATAGGAAAGTCTCCAGGTAATGATGAAATTATAATTGATATATTAAAAGAAGCAGGTGAAGAAATAGAATTTTTTTTAGCAAAGTTATATGCCAAATGTCAAAATGATAAAAATGTACTAGATGATTGGAAGAATGCAAAATGGTGATAATGAAGCTATTAGAAATTACAGACCTATCACCCTTTTATCAGTTTTATACAAAATTTTGACCAATATAATTACAAAACATCTAGAGAACATTGGATTTCCACCAACGAAGAGAACAAGCTGGATTTAAAAGTGGTTTTAGTACAGTAGATCATATCCAGGTATTGAGAGAACTTATAAAAAGGACAAATGAATATGAGTTGCCATTATGCTTTGGGTTTGTAGATTATGAAAAGACATTTGATTCTATAAACATTTCTTCAGTGATTAAAGCATTGGATTATCAAGGTATAGATCCAGGATATTGTCATATTTTAAAGAATATTTATGAAAATGCAACAGCAACAATTAGATTGCATAATGATACTGGGAAAGTTAACATTGAGATGGGTGTAATACAGGGTGACTCCATATCTCCAAAACGTTTTACAGCAGTGCTGCAAGAAGTATTTTGTGGATTAAAATGGGAAACTAAAAGAGTGGAAGTAAATGGAGATTATTTAAGTCATTTAGATTTTGCAGATGATGTAGTTGTTTTTGCAAATAATGCCTTAGAGCTGCAGAAAATGTTGCAGGAGTTATCAAATGAAAGTAGGAAAGTAGGAGTAAAGATAGATGTTAAAAAGACTAAAGTAATGTTTAATGGATTTTCTCAAAATATGAGAATAAAGATTGATTATGATGAGTTAGAAGAAGTTAACAGTTACAAATACCTTGGTCAGATTATTAATATAGATGGAAACATAATGGATGAAATTAGTCATAGAATTAAACTTGGTTGGAATGGTTTTGGTAGATATAACTTGATACTAAAAGGAAATATGACTATGTGTTTGAAAAGGAAGATTTTTAATAAATGTGTTTTACCAATTCTTACTTATGGATCTGAGACTTGGACACTTAATAGAAGAGCAATACAGAGACTTCAGACCACTCAAAGAAGTATGGAAAGATGCACATTGGGAGTAACAAAAAGAGATTGAAAATGCAATATATGGATAGGAGAACAAACGTGTTACTAACCTCAATGAAAAAATTAAAAGACTGAAGTGGAGTTCACCTGAATATATTGCTAGAAGAGATGGTAATAGATGGACAATTGAAATCTTAAACTGGATTCCAAGAGAGTGTAAAAGACCCAGAAAGGGACCACATGTAAGATGGATGAAATAAGAAAGTGTGTAGGGGTGATGTGGAGAAGAGAAGCTAAAGATTGGAGATGGATTGAACTTGGAGAGACATTCATCCTGCAGTGGATTGACAATGGTTGAGGATAAATAGTACTTCAGCTAGGGTCTAAGATCATTACTTCGAATGCACATTAAAAGAGTTATGGTCAGTTGAATTACATACACCATCAAATCATACAGTAGCAATCTGTGAAGTGTGTGCTATTTGAATAGTGTCACAAAGCATATCAGTGGGCTGTAATATTTGTGTGCAACACCATCTAGGCCTGCTAATGGCTAATATGAACAGAACTGTTCTATACTAAAACATGAAGGTCAATGAAGATTATTTAAAACATTTAGATTTTTCAGGTGAAATGGTTGTTTTTATAAATAATGCTTCAGAGCTTCAACAAATGTTGCAAAAATTATCAGATGAAAGTAAGAAATTAAAAATAAATGCTGTAAAGATTTAAATAATGTTTAATAGATTTTCTCAAAAGAAGAAAATCAAAACTGATATATATAAATCAGACAAAATTAACAAAAAATATCTTGATTAGATCATTGATACATAGGGAAATATAATGGATAAAATTAATCATAGAATTAAACTTTTATCAAGTGCTTTTAATAAAAATAACTTAATATTAAATAGAAATATATTTACATGTTTGAAAAAAGCTGTGTTTTTATTAACTCTTGCTTATGGATCTGAGAATGAAAAACTTAACAGAAGAGCAATACAGAGACTTCATATCGCTCCAAGAAGTATGGAAAGATATATGCTAGAAGTAATAAGAAATGTGAAAACAAATTATGTTAATGAGAAAATAAATGGATATTTAGTTGACATCATGGAATGAATGAAAATCTAAAGGCTAGACTATTTTTAAAACAGATGATAATGGATAGTTAAAATCTTCACCCATATTCCAAGAGATTTAAAAAAAGTTACAAAGAGATGTGAGATGAATGATTGAAATAAAGAAGTGAGCTGGTGTGATATAGCAAAAAAGGGCTAGAGAAATTTAATTAAACTTGGAGAGACTTTAATTTTGCAGTGGGTCAATCATCTTTGGAAAGATGATGATGTTATAATTGTTTGTTTCTTTCTGATCACAGATAGTCTTCCATTATAAGATAAAATTTCCAATATAGTTATATTATTTCTAATTTTCTTCATAACAAAATGGCTAATTGGTGTTTTTTTTTAAGTTGTTATATGGAAAAAAAATATTTTGTTTGCCAAAATAGTTGAAACAAAAGAAATTTATTTATATAATACACTGCCAGCTGATAGCGACTGGAAACAGAATAAATCCCTTTTATCACTAGTATTATGTCAAATGTAGAATTTCATAAATATTCTCACTAGATAATAACCCCATTTATAAAAATCCTTATATTGCTTGAAATAGGAAATAGTGCTCTGACCAAGAAATGAAATTTCATTTTATTGTAAAGATTTTGCGTTGTTAGCCGATAGGTCATCGCAGCCACATTGCAAGCAAGTAGTTGTTTGCAGATGGTTGTGGGTTCGCGTCCCGGGCAATGCTATGACATATGAAAAAAACATTGTCTTCTTTGACTATCAAAGCATCAAAATATAATCTAATGTTAGATTATGTTATTTTAATAGCGATATTTTATGACTATTATTATAGACATTATTTTTTTTACTTGAAAGCAGGTTAAATAGTTAGAAAAAAAGTATGCAGATACAGTAATAATTAACAGTTGATTATTAATGATCGTAGTTTGATATTGCTAGTCGTTTACTTAATAAAAATTATTTTAGTAGCCCAGTTTTTGAGCCATCCACAATCTATATATTCTTTTTGTCATTAATATTGTATTACAATATTACAATATTAATAATTATAACTTTAAATGATCAAATATTTTTTAAAAAACTACATTGCTAGATTTTTCTTCTAAAAAAAAAAGATACTTTTTGAAATTAGTGTCATTTTAAGAGCAATATTCATAAATATAAAGGTCTAGGTTTGATTCACATGCTAATATTATTAATAGTCAGGTCAAAAATATCTTATAAAAAAGATAAATAATATCACTCAAAATATTATGTGTTTAACCTATATGTTTTTATTTAACAGGTGGAATATATTTCAAAATTTCAAATAAAGTTTGAATTTTTCTAAAGACTGTTAACAATCAATACTAGATAAAAGTAATTGATCATATAATCAAGATTAAAATACATCACAAACTTTTGGACAAATGACAGATAGAAAACAGAAATTCCTATTAAAGATTTAATAAAAGTATATATTAATAATAGTTTGCTATACAGACACTAAAAGAACTCTTATAATAATAAACCATAAAATGAAAGTTAATAAAGAATAAATGTGATGTGTTACACTATTTCCATAATCTGTCATTAAATATTAAGTATCTAAACAATTTTAAATTTTATTCAAACTTTTCAAATATCAACAACTGTTAATAACAACACACAAATAAACAATACAGATTAATAGATTACCTAATGTTTCAAATGTTATTATTCTCCACTCTTCTTCATGTGTTGCTGGCCAAACCATTTTTAATATTAGCATAAGAGTTGAACTCACATCTTTAGATTTTTGAATATTGATTTTTAAGGCAATGCTCTAACGAATCTGAGCTATTCTGATTAAAGCAATAGTAAATAGAAACTTCATATATTTTTCTATGAGGGGTGATTCAAATCTCCGGATTCCTCCAATTCTTTAAAAGCTTTTTTCTAAGAGTAAAACTAATTAGAGGCTTTCAGACATTATGTTCACTGGATTGACTTATAGGATTATTTTCTATTGTCATATGAGAAGCTTTTTTGAATTTTTTTCCTTTCACCTTTTTCTCTCTATTCAATATTTTTGTATTTTCCCAATATGATTTGAAATAAATTTTTTAAACAAATGTATGTTTGCAAAAACAATTTATTTTCATGTGATTTTTATCTATTTTTCAAATTAATTCTTACAAAAAAACCCCAGTGTATTATTATCCAAAACTTAAACAAATTTCTTAAAAATTTTGTGACTCCAAATAATTTTTAGTGATCCTCTGAGAAGTTGTGAACAATAGGTTACACATCATTGGTGCTGATGACAGGTATCAATCACTGTATGAATCTGATTTTATGGTGATGTTCTATCTTAATATGCTGAAAATTTTAATTTGCATTCAGTCACTCCATTTGTAAAGATCTTCCTTTAATGCACCAACACAAGTTTTCTGTCAATTATGTAATTAAGCAGCACTATAAAAAGGTTGCCTTGCTTACTTTTTAGCTGTTCTAACACTTTCAATCATTGTTCAACAGGGCACATTCATATGATATTTCACAGATGCAGGTTTTGTTTATCAGCATTTCAGGTTCAGGTTTTGGAGAAGTTAGAGTTCCTTGCAGAATGATATGATTTTGAAAAGCTGTTCTAATATTATATTTTTTTATTATGGTGTCTCTTTTTGTTGTCTATTAATGGTTTGTTTTATGTAGATCTTTCCATTTTCCAAATCACTGATATCTGGAAAAACTTCCTTTGCTCTGTACTTCTAGTGTGAATGGTTGTCTTTGCCAAATACTTATCAGTGTGCATTCCTGTAAACTAATGTTATTACTTTTCGATGAATAAGTCTTATCACAAGAATATCTAATAATATCAATATTTGTTATTCTGATTATGTCATTGTAAATATAATTCAAGATATGATGGTGATGTACATTCAGAATGACTGTGACCAGACTTCACAATGTGAACATACTTTGGGTTGAAATACAGAAGTATTTATCACTGTTGTTTCAAGTTTTTACATGCAATGGTTGCTAAGTAAGCATGACAGTGGTGATCTCATGGCCATCCTTTGATTTTGTTGAAATATTCTGAATTATATTAAAAATATTTTTGTTATGCAGAAAGTGAAGGTCCATTATACTATCAATAAGTAGAGTTGTTTTGGTTTGTGGACTATTATTACCATGTAACCTTTTTCTTACAATAGACAGTGCTTCATCAAATGATACATTTGTAAATAAACTTTCCATATCAAAGTTCATCAATATGTCAGTTCTTCCAATTTTCATGTCCCTGATTAATTCTAGAAAGTACTTAGATGGACTGTGTTCTAAAAAAACTAAAAATTTTAAAAAGAACTTTTGACAAGTTCTGATATGGTAAATTTCTAGAAATAACAATAGGTCTTAATAGATCATTGTCTTTATGGATTTTAGATAGACCATAAAATTGAGGGATTTTTCTGAAATATGATCTTAATTTCTTTTTTTTCCAATTCACTGAAATAACTACAATATTTTTAAAGTAATGCTTGAACTTTATATGCTTGGAATTGCATTTTTCTGTCTCTTTTTGTATTGGCCTGCTGTTACAAGTTCATAATCAATTGTATCCATTACAACTGTAGTTTCATCTTAAGCCATTTCCAAGCTTTTTATATTAAGAATTAAATTTATCCATATTTTTACTCAATAAAAGTCTTTTTCTAACAAATTGCCATTCTTGGCAGTAAAATACTCTTTTAGAACTTTATAAAAATAAATTTTACAATATGTTTCTAAAAATGATTAAAGTATAAAATATATTTTAAAAACCATATAAAATATTCTAAATACAAATAGGCATTCATTTTATTCGTGTGTTTTATATACTATATTCAATATATTTAAATCTGCATTTTAAATAACTTAAACATTTTAAAATAATATATTGAATACTTAAAATTTAATGTTTTTGATTTATTTTAAAATATAAAAAATACATATATGGAGAAAGAATCTGAGAACACATTAAACAATAAAAAATAGAATATTCTTTTCCATTTCCTTGTCTCATTATATGGTAAACAGTGGCAACTGGCCAAATCAGATATTACAAGTTCATTAAAGCTAATAAATTTAGACTTTTCTCATGTTTTTTCTTTCAGAATAGCAATTATTAAACTTATTCAAAGGGTAGCATTATTTTAATAATATGACAATTTCCAGACAATTTTATATAATAAGAATGTGAGAAATCAATGTTTGTTACAGGTAGCTGTAAAAGAAGAAAAAAAAAAGGAATAAGAAATGTTTTTTTTTTTTTTCTTCAGTACTTTTATTTATCTATACGTTTATCAATTAAGGTATTACATTTTGTTGTCAAATAATGATGTTTATAATTAATTAAAATTTATTTTTCCTTCTATTTCTTTAAAAGAAATTTAAAAACTGTTTAAAGGATTATCTTGTTTCTATTAATTAAGAAGAAGAAATGGAAATCGATTGTTATTAAGCTCCAAAATAATTGTAATCATAAAGAAGGAAATAAACTTTTAATCATGTGCTGCTTATAAGTGAATTTACTTATGCTTTTAAACTATTACTAGTGGGTGAATGCATGGAGATATTAATATACACTTATAAAGTGTTTGGCTGAAGGTCTATTTTTTTTATGATTACAATTATCTCAGCATTTTATTTATTCATAATTAATGTATGTTTAATTGCAGATGGTTAAAAAATAAGATTGTCTCTTTTCTCTAATAGAATATCTAAATTCATACAATATAATTGTTAATTTGAACATCAGACATATAATAGATTCAAGCTTTGTGATAAGTGTGGTCAGTAATGATTGGCATAGATAAAAGTATATTTTAAGGATAAATGAATCACTTATGCTTTTAAATTATTACTGGTGGGAATATGCATTTATAAACAGTGTACTACTAGAGGTTTATTTCCTTTCTTACAATCCAAAAAAAAAATAATAATCACAGAGAAATATTTCAACAATTAGGCAATAATTGAATTTTTTTAAAAAGAATTTTTTGTAAAAGAAGAATTTCTCAGGGTCTTATATTGCCACTTTTGAGATAGCATGTGATACAATAGGTGACAAAGATTGTTTTCAATAAGTAAAATGGTGGGGTGAAAGTGATAGACATCAATATCTAACCAGTAATAGTCTTAATCCCAGCTGTTGAGAGCAGTTGCAGCTCTACTCTTAAGAGAGTAGTAAGATTTATATTAGTCATCTAAAGTTAGTTTAACCTCACCTCTAATTTTCAAAAGTGATTTTAAAGCAGAATTAAAGAAGACCATTGGCTAAAACACAAGCATTACTAATCCAACATTTAACCAGTTTTATTTAAAAAATGAAAAAGAAAATGATTGTCTGGGAGATATTTGGAGCAAATATTGTGTCTATCCAAAAATCATTACTGACTGAGCCTTGATAACTTGTGCTGAAATCTGTGTTCATCTATAAATTATCATAATGGATAAATTCAATTTGTGTTTATTTACACTGGAAATCATTATTATTAACTTAAAGTTACAAGAGAAAGTTAATGGAAGAAATTTTAATGAAAATAATGGATAAATTTAACTTGTGTTAACCTACCCTAGAAATTATTATTTTAACTGGAACATTTAAAGAAACTAGAAGGTAAAGCTGATCTGTAAAAACTGAAAATTATAACTACAAAATAAGAACTAAGACAATTAAATCCATGTTAATAAGTTATTGTAGTATGCATATCTACATTTATAAATATTTTTAAATATAATTTGTTTAAATATAATAATTGATAATAATGAATAATTTTAATGTAAGTTTTCGTTGAATTATTGTGTATGGGACCTTTTCATAAGATAAAAAAGATTTTTGCTAATCTGAAATTTTTTTATTGTGAAATGCTGGTTTTATATTTTATCATTGTACTAAGGGAATAACTGAATTAAAGTGAGTCTTAATTAAATAATGGGAACCAACACAAAATCATTTTTTTACAAAATAATATTTCTTATACAGTATATATAATAAGTTTGAAATTGTCATGTTATCATATTTTTCTGAATTTATTATTTATTCATTTTATTAAATAATAGTTTAAAAAATAGTTTCTGAAATTTTTTTGCTAAACCATTATTCCTTCAGCTATCTATTCTATGAATTGCCAGCATGTTTGTGATGTGATTTCATCATAGCAGTTTGCTTCAAGGGATTTGTAAATCACCTCAGTAAAACTATTTGAGGTAAAAATTTTGTTTTCTCTTGTTCACTATCATAGTCTTCAGGATCCTTATGATCCTGAGTTTGTTCTCAAGCAATAACAATTAGTATATGTTTTGTGTGTGACATTCAGATAATTCTCTGGATGACACAATGGTTAAGATCAGCCTTAAAGTCCATTCACTATATGTTTTATATAGATTTAAAGTTAATGTATAGATTATCAGTTCACTATAGATCAGGGCATTGATGGTGATCAGGTTATATCAGAATTTCAGCATTTCTGTTATGATAGATATATTAGCAATGACATATGTGTATGAAGATAAGTTTTGTGATTATTTCATGTGCCTTAAGTTTGATATTGGATTCATATTTTGATTTTGAACCTCTTTTACATCCACTAACAAGGAATTACTGTTGATTGCTCATGTTTAATGCTGATGATGTATTTTGAGATTATTATATTTATTTATATTTATACAATGCTGATGGAATGATGATGATTTGCTATTTTCTTGTTATTAAGAGACTAATAAAATAAAATTTATAATTGTAATTATATAAATTTTTGATAAAATTCTTTAAGGCAGTATGTTTCCAAAGTTATTTACAATTTTTCTTTCTTCAAAACTATACAGACTACTATTTTTAGTGCATTCACTTTTCTTTAAAGAAACTTTATAAATATGATTGTTTATCAAAAGTCAATGAGTTCAAATGTGTAAAGTACATTTAGTTTGTCTTCAGTTTAGTGTTATCCTTTCAAAGCAAATTCCTAATCTTGATTTCTTTTTTATTCCATTAATCTTGAAATTAATTTAGGAATTTGGTCAGTACATTAACTTCTTGTGATCTTTTATTCCTTATACTAAACAATGAGAAATTAGAATGACTTATTATTTTAACCAATAATTTAGATGAGATTTTTTATCAAGAATAACAAGTAATATGGGATAAAAGTAAAAAGCTGTTTATCTCATATATACACCTGGGTCTTGTTTTATGCGGATTATTTTTATGTGATTTTGAAGTTATGTGATTCATGTTTCTTCTTAATATCTTTCATATTTCACTATATTTATTAGATATCAAGAAATTGAAATTATTAATAACTTATTTTCACTTAAAGTCCTTTTTTTTAATCAAAAATATAATGTTATATTAGCTGCTAACCTGAATATGGCTTGAAGCTGTATTTAGAATTTTAGCTTCTATGTAAATAACCTATTTATACTAATGAGTAAATAATAATAATAGATTTTTACTTACATATAAAAATATTGCAATAATATCAAAATAAATATTCAAAAAAATTAAACTTTTAAAACGTACATTTTGTTATATATAACAGAAATAAATAATCTTAATAGATTTTTGAAATAAAAAACGAAGATTTTATAAACTGAAAATAATCTTTCTAATGATAATGTATAATCTTTTTATTTTGATTATGATCTCATTTTTTTAATATAGAAACAGAAAACCACTAACACAGCACAAGACTGAAAATGGCACTAGTTGTACATCATATCACGAATAAAAATAAAGTGGCTAACATGTTTCCCTGGGCATAATTGCTGAGAGATTCTTGACTTCATTTAAGGAGAAGCTACAATACATCATATCACACCAAATCTGATTTCTTTCTAGTTTACAAATGAATGCTAGTGGTAATGATCAAAATATCTATGAAAAATATAAAATTAAATACTGTAGTAATAAAAAAAGTAAAAAAAGTTTGTCTTGTATTAATTTTTTTCAAATATTTGAAATTTTTTATTAGTCAGACTTTAATTGCTTATTTTTTTATTGCAAATTTTAAAATAATTTTTCTTTGTTGTTTTGCTTTTATGCAAATTCTGAAAATTATAGACCCTATCACCCATTTTTCAAGGAAAGTTAAGTCTATTTTGTGCAATTTTTTTAATGCAAATTTTCTGGGGAACCTACCTACTGCATAAAATGAGACCCAGGTGTATTTCATTAATGAGACCTTTAAGAAATTTTGCAATGTTATTTGTTTTGATAGAATTTAATATATAATGATTAGAAATTTTGAAGCAGTTGCTAAGATACTAAAGCAAAAGAAAGATCTTGTTAATTCGGTATTAAATATTATGTTTAATACTTATATAAAATAATACGAGATTATTTCTACCTTGCAAATTCATCCACATTATCAAAAAGTGATAACTGATTGGAAATCTCTATGTTTAGATTAATAAATAAAAATATTTTAATGTATCTGTGTTTTATTTAAAATATAAATAATTTCGTTAAAATAAATTTTGCATAAATAATTTTTATCAAAAATTTAAATAGCAGATTCCTTATGAAATTAAAATATTTGTGTTCAATAAAAAAATGGAAACGTTTTATTTTTATAATTATGGAATAAAAAAGCATGTTTTCAAACAAGCAAAATTTTCACCAGAATTCACAGTTGATGAAGGATGAAAAAAAAAGCTTTTTAATTGAAGAAAAAAATGGTACATCTATATTTTGTATAAAATGTATAAAGCAGAACTTTAATTAAAATTAGTTATAAATCATGGCAATTCAATATATAACTCTCAAAAAGACATAGTGGCATCATGTGATTCTATTTTCGCCTCCATTCATAATTTTGAGCCATATACATCTTTATACTGCTTATCAAAGACAATTACTCTTCTAAAACTCATCATTAAGCAAAAATATCATATGAAGAATAAGCATTTATAATGATGGTCTATGGGGAAAAATTGGCCACTTTCTATAGCTAAAAAATTACATTATAAGCTTGGAATATTATATAAAAAATAAGTTATTGAGTATATATAAAAAAATTAAAAACCTCTTAATGTAAGTTATATGCTTGTGTAAACTGTGATATTTGTATTATGACTGTATTCACTCATGTAGCTTAAAGTTGTTACTTTCTGTGATTCACTCACCCATCAATCATTGTTATCCAGTTTGCATTCCAAACTCAAAGATTTTGTTGCTTTTTTGTAGTCATATTAATAAACAGAATCCCTTAAAAATGTTTAATATTGTTAGAAAAAAATGCATGTTTCCACGGTCCAAAAAGTATTGCAAAATAGACTAAAAATATAAAACTAAACTAGAATCTAACAATTTATTTATATTCTTCTACACAATATTACACTGAAAAAAGACTCATACTGAAGTTTTATTTCTTTTAAATTTGTTTTACAGTATTTTACCATATTACTTATGTGAAAATATTAAAATTTAAAAAACCATTGCTTAATAACAAATCATTTGATTGACCATAAAGACTTGTTGTTTATCATTAGTGTAAGAAGAGCCAAATAAACATTACAAAACTTAATCACAGTCAACTTTAAAAAAAATTTCAGAGTATTGAAAAAAAATTGAAGGCATTCTAAGTTTACATATTGCAATCACTATGTAAGTCTTTTGTTACAATGTGTTCTGTAGTAATCTAAATAAACAAATATGATGGCAGTAGTGAGTTTTTTTGAGCATGGCATTATATTTTATCAGATGTTGCCATGTTTTTTGCCAAAAAGCACAATATGGTTTGATGGCAGAATTATGGGTTACTTAAGGAAAAATTAAAGACATCTTATTTACATTATTTGTACTGCATTTTTATTGTACACAATTTATTATTAGTTGCATAAAATCATTTTCACATTTTTTTCCAAAAATGCAATTCAAATATGATTGATAGCAGTTTTGATTTGATTAAAATTAGCATCCATAAAGATTTCTTCCCAAATTGATTGTCTGAAATGTTAACTAATATTTATACTGTGCAACAATTTAAAATTGATAGCATATATGACCAAATATTATTTTTAGTTTTATGCTGAGTGAAATTTATATATTTTTTCTCAGTACTGCATTATTTTTTTGCTTGTGAGATAATGTCTCCATTGTTTTGGATATTTGAAAAGAATTATGAAATAATTTAAAATCAAGGCAACAGAGTATTATTTTTAAATTACATTTAGTAATTTTTGATGTTAATTGCTGAAACCATTTTACCCTCTTTTTTACTGAAAATATTTTAGATTAGTGATGGTAGCATTTCGATTTGACAGAAAGATTTTAATTCAAAATTAATTGACTGAATACTTTAATTAATATATGTACTGTATATTTTTAATTTATGCTGAATGAATTTGATATTTTTTACAGTATTGTGTTGACTTACATTCATGTACTGAATAAACCATTTTATTTTATTTGTTTTTGTAATCAAAAACAATGAAAATCTTTACTTTGGATATGTTATTAATGAAGTACTAAATGACTCATAAAAATACCAGATGAAAATTAAATAAAGTATTCTATATTTATTAATCATATTTTAACCCTATAATCAAAATATTGAAAGCAACACTATAACATGTTTTATGAATAAAATATATGCTCTACAATTTCAGCATGAAGGTTATTATTTTGCTTTAGGATGAGATGACCTTAATAACTATTCGATAATATCAGTATTACAAAATGGCCATTAATTTTTTTTTTACAATCATTGTGGTGAATAATCAATTGGAAATCAAAACAGTGGGTACAAATTGATGATGATCACTATTGTGTATCATCATATAAAGGTCAAGTGCTAAGTGAGGTAAAGATATATAATATGTCACAGAACCCATGGTCAATGACTTGCTAAAGTTTTAAATAAGAACAGAAAAGTAAAATTTAAAAGAAATTGAAATAGCAATTTTCTTTGATATCAATAAAAATAGTCTTCTATATTACCTCGAATGGCATTTGATTAAGAAAAAACAAACCTCCATTTTCACTCCTGCCTCTTATTTTTTCTTTGCTAATCCTTTACGAAATATTCCGTGTTTCCATTTATTTCCTCCTCCTTTTTTTAAGTACATTAGATTTTTATAAAAATATTGATTAAAAAGTAATTCAATAATATTTATTAATTACAAAACTGTTTTCAACAACTCTGAAGCAACAGATATTGATGAGTTATATTAAATAACTTCAAAACTTTTCAAAAAAAGTCTGATATCTTGTTAGTAAACCACAAAACTACAGATTTATCATAATTACATAATACACACAAAACACATTTTTATTTTAAAATGTTTATTAGTATTAAGAAAATATTATACTTAAGTAAATAGTTATTTATCGATTGATATCTTTTTTCCTGGAACATATTTATTAACATTGTCTGGAGAATTATGGGAATTATTTTCTTCTGCAGCTTTTCTTACAGGTTCTCGGCCATGAAAAGCAAAGTGAAATTCTTTATGAAATTGAGAAATTAAGGATCTCTAAAAATAAAACAATATAAATTTTAGTTTAATGTTAGGCATATAATATATACAACAGCTCAAATGTCATAACTATCGTTTATATGTATATATAAACTTTAACATAACTCAATATATATTTTAAATGCTCCATAACTATATTGGTTGAGCCACACTTCCCTTTTAAATAAAGAATAGCCTGAAATTTTTGCACCCTTAATTCAGGCTATTTTTTATTTAAAAGAGAAGTGTGATTGATTTTATGGGGCATTTCAAATAATTTATATAGATTTCAGTTGGCATTGTGCATTGTTTTTATTTCATATACATATTGTGGTGTACAAAATTGATGTGCACAGGCCATATGATTGCTAGAAGACACCACCAATACAAAACCTGGAATCAAAAACTAAGTCATATATAAAATTAATTGGATTTTAGATTTGCTATTAAATAATTTTTCACTTTAAGTGAATGATTTATTTGAAAAAGAGGGTAACTTTTTGGGTGTAAGTTTAGAGGGGTACATGTTTATAGGTCACTATTAAAATTTTTTTTTCCTTTTGTATAAAGAGATTTGAACAATGATAAAAAATTATTTAAATGTAAGAGTAGAAGAATTGAAAAATAAAAAAATATGGATTGCATCTGTATCTCACAATACATGTATGATGGTCAGAACAAAATTATGCAAGCTCTTGTTAGAATATAGTTTTCCATTTGAGATGCTTAAATAAGACTATGAAGGATGTAAAAGGTGTATGGTTATGTAGATCATGTATAAATGTGATAAAAGAGTTGAAAATAGTTTCTAAATGAAGATAATTTAAAGAAAAAGGCAGGAGAAATGAAGAAAATGTGGATAAGGATGATAGAATGGAGTAATATTTAGTAAATTGACAAAAATATGGATGACAAAATAAGTACTGCAATGGAGATAGTTAGGTTAAGAAGAAGTAAGATAGAAAAAAAGTAAAGGATGTAGAACTAAAATTAAAAGCATTAGAAATAAAGTGTGAATAGATCAAGAAATTAATGAATAGTAATAATAAGAAAACTAGATAAGGGAGTCCAAAAGGTGGAAGAGAATGTCACAGATGCAGTAGAAAAAGTAAAGTATGAGACAGTCTTAACAGAGGACTTGCTAATTAGAGAATGTGGAGATGTGAATGCAAGGGAAAATTGAAATAGGTATGTAAAAGTATGTTTGCCTGGAATAAAATTTGGGAATGTTACAGATATGGTAAAGAAACAGCAGAGTAAAGAAAGATGCTTATGTTATGGTATGGACAAATAATTTCTCATAGCCATTCGAGAGAGTAATGGATGAATACAAAAATTGATTAGTAGTTTGAATAAGGTTAAAACAAGTTTGTCAAGATTAATATGTTAAATAAGTCATGTTCTATAAATGAGAGATTGAAAAAGTTATGTAAGAGAAAAATGTTATGTTTGTGGATGTGTGGGATTTTTTTTATTAGTAAGAGTGAGTTACATAATAAAGATGAATTACACTTAGCAAAACAAAGAAGTAAACAGTTAAGAGGTTTGATTTATGAAAAATATTATAGTTGAGAAACTTATAAAGAGGGGTAGGATTTTAAATTACAGTATTATCAAAAAGAAGGTTAGATATGAATGGGATGTAAGAAGTAAACAAAGGATAGTTATTCAAATATAAATAAATATAGATATAGAGAGTGAATGGGTCTGTAAAATTAATGATAAACAAGTTAATTACAAATATAATAGAAAAGAAAGTGTCAAAAGAATTTATAAAAAGGCAGTAAGAAAGGAAAAAAATTATTAAAATTTGGATATTTGAATGTGCAAGATGATAGGAGACTAGAAAAGTTGTTGTAATTAAACAAAGCAGTTAAAAATGAAGAGCTTGAGGTATTAGCAGTAGTAGACACACATCTAAGAAAAGAAGAACCTATACTGGAAGATTTGGTATGGCAGGATCTAAATAGAAAAAAACAACAGGTGATTGCATAGAAGTTATGTCAAAAAATATTTAAATACTGTAAAGTGCCAAAAACATTTGTGGTTTGAAATAAGGTTAGGAAGAGAATTATGAATGGTGTATATGGCTATTAAAGATAGTCAATCTATAATGGAATGGAAAAGTAGCATATATGAATGCCTAGTTAAGGATACATAGTGTTTCAAAAAAAGGGGAAGAAAATAATGGTTATAGGGGTTATCTATGGGCCATATTGAAAACAATGATGATGTGGAGAACAAGAATGGCCAGCTTTTGGAAAATTTTTGTCAGAGTAAATTTGAGCATTGGAAATTTATTAAATATTTATGAGGACCAATACACATGGTCTAGAAATAATATATTTTACACAATAGATTATGTATTAGTAGAGAAATATGGAATGAATAAAGTACAGAAAATTAAAGCATTTGATAGTGAAGAGAGAGTATGTAAGTGATCATAATTTCTTTATAATAGAAATGGTTAGTAATGTGATGGAAAATAATAAAAGTAGGAAAAGAGGTGGATGGAGAATGAATGATAAGAATAAAAAAAATATTAAATAAAAGTAGAAGAAAATCATGAAGAGTTTGCTGGAAATGATCACAAGGACTGGTGTGATGAAATAGAAAAGGTGGCAAATAGGGTTTTAGGTAAGAATACTCAAAAAAATAAAATAGAAAAGTGATAATTAGTAAAAGTGTAAAAGAATAGGGAAAAGCATGCAGAGAATACAAGTGTGCAATAAAAAACAAAGACAGTAAAAAAGATGTCAATATTAAATGGGAAAACTATTTAGAAAAAGAAGTTGGCTAAAATAGATAATTATATAGAGAGAATAAAATTAAATGGTAAATTATTGGAAGATATGAATAAAAATGGAAGAGATGGGAGTAAAAAAATTTGGAAATATATTAAAAGAAGTAATGTAGAAGAGAAAGAAATTATGTTACTTAATGACAAGAAAAAAGAGTGTAGTTCTAGAAGAGAATTAGAGAGAATCTTAAATAAGTTTGTAATGGATATAGAAAATATAGTAGATGTGATGGACAGAGTTATAACAAACATAAAAGCACATAGTAATGGCAATATTAGTTTCACAAAAAATGAATGGAATGAGGCAGGAAGAAGTTGAAAAGTGGTAAGGCAAGAGGTTTACATGGATAGGCAGCAGAGATGGTGATAAATTTGAAAAAATAGGAAAAAATTAAATCAATTATCATGTTTTATTAAGATAGCACAGAAGACAGAATTTTCAGATAGGGAATAATACAAGAGTAAGGCCATTATTTATAGAAAGAAGTAAGGATCATAGAAAGATAAACAATTATAGACCAATAGCAGTAACATTAGTGTTATATAGAGTTTTTGCATATATAGTGGCTGGAAGAGAGGCAAAATGAATGGAAAAAAATAATATAGTGGGAAAAATGAAGGAGGTTTTACAACAGATAGATGTATAGGAGGTTGTTTATTTGTAGTCACACAACTTATAGATATGAATAGGAATACAAGTACACAATTATATATGATTTTTATAGATATAGAAAAGATATATAAGAGAGTAAAGAGAAATAGATTATGGGTAATTTAGTAAATTTGGGAATGAATGGAGCTTTAGTGGATCACATTAAGAGATTATATGAAAATAATAATTATACCTATCAATTAGAAAATATAGAATCAGTTAAAATTAAAAATGGGGTGGGACTATGGAAAGGATGCACTATAAAAACTATTTTGGTTTTGTTATATTTTAAGGAAATGAATATAGCAATAAAAAGACTAGGAAGAGGGTAGTGGTTTCATTAATAGATGTTGAGGGTGTATACATTATCAGGTCTTTTATTTGCTGATGATATCTTTAGAAAGTAAGGAGGATATGGAAGTTATGCTGAAGACATGCACAAGGGTAGGTAAAGAGATGGAGATTAAATTTAGTGAATAATAATCAAATGTAATGATGATAAATGTTGGGGAATGAGAAGAGAAAGAATTTTTATTGGGGGATATAAAGTTAAATGAGGTGAATAAGATATAACTATTTGGAAATCATCTTAAGTAATCAGAAAAATTGCTTGAATGAATTGGAGAAAAAAATTGATAAATAAAGAAAAGAAAAAGACTGATAAAGGAATTAACAGTGTTTTCATGTAATGAATATGTTGTAGCAAGAATTGTATAGAAGGGAGTGGCAGTAGCATGGTTAACTTATGGTAATGATGCATTATGTGTTAGTAAAGGTGTATTAGATTACTTAGAAAAAAATACAAAGAGAAGTAGAAAGTCATGCATTAGATGCAGATGTGTTGATGGTGAAGAAGGCAATTCAAGAGGAAATGAGATGGTCAAATTTTTATATGAAAGATGAAAAAAACAAAATGTTCAGTAGATTGCAATTTATTTATAGTAAGAGAATGGCCAAAATAGTATTTAATTCGATTCTAAGTAAAGCACAGGCAACAAGATGGCTGAAAAAGGTAATATGGTATGCAAAGGATTTAGATAAAGATTTTATGACAGTATTTTTGGAAAAAAGGTGGGATGATTGTGTTAGAAGGATTGTTGAGTGTTATAGTGGCAAAGAATGAGATAGAACAATAGATATATTAAACAAAACACTCATTTATAAATAAGTTTTAGTGGAGAAAATATAAATTAAATATTAATATCAATAAGCTTAACGTTTTTGAGGATCCATGCCTTATAATCATAGCCTTCATAAAAATATATAAAATGTATGCAAAGATATTTAAATTAGCTAGTTTTACATAGTCTATTTCTTTGAAATCTCGAAGCAAGTATCTTTTTTAGTGATAGCATGAATATTTCCATTAGTGTAGAATGCTTCTTTTATTTTTCTTTTATGATCATTAGATTCTGTGCATAAGATTATGGGATTGGCAGATGTAAAGTGGTGGCCAGATTTCTTGGCATGCTCCAAAAATACAGCCGATGTATTATTGTTGTTGTGAGCTCTGTTGCAAGTGTACAGGTATCAAGCAAGTCTAGTGTTGATGGTAGCTTTAGTTTCACTGTAATATACAATGTGGCATCCGACTTGAGGGCATGAGATGGAGTATATCACATATGGAGTGAATGATTGGTCAATATGATCTTTAGAGTTGTTGATCAATCTATTAGAATTAGGCAGAGTTCTGAATCCTATTTTAAATTTATTGCTTAATGCTTTAGTTAGTTTGTTAGGTATTTTGTGAATGTAAGGGATGGTGATTCTAAGTATATTGATACAGGGTACAATATTGTTTATTCTATTATGGAATTTTGCAATTTTATTTTTAATAGATTTGAATTTGAAGCCTGCTGCCATTAAATCTTTAATGAAATTGTTTATATTTTCTTTCCACTCTGCTTTGTATTTACAGAGATGCAAGTTTCTAAATACAAATGCATTTTAACCAGCAAATTTGTGCAAAGCAGGTGAATTGAATTTAGGATGAATGCAGCTTCGATTTTTAAAAGGATTGACTATCATTTTATAGTTTATCATGTGATGGTTTCTTGATAATGAGAGGTTGAGATATTTAAGTTCTTTGTTGATATTTTCATATATAACGATAAGTGATAGCTTAGTTAAGTTTTGAAGTTCATGTTGTATGCAATGAGACAAATATTTTCATTACATTATTGATAAAGTAACATCCCTGAAGATAACTTTCTGACAATGTGTTTCAAAATTTATGCTCATTGATTACATTCACATCATTTTTTATATGGAAACTTTTTTAATAATGTTAATTATAGAGCAGATTATCATGAGTAGCTGCTGGTAAGAGAGTTGCAAAAAACATTTTTATCATCCTTTTAGAATTGAAATTTTCCCTGGTTCTGTGCTGAAACTTTTATGTATATTGATATTATTCCTAATATCAGCACTAAAAAAATATTTTTTAATATGTCAGAAAATCATAATTCATATAATATAAAGGTATTTTTTAAAAATAGTCTGAGAATTAAATATTTTTGTCATAAAAATGTGAATAATACTGTATCTTCATGTTTTGATATCTCTGCTCCTGTACATAAATATAAACATCACATGACCACCACTTCTTATGCTTGCTCATAACTGTTATTAAAACAGGCAACACTCTCCATATAGTAGCGCTACTAGTCAGTGCAAGCCAGAGTAATCAATGGATGACAGAAGGCTTGTGCATAAAATCCCTACCTAGATATTTTTAAATGCTTTGTTTAGCTGGAATTTATCAATAAAGCTTGTTAGAGCAAACCAGCAGAGGTCTTTCTTTATTGAAGATAATCTTTTTATCAAATCTAAAGATTTGGATTTTAGAGGTGGTTCTGAGCTAAGTTTTTTTAATGATCAATATTAGAGATCTAAAATATTTTTTGAAATTTTACGTTTATGCTATAAAATCTTTATCTGCTATTGTTTATATTTTTTTCAAAGTGATCTTTACAATTTCATTTCCTTGTGTAATCAAAACAAAATATTCATTAATCCATTTGTTTATTTTCTGACAAATCTCAAGTCTTAGTAAACACATTGTCAGTAAGATTCTCAAGTTATCTTTAGGGATGTTACTTTATCAATAATGTAATGAAAATATTTATCTCATTGCATTTTTCCATTTTAGAATAAGAGTAAGTTACCTTTCTTTTAATTCAATCAATTTTAAACTAATTTTCTAAATATATTTTTTTCAATCAATAAGGGTAATATTTTTTTATCAAGTTTGTTTTCAACAAATATTATTAGTTGCAATCTCAGTCATTTTTATTAAGTTTCATGTGCATGATACTTGGACTTCTACTTATTTTTATATCTAGCATTGTTCAAATGTTTTAAAATTTTCTTTTTTCTTTAAGCTATTCCTTTTATATAACTAAATATTTGTAAACCAGGTACTCTTCACAAACCTGGGAGCTTAATTGTAAATATAGAGGATTTGAACTCAGATTTTCAAGCACCCTTCAACTATCCACACTATCTCATACAACTGATACACATGACCACACACATGTAAAAAAGATTAATAATCACCAATATATGTATTTCATGCTAAACCAGCACTCATCAGTTGGTCCAGACTATCATCTCTCACACATATATATATAATCAATGCTCAGTTTATATTAGCATCAGCATGGGATTTGAGTTTTCATCATCAGATTTTCAATGATATGGATGGCTGAAAAGTTGGAGGTTGCAGTGGATTGAAGCCTGTCCATTAAAGTATGAAGATTTTCTAACTTAATATAAACTGAACATTGATTATATATATGTGTGAGAGATGATAGTCTGGACCAACTGATGAGTGCTGGTTTAGCATGAAATACGTATATTGGTGATTATTAATCTTTTCTACATGTGTGTGGTCATGTGTATCAGTTGTATGAGATAGTGTGGATAGTTGAAGGGTGCTTGAAAATCTGAGTTCAAATCCTCTATATTTACTTTTACATAACTATATTTTTATTAATATTGCTCATTTTAAATTAAAGCCCAAATAGTTTTGTTATATTTTAAGAACTAAATATTATTTATTATTGTTTTTTATTTCTTATGTGCAATCTATAATTGACTACAAATTGTCGAATTGTACTTAAATTCAAGGAATTATTTTTATGTATTAATCAAAATGTGTTCCTACCTTATTTTTCTTGGCTCGTTGACTTGTTTTCCACAAAAATTCTACTATTGCCACACAAATTGCAATTCCAAGACCACCCAGAAGTACAACAAAGACTCCTCCTACATTTGCTAGGCTTAACTCATTTGTTTTATCCTTAGGTTTATCATCCATATTACATGCACCACCACCATATTTCTTCTTCCACCATTTATCTTTAAGTTGAATAAGAACACTTTTTTCTTCCAACATTAGTATTGCAAGTGATAATGGATCATTATAAGGAGAATCTTTAAAAATAAAAGCACATATATAAAAAATTAAACTGCATTATGTATAAATGTAATATACAATAAAAATCTTAGTGAGAGTTATAATAATAATTACAGAAATGTACAAATTTCTTTCACTAAAAAAATTATTTTTCCTTTTTTTTAAAAATTTTTTAGAAAAAAAAAGTATATACATTTCTGTAGTTATAATTCTTTATTTTCATTATACAATAAATTTGTAAGTTTTCATCAATAGATAACTAGTTAATAAAATAATAAACAGCTATTCATAAATGAGTTTTGTTATTCCAATTTCAAAAAAAAAAAAAGAAAGAAAGAAGGAAAAGAGAGAAAATAGTACTTTTGCAATGGCTATATAAATCAATATGCAAAACACAAATATATCCATATATAGAATATGTGAGTTCATTTTTTAATTACTTGATATTTAATGATGTCTTTTAGTATCATCAGCAGAAAACTTTTCTTTCTGAAATACTTCAACAATTATGTCCAATTCTAGCTCTCCGATGTATTCTATTTTTAGTTATCATATGTAAATCACATCACAACTAAAAAAGAAAAAAGAGAGAAGATAAAAAAACACACAATTATTCTAAAGTTTACTTTTGTGATGACTATACAAACCGTATCTCTGAACTACAAACACATCCACACATAGAAAACATCAATGGAATTTTCTGTTTACTTGATATATAATGATGATGTCTTTTAGCATAATTAGCAAATAACTTTTTTTTCTCAAATACATCAACACTATGTTTAATTGTAACTCTAATAATTGTCTATTCATAGCTAACTGGTTACCATATAAATCACATTACAGAGCAAGAGTTTAAATAAACCAATAAAAGATCACCAGTCTGCTGTCTTGGCAATCTGAATAGGTAATAATTCATTTATTATCTATTGAAATTACCTTGATAACATATTAGTAATATTCTATTTGTTTATTTAAGATTTAGCTGTTGAGATGTATGTAGCCTTAAATAGAATATTTCATGATTTGTTTTGTGACATAATGAGTTAGAAAAGGCTAGAAAATGTCTAAAGATAGATGCTTTGTAAGGCTATGATAATAATGGAAGCAGAAAGTAAAGCTTATAGGAGCATAATACAGATAGTAAAAGTTAAAGAGTTACAGTGAGTCTTTAAAGAAACATATTATGTGGACTTTTATTATTAAATAAAAATAAATAGAATTCTTTAAGTATATTTGTGTGTATGTGTGTGCAGATTCACATATTAAATATATTAATTCATGTAGATATTTTAATAAGGGCAAATAAGTAATGTTTAATAAGTAATATATTTAATAAACATTATGTTTAACAAATAATATATTTAAAAAGGTAATCAAATAATGAACTAATATCTATAATTTAATAAGAATTTAAATTTTAGTTTTTATATACTTTAATTAAACAAGAATGGTTTTAGTTTAATTAGAAATTAGTTCACAATCATATGAATAACAACAGGAAGGAATTGTCATCTACTGATATTGTTTTAAAACTGACTTTTGCAAGTTTGAAATAAAAAAAAAATTAAAAGTTTGGAATTTTTTTTAAAACTTAATGTGAATCTAATAATGGCATTTGAATTAGCCAGGATTTTAAAGAATCAAGAAATTTTTTTTATCTCATTTCCTGTGTTAGCTAGAACAAGAATCAGTAAAAAAAAAAAAGTATGCAAACGACTAAAGATTGCAGTAGAACTATCTTTAGGGATTTCAGAAAGCATTTCTATAAAATATTCATGTTCAAAGCAACTATTTTAAATAAAATCAAAAAAGAAGAAGAAACCAAATTTTAATTTTGGAGGGAAATCCATTACATTTCAAATTGCTAAATCACTCACCATATTTTTTACAAAAAGAATAATGAACTTAAAGCCGAAAAATATGCATTTTAAAAATATAATTTAGCATGTTGTTTCTAATTTATTCAGAAAAGACTATATATATATCATTTTTTTAATGTTTTAACTGAAACACAGGATTATTATACACCTGTGACTATTTATGTAATATATAGGATATATGAGCACAAACTTTCACATGTCCCACCAGCCTCCACACTATCCACCAATATCTGTATTTCATGCTAAACCAGCAATCATAAATTGGTCCAGATTATCATCTCCATACATATATGGTATAAGTGCTGAGATATATATTAAGACAGCCAATTTTCATACTTTAATGGACAGGCTTAAATCTACTCCACATTCCAACTCTTCAACCATCCATCCAATTGATAATCTGATGATGGAATGCTCAAAGGCCACCCTGAGGCCAAGATTCTTGTCACACCCATGTTGACCTAAAGTCAATCTGATCCCTCATGTACAGAACCTAATCCATTTAATACACATACAAGGGATGGACAGACATCTCTACTAGGTAATAAATGAAACACAGCCTTATTATATACCTGAGTCTATGTATGTAATATATAGGATATATGAGCACAGACTTTCACATGACCCACCACACTTCACTCTATCTCATAACACTGATATGCTTGAACAAATATATGTCGAAAAGATAAATAATGTGTGGAGATGGTAATCTGAACCAACTGATGATTTCTGGTTTAGCATGAAATACGTACATTGGTGATTATTTATCTTTTCGACATTTATGTGTTCAATTGTATCAGTGTTATGAGATAGAGTGGAGAGTGATGGGTCATGTGAAAGTCTGTGCTCATATACCCTATATATTAAATATGTTTTGTAACTTTCTAAAGAAGGAAAATTATTTGACTTTTGTTCATGAGTATATCAACGATAGATAATTATTGTCATTTACAAATTATAGTATCAATGACATTTATAAATTGTTTATTTTTAAAATGTTATGCATCCATTTTTGAGATTATAAAATTAATATAGCTTCTCTTCTTTCTATATAACATTGTAAATTTAAAATTATTATTTCATTTCTTAAATAAATTGTGACATAAAGAAAGATGTTAAAAGAGTTATTCTGAATGAAGTAGTTGTATAATCTAATATTATCTGATCACTTGCTTTATATATATATATATATATATATATATATATATATATATATATAGTGACATTTTATTTAGGTCCCTGTATTAAATAATCCAAAATTTTAAATCATAATAGTATATCTAGCATTAGAATCTTAACAAGTGGCTTTCAATAAAGATTGTTTTGGATGCACTAGGAAATTGCTTGAGTGGAGATGAGATTTCAAACCCAGTGTAAGTTTGAAACTAGGGATAAAACAACGATTTAAAAATATTGTTATTAATTGGGAGATAAATATATTATTTTATTATTGTTGAATAATAAATTAAAATAAATAAACAAATAAATTAAATTTATTAAATCTTGTAAAATAAATTGTTATAGTCAATTACTTAAAAATATTTTTTATGTAGTGAATCCAAAACTGCCTTGCATATAGTTATTAAAAATGAAGCCAGAGAGGGGGCAATATTAATATATTCACACCAAGATTATTGGTTTAATTGCTCCCACAGTGCATTAAAATAAAAGCTATATATTATCTAAACAAAGTTGTAGGGGGATTGATTAAGAAAAGAACTAAACAACCACAGACTTCAACACTGATCTCCTAAAATAAGGAGGAAAAAAAAGCAAGAGATGCACATGGGTGGCATGGACTTATCTTCATCGAATAATGATTTAATTATGGATTGGTAAGATCAGTTAAGTATTCAATAATTAGATTGTGGACATAGATAATATTTTAGTGACGTGTGTGTATTTGACTTTTGTTGTCTGTTCTTTAATATATCAAACCTATTCATTTCAAATTTTAATCAGTTATTAATTGTGCAGAATATGATAATTGCCTTTATCATATTCTGATGAAAGAAATGGTTTTGGTAGAATGCACTACTTTATAACTTTCGAATTCTAAATTTAAAATTTGTGCCTACCATAAAGTCCTCAATACACTGTTGTTGTTTTTTTTGTTGTTTTTTTTAATTTAAGTGCAAGTTTAGCTTAAATAAGGTTTCATTCTCTTATTCTTTAAGATAGGCTAAACCATAATAAGTGATACTTTGAATTTCATTGTATAAGTGGGTTGTATCATTTGCTGATAGTCAATAGGATACCAAGTATTTTCCCATCCATAAGTTCTTTTAAAATATTAGTTTTATTTCATGCCATGTCTTTGAATTAAAATTTGTAAATATTGTAAATAAAGTTTGTTGTGTTTAAAAATTTATTTAGTTGCCTATGGTCTTATTGCTAATCACCATATTGTAACGGGCACATATGCCGTTACATTATTATTTTTTATTAAACATGAAATTAAAATAAAAAGTTCGCATTTAAAAACTTCCTTTTTTTTTATAACAACTGAAGGAATTGAAAGTGTGTCTTTCAATCCCTTCACCTCCAACTCTCCGACTTAACACATCTCCATCCTCTCTCCCAGCTCTTTCTTCACTCACCTTTTATAGTAGACTTTCAGATCCAGTGGACATTATGATATGACGATGGTGATGGTCTTTTCGCTGAGGTCCGATTTCATGAGTGATTTCTTTTATTGGCCATTCTGATCCCATTGTTTTTCTCTCCTATCTGACCTTTGCTTATACATTTTAAATGCCCAAGGGCTAGTTTACTTTTACCTAATTAAAACAATCATTTCCATTTTATGATTAATTAATGTGTTTTCCAAACTTAAAGATATATTTTTATCTTAAATCTTTTTAAGTTTTTGTTGAAGATTTAGTTTTTCTATTTTTAATAAAGTTTTATTTTAATAATTTTTTTCATCTGTGCGATTATATATATATATATACAAGTTTAAGATAGAATTAATTTTCAATTTTTATGTCTTAAAAAAAAAAAGGGAGTTTTTAAATACGAACTTTTTATTTTAATTTCATGTTTAATAAAAAAAAAATAATGTAACGGCGTATGTGCCCATTACAATATTATTGTTATTGCTATCAACCTATCAGAAGATTATAAATTGAAATCATCATCAACCAATATAGTACTATCAACTATATTATGCTATATCATAATAGTTTTATTAAGCCTTATAATTTATTAGTACATCTAATGCATCATCAACAATAATCAAAATGTTAATAACTTAAGAGTACAGATTATTTTAAGTAATAGATTAAAAGATAAATATAATATTGATCTAATTGGTTTAGTTGAACCTGCAGAGCTATCATGCACTGATCTTGATCACATGGTTTAGTATTATTTAAGAAAAGGAATTTGGTAAGTTATGGTATTTATTTATTAAAAAGGTATTCCTATTTCTTAGATATTAAAGTTATACAAGTTATTGAGTTCATAAAGTTGATGTGTAACTGCTAAATATAGTTCTTAATTTGAGTTTATATTGAAAGCTGTTTTGTGTATTATATTCGGGTAGTGGTAAAATCCCTCTCACTGACCCAAGTATAATTTGGAGAATGATCTTTGAGTGTTTGAACCCTGAGAAGAATTAGTTGTTAAGTTTCAAGGTAGAATTTAAATTTGTAATAAATTTTATAGATAGTTATTTATTATAGTTGGACTTGAATTAGATTACTTTCACTGTTTTATAAAAGTCAACTAAACTTTAAGATGTAAATTACTTCTTTTGGCATAAAATGTATAGTTTGTTTTAACTTCATGATAAATATTCTGGTTGTGTCAAGCTTGAAATCCCTATTTTTATTTAGCTTATCTTTTTACCATTTAATACCATATTAGTTTATAGTTTAAGATTTCAGTCTCCATCATTAACATTGTTCTTTAATTTCATCTTAATCATTCTTTTATTTATTTATTCATTCTCATTTGACATTAATTCATTATCATAATTGATTAATCATACGTTAACTTTTATTCTTTTATCATCTTAACTATTCATTAACTCTTATTCTATCATCATCTTAATCATTCATTATTCTCATACATCTTCATTCTTTTCTCTTCATTCTTAGACTCATTTCAGTCTACTATTTAATTATTATTTATTTTCATCATCCATTTAGTCATCTACATATAATTTACTTATCACTTCATTTATAAGTTTAATTTTATAATCATTCCAGAGATATAATTATTAGTTATTTATTAATTTTCTGAATATCTTTACTTTAGCTGGTATTTTATTGCTGGCACCCTGATGTCCTGGGGTCCACAATATGGGAAAACGATGTCATTTCTTTTTTTATATAGAAAAACTGAAAGAATTGAAAGTGCATCTTTTAATCCCTTCTCCTTCAACTCTCTCCAACTTAACACATATCACACCTCTCTCTATCACATCTCTATCTCTCTTAATTTATTTCCAAACTTTTCCTTTTATATTAAAACTTTTGGATCAAGTGGACATTATATCATGATGATGATGATCCTTTCACTGAGGTCTGTTTCCTGAGGGATTTCTTTTATTGGCTATTATTCTCCTATTGTTTTTCTCTCCTATCTGACCTTTACTTATACATTTTGACATGCCCAAGGGCTAGTTTACTTTAACTAATTAAAATAATCATTTCCATTTTACACAATAGCATTAATAAAATTATATACATTCTTAAAGATATATTTTTATCTTTAAATCTTTACTGAAAATTTAGTTTTAAAATACTTTTTTTTCTTTAATAAAGTTTTCTTTTAATAATTTCTTTCATGTGTGTGATTTTATATATATATATATATATATATATAATATCATATATATATATATATATATATATATATATATAAGTTTAGATGATTTTTAATTTTTAAGAAAATTATGTAACTGCATGTGTGCCTGTTACAATATATATCTATATTGAAGATTTAATTACTTATCTTCATTCAAGATTTAATTACTTAACTGCTTTAATTGCTAATAAATTGTTTTAATACTACTATATGTGTTAATCATCTGTTAATGTCAAGTGTGTATTCATGTTTTGGGCCACTTGATCATAGTTGGGGACACAGAAAATTAAGGGTGCATTCTTTTTGAACTTAAGGGGGAAAGAAGAGTTTTAAAATCATTAGTAATTCAGGGGTAGTCATTATTGAACCTGGCAGACTGATGGAAGTTACTAGTAGGAACAGGTAACAGTAGTCAGTAAAATGAGTTCATTTGGTCAAAATAGCGTAGTGGAATTTGATGTCAGTAATGCATTAAAATGGCCATCATATATAATGCAGATAGAGAATTTTTTACGTTAACCAATATCAAAGATAATAAATGGAAAACAGCAGCACCTATGTGTTTTCCTGGCAAAAAGTAATAAAGGTTATAAGTAGATTATTTTAGATATCCATATAAGAAACTAATAAAGAGACTAAGTGATGATTTTAGTCCTCATTCATACTGGTTCATAGTTTGCTTAACCTTATGAAATAGGAAGCAGTTTAATGGGGGAAAATTAAAGAGTATAACTCAGCTCTAAGAGAGTTAGCAAAAGATTGTGGTTATGGGAATTTCATTGAGAAAACACTCATCGACCAGTTATTATGAAGTACATCTGACTATAGACTCTAATAATAATTAACTACAAAGCCTGATGTCATGTGTGATATGGCCATTAAGAAAGGCAGAGTGTATGAACTAATTCTGGAACAGGTTCAGGTTTTTAGGATTAAATCAGAGAAAAATGCTAAATGGGACTGTTCAACACAGAAGAAGATCAGAAATGGCAATGGTTAGAAAATTATGATGAAGCATTAAGAAAAACTAAAGCTTTATTGTTATTGGACAAGTTGTTAGTATACTTTGGTAGTAATTTGGAAGTGCATTTAACTACTGACACTACAGAATGAAGTATGGGTGTAGTTTTCTCATCCATATTATAAGGGGAAGTGCACCATTGCATATGCATCACAGATACTCTCAAAAGTGGAAAGGAACTACAGTCAGATTGTGTTGGCTATTATTTTTACCTTGAAAAAATTACATCAATACATTTTTGGAAGAACATTTCAAATAATAACTGACCACAAGCTTCTAAGAATTCTGAGCCATGATAAATTAGCCCCTGATCATTTAAGCCCACACATGATGCTTTGGAGAAAATTTTTGTCATGCTACAAGTACAAATTAGATAAGAAAGACATAGATCTTGTATGCCAATGCATTATCCCAGATAAAGAAGAACCAAGCAGTATGGAGAGAGACATAAATTATATCACTGTATTGAAATCGGAAATACTTAATAGTAGAGAGCAGCTAACTGAACAAAAGCTGATGAAAGTTATCAACTGCTTCTGGGTCAGATAAAAAATGGCTGGCCTGTTTCAAAATCTCACTATGTCACCCCACAATTCTGGATAAACCAAGACAAATCTATTTATAAAGATTGGGATCAGTTAGTAATACCAACTGAAAGTTCTAAAACTACTCCATGAAGGTCATTATGGAATTGTGAGGGCAAAATCATTAGCTCACAGCTATGTCTTGTTGCTAAAAATAACTTCAGATGTTGAGCAATACATCAACAAATATATATTCTGTCAATCAGAGATGAATATGAAGGCAAAGAATATAAACAATGGCAAATAGCAATGAAAAGCTGGAAGAGTTTGCACATAGATCATGCAGGTCCAATAAATAGCAAAATACTTGTGATATTTATAGATGCATACACAAAATGGACAGAGAGTCTCATAGTAAAGAATATGAATGCAAAAAAAAAAAAATAGAAACCTGAAACACTATGTTTTCTTCTCACAGCTTACCAGAAAACATCATGTCTGACTTTGGTGCTGGATTAACCACACAAGAAATGGAAAACTGCTTCATGGACAGTGGCATTAAACATATATACACACCCCTGTTCCATCCAGAATAGTATGGCCTTTCTGAAAAAAATGTACAAATAATAAAAATACCCTTAAGGAATCAAAGAATGAAAGTATGCATCAAGCAATATATAATGCCATGCTTCATCAACACTGTACCCCATCAACAGCTACATGGAAATTGCCAGAATAACTATTAATGGGAAGAAAATTGCAGATTAAATTATCACTTCTACTTCCCAATATGGCCAATAAAGTAGAGAGCAATAAAAGTGAAAATACACATGTAACTGGTGAAAAAAGTGAAATAAGTGACAAAGTTTGGGTTTGATACATGATCAGGAAGAAATGGATTCAAGATGTAGTCACAAAATTATTATCAAAAACATAGTAATTACCCAAACACAGGATGGAACAACATACAGGAAACATGTAAATCATATCCACTATCAAGTTGAGGAAGATTTGCAAAATTTTAGTGGCTATACCAAAAGATGAAATGTAGGACAACAAGAGATAACAGTACCAATACCACACAAAATAGTGATCAAAAGATGATCAATATCCAGAAAGCAGAGAGTTTGAACACAAAATTACGGAAGATGAACTTCAACCAACTCTGAAGCCAAACATAGTAATGAGTAGATCACCCACATCCAGAGGATAGATATAAAGGCTGGTTAAATTCAAAGAATACATGTAACCTAAGCAAATTTTCTGGAGAAAGTGTAAAATATTCAATTTACATTTAATTTGCTTATAGTGCAGTGAAAAAAATTAATAAAAGAAAAATGTTTAATTAAACTAAGTTAAAAAATAAAAGCTTGAATATAGACAAACTAAATAAATATAAATATTAATTAATTTTATAAATCTGAAAATTATCATGGAAATAAATTCCAAAGATAAACAGGGAATTAGTAATTAAAGTTAAGAGAATTTCATTGTATAATAACTATTGATTTATGGGCAGATAAAACTCTAAGTCTAATAATAGTTAAATTATTTTAAGCAGAAGAAATTAAAGTAAAAATCACCCCCTCCCCCCACACCAGCAGATTCCAAGGGAAAAAATAAATAAATTACTTCAGAAAAGAAAGTAAACAAAAAAAATAATATAATGACTGAGTGTTCTTGATGGCTGGCTGCTATTCTGATTCCACATGTAAATGGCAGTGAAGGTCATCATTGTTGGACTACATTCCCAGGATCTCAGCTCTTGTAGATAACCAAGGTGATCAGGACTTTTAGCAGACCATCCTGGTCTTATTACTATTTTATGAAATGCCTCAAGAGACTTTCCAAGGGTTTTGCATTTAAGAGAGATACACTGTATAGTGAAGGGTAAACTACACCATTCATTTACCTAGACTGTTTGTACACTTTTATTCAATTGTTTTTTGGCTGATTAGTTATGCTTGCATATGTATAGTCAAGATTTAAGTAAACTGTTTTAATGAATAAATTTTTTTAACACTACTATATGTGTTGCTATCTGTTAATGTCAATTATGTATTTATGTTCGTTGGCTGCCTGACATAGTTCAGAACACAGCAGCACTTATAGACAAGTTTTGATGTTTCATAATCCCATCATTTTGCCAATCTTATTTATTGTTGTTTGGTGTAAACATGGAAGGCCCATGTGTTATGGCCTTTGTTTTTATTGCTTCTGCTCTTACCTGAGCATGTTTTAGGAAATGATGTGTTAATATTTATTGCTTGAATATTGTATGAGCAAAGACTCATAAAATATTTGAGAAAACATATTTTGATTAAACATGCATTGTTTATAATTTAATAATTATTTTGCATAGGCATATGCAAATTATACATCTTTCCAAATTTTATGTTGTTGGCAATGTACACACACTATTGAAAGTATCTTCTACAAATGTCATATTCAGGATGATGGTCAGATCTTTAAATAAAAAGAGATTTTTTGAAAGGTGCTAGATATTTTATTTATCAAATTCAATTAATTATTAAACTATAATTGTAACTATTATTATTTTAATCATATTACACCATAAAATACTGATGATTGTTTCTCATTATATTAATAGTACACCTGAGTCTCATTTTATGTGGATTATTTTAATGCGATTTTGAAGTTATGTGATTCATATTTTTTCTTAATATCTTTCATATTTCACTATATTTATTAGATATCAAGAAATTTAAATTATTAATAACTTATTTTGACTTTAAATACTTTTTTTTTTCAAAAATATAACATTATATTAGCAGCTAACATGAATATGGCCTGAAGCTGTATTTAGAATCTTAGCTTCTATGTAAATAACCTACTTATATTAATGAGTAAAATAATAATAATAGATTATACTTATATATAAAAATGTCACAATAAATATTCAAAAATTTTAAACTTTTAAAATGTATTTTGTTAGATATAACAGAAATAATTTTTTAAATTGTTAAAATAAATAAAGATTTTATTGATTTTTCAACTCAAAATAATCTTTCTAATGATAATGTATAATCTTTTTGTCTTGATTGTGATCTCATTTTTTAAATATAGAAACAGAAAACCATTAACACAGCACAAGACTGAAAGTGGCGCTAGTTGTTCATCACATCACGAATCTGATTTCTTATCAGTTCACAAACGAACGCATATTGTCAAATAGTGGTAATGATTAAAATATGTATGAAAAATGTAAAATTAAATACTGTAGTTAATAAAAAAAGTTTGTCTTGTATTAATTTTTTTTAAATATTTGAAAATTTTTTTTAGTTATACTTTATTTCTTTATTTTTTTAATGCAAATTTTAAAGTAATTTTTCCTTGTTGCTTTGTTTTTATATGATTTTTGAAAATTACTAGAACATATCCCCCATTTTTCAAGGTAAGTTAAGTCTATTTCGTGTGATTTCTTTTGTGCACATTCTCTGAGGAACCTATCTACCGCATAAAATGAGAGCCAGGTGTATTAATAAAACTTTTAGTCCTAATTTTTTATTCTGTTGTGATATCATCATCTACATTATCAAAACATTTAAATTACACAAATACTCTTTGGTTTATAAGAGTACATGAAAGTAATTTCATTAAAGTTTATGATGTAGAGTATTAACACTAGCTTAGTGTTTAAGATTATTTCAATTAAATTATTTTTTTTTGATTTTAAGAAAGCTTTTGTAATCTCTGGATATGAACAAAATTTTTTTCTTATTCATTATATCACTAATGTTCATCATGTATTGTTAGATAAGAGTCATTTAAATAAATGAACTCATTATTTAATTATAATGAACTATTTGTTTATGAATCTGGTTATAATAATTCACAAGAGTATATAATAGTCGTGTACTTGTTAAGAATAATAGTATAATTCAAACCTGGATTATAGAATAATGTGATGGTCACATTTAGTTTTAGGAATATATTGTATGTAACGTAATCTTAGCAACTGTAGGATGATCATGTTGGGCATACTTATGGTGGATTTCTCTCTTGTTAGCTAAATAGGGATCCATAAAGTTACAATGATTGAGTACAATGTATATACATTGTTTTTTATTTTTAATCATATAGTATGCAGAAATTTTTTATAGTTAATATTTTTCTTTATAATATTCCAGTTGATTGATATTTATTCAATGTTGGAATATTTGTATGCCAAAGATTATATATTTACATAAATTAGCAGAGTGGATCTTCTCTGAGCATAACTTACTGAAAAAATAATTACATGGTTTTTCATAGAAGATATAACATTCATATGTAGAAAGTAAAACTGAATCAGAACCCATTATAATGTTAGACTTGAGTTTTTTACAGCATTAATTTTATCTTAAAATACATTTGTATTTGAACCTTATCATATACTATACTAATTTAAAAAATACTATTATTAATTTTATTATTATTATTTTTTTTTTAAATTATACAAAATGTTACAGCTTTTCTCACAATAAGAAATTGTATCAGGAAACATCAAAATTTACAGAAAAATAGTTACATGAATTTAAAATTATTACAATGGAAGTCAAACTCCGATAATGCGCTGTTACTTTAAATATTATAAATGTCCGCTCACTCACCTCCCAGTAAGAGTTTGGAAAAATTAAGTGAATCACTTAAGTTTAGAGTGCATTTCTATAAATACACCAACTTTCACTGACCATGCTAAATCAAGGCTTGAGTCTATTGTATACCTGATGTTATAATCAAATTTTGAATTGTACAAATCTATTTAATTAACCTATTACTGGAGAAAGACAGTGTCTCATTTTTAACCACCCATGATCAAACCAATATGACTTATAAATGTAAATAGATTTGTACAAGTCAAAATTTGATTATAATATCAGGCACACAATAGACTCAAGTCCTGATTTAATATGGTTAGTGAAAGTTTGTGTATTTATAGAAATGCACTCTAAAGTTAAGTGATTTGGACAACTAGATGCAAATGGTTATTCAGTGGGAGTGATCGAATGATGTCACAGATATTTCTAAAAAATCCCAAGAAAACGAAAATCTGAGATCAACTCATAGCACTTCAAATTATCTATAATGCAACATGGGGCTACTCAATCAGAATATCTAAACAATGAGAGATAAAACTAAATAGATTATTTTCTTATTACAAGATAACCACACACAATCATAAAGCAAAGACTTTGGGACTATAAAAGACGGTTTGAAAAGATTTGATACAACCATTATAAAAATTTTCTTATACTTTTAGATAAGTTTAATCAAACACTGTTAAGCTGTAATTTTTAGACAATACAACAAAGTGAAGATCGGTACAATCTAGTTTTAATAAATTCTTGATAAAAAAAAAAAAAAGTAAGTGATTCACTTAAGTTTTTCAAACTTTTACTGGTGGGTGAATGCGTGGAGATTTATAATATTTAAAGTAACAGCGCATTATCGAAGTTTGACTTCCGTTCTAATGAGTTCAAATTTTTCAGCGCTTTATAAAAATAGATTTACATGAATTTAAAATAATTTGTTTTTAGTTTTTATTATAATTAAATCCTTCATTTTCTTTTCTTTTTTTTTTTAATAAAAGAAGGAATTTATATTAATGAAATGAAACCTGTAATGAATTGGTTGTTAATTGGAAAAAAAAAAAACCTAGAAAATAATAGGTTGAGTTAATTAAATAACTATAAACTAATATACATGTATGCGCTATTTGCACAGATAATGAAGCTGGAACGTATATATTTAAAAGTGAAATTTTAATTTACTAATATATATATATAAAGGCAATTCCATCTTCTGCGAACACAAAAGAGCATCAGGCCATAGATCTGAACCTATCACCGTCAGCGTCATATGCTGTGAAAGACACGATGCCCGACGCAAGATTAGAGAGACGTGTCACATAGCTAGCGACCCCAAATCCTTCAATAGGAGAGAAGCATGCTTTTTTCTGTCTCGGAAATGGCAATTATAACCCATTTGCATCTATTTGCATAAATTCCATTTCCATTTTTACCACGCAATTATAACAACAACAGCTCTGAGTATGAGAGCAAGTAGTCTTTTGAAAGCACTAAGTTCTTTAATTTAATAGTTTTATATATATACATTAGTAAATTAAAATTTCGCTTTTAACAATATATACGTTCCAACTTCATTATCTGTGCAAACAGATTAGTTTATAACGTTTAGTGAAGTAATACTTTAAGTATTTTAAATAACTATAGAGGATTATTTTAAGAAAGGTATTTAAGAAACGAATGTAATGGAAATTTAGGATTGTTTGTTAAAAAAAGTTTTAAGAGTTATTTGTATTTGTTATATATGTTGGATTATTGTGGAATATTTATATTTATTGTTTTTTATGTATATTTTAGTTGTTCCTTGATAATGACTATAAAAGAATATAGTCGAAACGTTGGAGTATTTTTTGTTCATATATATATTGAAATTAATAAGTTACTTTTAAAATAGAAGACTATGTGTGTTTGTTATTGATTTAATTTATTAAAATGAACATAATCTATAAATTCCTTAAAAGTTTTCAATCTTATTTATTTATCAAAAATATTAATAATTAATATAAGTATAGTTTATGTCTTTTAAATTAGAGTGCATCTTATAAACAACATTTCAAAAAGGAATCAAAATTCATGGAGTGGAATATTAAAAAATATGTTGATGTAATTCTAAAGCTATTTTAAAATGACAAAAGAACTGAGTTAAGAAAAAGAAGCTTTTGCTAAATGAAAACAATAGATTAAATTGTATGTCAATTGCAATATCTTGGTAACTTTTGAAGATGGATTTGAATGTTAAGATGCAGCACAGATTTCAATGCCTGCTGCTTTTAAGATATTTATCCCAGAAAAATAACTATTGAACCGATTTATTGTATGGGAGTGAGTCTTTGACTTCCCATCTATTTAAGATTAAATAATCTCATTTAAGAATACTTCATGAAATGTGAAATCAAGATTCTTTCATTATTGTAAAATCAAATGTCTTTTTGTAGTAATGAAAGAACAAGTTTAGAGTTTTCAAAAAGTGTTTATGATGAATACAGTTTTTATCAAAGAGGCTGACCTTTTTTTGTATTATCTCAAAGTCAGTCTAAAACAATGCTCCGGTGATTGTGTCATTATTGTTGGCATTGCAGAGTTGCAGTTAGATATGATGCTAAAGTATTTTAGAAAGAAAAGTTTTATGAAGAAGTTAATAAAAAGATTGTACTTTCCTAAAAGGGTGTTTTTAGTAAACTAGAGTTTATGGGAGAGCAACTTATTAATAGTATAAAGATTATCTGAAACATATTCTAAAAGAGTGCAATATTGATTATTTTCATTAGGAAGATAAAATCAAATTAAAATACATTGGAGAACTAGAATTTGATATGGTATTAGCAAACTTCAGAAACTTTTGCAGAAGTTATTTACAAATATGATTTGTATAATCCTTGCAAATCTCATCTTTACTGCAGTAGCATTTATCATAAATAAAAAAAAAAAAAAGCTTGTTTAGAGCTATTAGCACGCTCTTAATTTTACATATTTGTAAGCGCAAGCTATATATAAGTCATGTGACATCTGACTTGTTATTATTACTATAATTTCATTTTCTCATCTTGGAGTTATAATAATGAGACTTGTCTATGATTTTCAATTGTTTATCATGATAACAATAAAATCAATATATTATGCCAGATTGCAAAAGGAAAAGGGGGATTGAAGAACATACATAATCAATGTATTATTAATGATGTACTTTTATTTGAATAGCCTTACTATTGTTAAGTGGCTTTATGCATGACCTTCACTTTACCCTGAGTGAGATGACCATATGTTATCACTTTATGCTAAAATTCACTTTTTATTTACATACATACTTTTTCTATTCATAGATTTATTTTTTTAAGTATAATTGTACAGCAAATTTTATAATATTTAACAACTATTTCTTTCTTCTGGTTCTTTAGTCATCTTCAGAATTATATGTGTGTGTATGTACTTAAAGTTATATGTGTGTGTATGTACTTAAAGGGTAAAAATGTGATTGTATAAATCTCATTTTTATTATTAGTATGGAGAGATGACTGACAATAAGAAAGGCTTATATTAGTCAGGTCATATATTAACTTCAATGACTAAAGATAATAAAGATAAGAGAAAGATAAAAAAAGTATTTGTATTAGAAATAGTATCTTAGCCTTTGGTGAATCATTATTCTATCTTATAATGCTATATCATCTTTACTTATTCATAATTAACATCATAAAGGAAGATTGTTTCCTGATTTCCATCTGTGGAGCCTGATCATAGACCAAGTACCACATTTAATCCTGTTTAAATACAATTTTCAAATAATTAATGAGCTAGATTTCAAATAAATAACAGAAAGTGCTATTTTACTATATACTCCTACAAGTCCCAATTCGATAACCCTTAGAAACTTTTTGGATTATATTTGCAATATTTTATTTTAATAATTATTCTTTAATTCTGTATTGCATTTAGATAATCGTCACTTTATATCCTGTCTACCTTTCAAAATTATCTCAAAGTGCAACATCGTTTTTAATGGGAAAATATTGCAAAGAAAAGAATACACAGAAGAGTCAGAAAGGTTTTCTGCTAAACAAATCAGGACACCATTAACTATCAAATAAACAGAAAAATAGACCAACATGTTCTGTATTTGAATTTATTTGCAATTTATAGGAACAGTTTCTCCCCCTCTCTCCTCTTTATATATTTTTTGGAATTTGATTGGTCACGTTCATTTACAAGTGGCTAATTATTATTAATATTTTCTTTATTACAAATATAAGTTCACAAAAGAAAAACATTCTTTAAAATATTATTTAAAAATGCTGCAAATATAGAAAAAAAGTAATAAATTGAAGTTTATAATCAGAACAATAGCTTTTTTTCTTATTGGGTGATTGCTAATGAAAACATTTAGTCAATAAAATGTCATTTGAACTCCGTTTCTAAAATGTCAATCAATTGTTACAAAAAAATAAAGGAATGAAATTCTGTTTTAAAATTTCATTTATAATTATTAAAATTTTATAAAAAAATAACCACTACAGCATTTTCAAAAACTTTTTTTTTTCAGTGAATCATAATTCCTGTTCTGTTGTGATTACAAATTTAATCCGACTTGTCTTCTTAAAAATAAATATTTTCAAATAAAATCTAATTGTAATCATAAATATATTTGCCAAAGTATTTTGAAAAACCCTCTCAAATATATAAATAAACTATGGAAAATATATAATTATTATTGTTCCAAGTGAAACAAAGAAATGACAACTCAAAAATTTTTGCAAACATCAGAGCATGAGAATAAAGAATCTACTAATCAGTATTGTTGTGAGCTCACTTGTATTAGGTTTGCTTATTTTACAATACTGACAAACTTTAGACTGGCTTATTTATATATAAATTTAAGTAAAGAGAAAGATGGAACCATCTTTTTCTTGTAAAATCTCTGTCTTGTGTTGTGACTTGAGAGTTCCCTACATGGTCATCATTACATCTGATTGGCTGTCATATAAGCATTGTAAAAGCGCATGCAACAGGTTTCTGCCTTTCACTTTAATACTGACATACATAAATTTCTTTTAAAAAGATAAATATATATTTTAGCTAATTTTTTTTTCATTAAAAAAATGCAAAAGTGACAAGCAAACCTTACAGATAGTCATAAGAAAATATAAGTATGCCAAAGGTGATTGCAATGCTATTAGAAAGCACTACATAATGCAGCTAATAGTAAGACCATTTATTGTATTATATTAGTTTGATCTCTATTTATGATTTAATATAATCACAATATGCTATTATAACAAATATAAAATTAAAAAACATTTCCAAATAATATTAAATCTTTAAATCAATTGTAAATATTAAAAATAAAAACATCGATTATTCATATATAGCACTAGTAAATATGCCTATAAAATTTCACATCAGATTTGAAGGCTCTCATATAAATATGAATGATTAAAAGTATTAAATCATAATCACATTGGAGAAATATGTTTTGTTGAATGTTTCATGCTGACATATTTTTTAAATTGTTTCTATAAATATTTACTTACTTGGAGGGGTTCCTATTCCATATCCTTTAGAATCAAGAAGACCACCAATCTGAGTGAGTTCACAATCTCTTTCTGTTATATACTCTATACTTACTGATTCCATCAAATAAGCATAATTTCCTTTTTTCACTCTGGCTATTCCTTCATTGGTACTGTTTACAAAGACACTGGGCTCAGCTGAGTCCATAAAAGCCCACATTCGCTGATAAGTTGGAATTTTAGACTCCTATTGAAAAATATTTTTTAAAGAATATAAAAATGAATACTATTACTATATCAATAATAATGCTAATAGTATATTGTTAATAATAATACTGATTGTCCAAACAAAATTCTCATTTGTAGAATAGATAACATCAAACATTTGATAGAAAAACCAATGATGATTTCTAAAAAGATGGAATTAATCAATTATGAAAATAATAATAATAATAATAATAATAATAATAATAATAATAATAATAATAATAATAATAATAATATATATAAGTATTGAATGAAACAAAGAATTAAGTAGTAGTATTAGTAGGAGGAGGAGTAGTAGTAGTAGTAGTATTAGGAGTAGGAATATTAGTAGGAGTAGTAGTAGGAATAGTAGTAGTAGGAGTAGCAGCAGTAGAAGTAGTTGCAGTAGTAGCAGTAGAGGCCATTGTAGCCATTGTAGCTGTAGTAGCCAGAGTAGCAGTAGCAGTAGCCATAGCAGTAGTAGTAGCAGTAGGATCAGTAGTAGCCATAGTGGCCATAGTAGTAGTAGTAGTAGTTGTAGTAGTAGTCATAGTAGTCATCATAGTTGTTGTAGTCATTGTCATAGTAGTAGTAGTATAGTAGTAGTAGTAGTAGTAGTAGTAGTAGTAGTAGTAGTAGTAGTAGTAGTAGTAGTAATAATAATAATAATAATAATTTTAATAGAAAGCTTAGTCATCACTAGCAAGACATTGTTCAAGTGTCTATGTTCATGGCCACCCAGTCAGGTGACTAAGTGGTTGGCACCAAAGCAATTCCCATAAAATGACAATTTTCAACTCAATCAAAATGTATGACAATATTGCCAAGTCTTATGTTCAAACAACTAACACAAAATGTAACTTAAGTTTATCTGTTAACACTGCAACAATTACATTTAGAAAAACTAATCAAACCACTGCAAAACAAATTCAAATATTGGGAAATCCATTCACTTCTATACCCTCTACAAGACAATGAGAAAACTCTGCTCAACATCACTAACAAACAATTTTGCTGTAAATGACACAAGAATCTTTTGCAAACATACAGCTAGCCATGAGACTTAATGACAAATTTTGCACACTTTTTGTAAATCGACACCAAATGACAATAAATTTTAACAGGTATAATTTTAAGTATATGAAAGAACAACAATTTTTCTAAAGGATTGTAGTAAACACTAAAAAAATTAAATAAAATGAATTTAATAAAAAAATGTCTGTAGTTGTTTTAAATAATGTGGCATATTAAATTAATCATTCAATCTTCATTTGAAAATCACTAAAAGAATTTCTATGTTTAAAAATGGAGCAGTAAGGGAACCAGAAAATTGTAGACTAATAGCCACACTATAAGGGATAATTTTTTGGCAATAATTATCTTCTTACAGATTACAAATATAATAAGTGCTAAGTTGGATCAACTTAATGTGAACTTGTAGCCTGGCATATTAATAATTATACATTTAATATGTTTATAAACAAAGCAAAACTCTCCATACAGTATTGCCACCCTGTGCCAACAAGAGTAATCAATGAAATGCCAGAAGGCTTGTGCATAAAATCTCTATCTAATGCCTACTCATCCAATATCCCCAAACTAGTTTCTGGCTTGTGGCCCATCATCAGTGAGGAGCTTTGGATTTTATGCACAAGCCTTCTGGCATTCATTGATTACTCTGGTTGGCACAGGGTGGCACTACTGTATTGAGAGTTTTGCTTTGTTTATAAATAAATATGTGCTAGTATAAGAGATAGTGATCATGTGATGCTTAATCATTTAATATGTATAAATGAAAATACTTATGTAATATATTGCCTCAATGCCACATGTTTTTATTTACATTCAGACATTCTTATCATTTATTCAATAAAATTAAACTTTTTTCAGAAGTGATGATGAAGGTAAATGGTCTACATATGACATAAAATATATTAACATAGGTGTTCCATAAACAGGCATATTACTCCACGCATATATATATATAATAAACAGCATGCCAATATTTCTAAACAATCTTATTTTATTTTTTTATATGATAAATCCTATAAGAGAAAACATGCAAATCTCCCTCATTTTCCATCCTCATACAAATGGCACCCAACATGGAGCTGATGATATATATATACACCCGATAATGCGCTATTACTTTAAATAATAAATTTCACATATATTGAAAGTAATAGCACATTATTGGAATTCGACTTTCATCTTAGTAATTTTAATATTTTCAGTGCTTTATAATAGTAAGATTTTATACAATAATGAAATTAAAATCATGATTTCCACATTTTATGTATACACACATTAAATTTTACAAGATTATAATGTAAATTTGTTCAAACATTGTGCGTGTTAATTTTGCATTCTAAATCACATTCTGTTTTTGCTTTTTAAAAAAGAACGTAATCAATTATTAATCATTTAGTGTCCGCAAGTTTATTTTTAAAAGATGAGTAATAGCAGTGGGCACAATTAAATTTGACAATTAAAAAAATTAAAGACAAAAATAAGAATTTAATTTTTAGTTGTTAGATTAATTACTAATTACATTATCACCAGAAAACCATTAACACAACATGAGAGTGACGTTGGTGCTAGATGTATTTCCTCTTGAGAAGAATCTGATTTTTTACCAGTTTGCAAATGAATCTGTTTATCAGCAAATAGTGATAATAATTAAAATATGTATAAAAAATGTAAATTACTGTAAATTATGCATAAAAATATATTGTTTTGAATAAAATTAAATATTATAGTTAAAAAAATTTGTCTTGTATCAATTTTTTTCAAATTTGAAATTTTTTATCAGTCATATTTTATTTCCTTATTTTTTTTGCATGAAGTTTAAAGTAATTTTACGTTAGGGCTTTGCTTTTACGTGATTTTTGAAAAATCACAGTCCATATCCCCCCTTTTTCAAGGTAAGTTACGTCTATTTTTGCGCGCGTTTTCTAAGGAACCTATCTATCGCATAAAACGAGACCCAGGTGTATATATATATATTGTAGCAGTTGATCTTAGCCTGAGATCGAGCTCCACTGGTCTACCACTTAACCCACTGCTTTTTCATCACATGTATATAAACTATACATATATTTCTGAGAAGCGTCTATAAAAGTTTATAAATATAAATCTCAAATAAAAATTTTCTTTAATTTTAAACATTGACTTTTATGGATGCGACTCAGATACATATATATATATATATTAACAAAGCTTTTTTATATATATATAAAGGCACAAGCAAATCTTTTAAATAATTTTGTATTTTTTTCTTAACTATTTGTTATTTATGTTATAAATATTTTCTTCATATAACTATACAAATATTCAAGATGGAAGATGACTGTCCAAGAGTAATTAAAGGCGTGGGATCATTACTTTGTTTCATAATTAAACAGGAATTTTTAAATTAAAGTAAAATTTAAAACAAAGCTAACTGATTTTAATTAGAGATTAACATTTTTATCAAATCTATTTCTAATCTAGAAATAGATTGGAATTTATTCTTGGATAGTAATCTAATGATTCCATATCCACTAACAATAGCTAAAATATTTCTGTTAATTAAAGATCAAAAATTTAATTAAAAAAACATGCTTTGAACACCTTAGAGTTTTGTATAAATAGGGCCAAAAATCTATTGTGTCAGAGAGAGTTAGGTCAATAGTCTTTAACTGACTTCACATCTGTGTAATTTTTGAGGGGCTTCAGCTGCCTTCCCCTCCATCTGCAGCTCCAATCTTCACCATGCATGATGTAGCTTCTACCATTCAAGTGTTCCTGTGCCATCCAAGAACCACCGAGGCCAAGAGACATGTCAAAGAATGCTGCCTGTCAGAGAAAATTCATCTGTATTGCCTAGAATGCTGAGGTAACCATCCCAAAGTCATTATAATCGTATTACCTAAATTATAACTTGTAAACTCTCTTTAAATTAAAGTTTTCTGTATATTTAATCTCTTTAACTTGCTCATCGGCGAGTACATTAAAACTAATAATTATTTCTTTTCTTTATATCAATTCTCTATAACATAAATTAATACTACTATAAAATATTTCATCCAACTCACGCTTCTTATTTTCTTATAAGTTAGTGCGGTTATAATTTATTTCAATGCTATTTTTTTCCATCTAATATATATGTGTAAATGCTAATCAAACCCAGTTCTTATTTATTTATTTCTAACTAGTTCATAAAACTGAGTTTTTCTTGTAAAATGAATATATGCTTTCTTTTAAAATATTTTACTGTAAAATTATATAAAATGTATAAATATTTTTCAATCTGGGGTGGATTTTGGTGTCCATTAGTTTTAATAATTTCTTTATTCATCATCATCACCAAAAAGGCTGGTGAACAAATTCTATTTTGTTGTTAGCATTTTTAAGTGCATGAATTTTAGTTTTTTTATATATTTAAACAAAATAATATTGATTCAAGAAGGGGAAGAAATGCACGCTTCATTATTAATAGTTTTAACTTCTGATAAATGACTTTATTTTAACATATCATTATGTATTTGTTAAACCATTTAAGGCTTTAGGTTAATATTTAAACTGAATGATTTCATATTCTTATTTTTAAAAGCATTGTTAGCATAGGCCATTTTTCATATTACTAAGCTTTATCTAGAGACGTGCTTCGGAATGCCTGAGTCGTCTCCTCTTCGTTTCAGGTCACAAACAGGGCGATGAATGTCCCTAGACCATATCTATACATATATACTCGCGTAACAAGAGGAATGCATGGGATAATTCCAGCAAAGTTCGGCCCAGTGCATCTCCATCCAAGCCAATTCCACAAAATGTGGGCTGGCAAGTTGGCTAGACTGTTTTTCTTCCGTTATGATAAAGCACCTCAAAATATTGGATCCACAGATATTCGGCTATGATGCTAACACCACAATTTCTTATAGTTTGTTTTTCTTTTAGCCTGTTTGACAAAATGAATCGTACTGATATGTGATAATGAAACATTTTTTTTCTTTGTAATATTTTCCGTTGGAGTTTAAATCCAACCTCTCATGAAGCTGTCCTCCCCTTTATTGAATAAGCCGTTCCCGCAATTATAGTTTCGCTATATTCTATTCTTAAATGTCGAAAATGTAAAATAAATAAATGTCTTTAAGTATATTTTGATCACAAAGTATCCTCATTTTAGTGTTGTAAATAAAGTCCATAAATGAAAATATGTATCCAATGCCAAGGGCATTATATTCAAGTCCTATAATCAGCGAAACTCTTATTATTATATTTTTACATGTACTGTATTTCTAAATGTATAAACGTCTACCAATCACCCAGATAAATTTACTTTTGTACATTGAATAAAATCCTATTTGAAATATACGTCAGTATTGTAACCGCCACACTAAATTCATATCTATTAAAATAAAATAATTGTAAAAAGATCGTCAAACATTTGTAACAAAAGTTAAAGTTTTAAATGCGTGAAGTTGAATACTGTATATATAAAATCTTGAATTTTTGTCAAAATAAATATTTATATATATTTTAAACTTAAGTCAGTTGTTCGAATCTCCTCATTAATATATTTATTTATGTATGTTTTAACTTAACATCTTGGGTTCAGTCAATCTCTCATCATCATCATCAGCTGAGTCTCATGCAAAACGATGTAGCACTGGGCCTGGAAATAATTAATTTATGTAGTATCACTGTAGAGTGGATTGCTCCTGACCTTTGTATCTCGGGCATGATTGGATTCAGGGTACTTTTGCTTAGATTCTAAGTCTTGTTGGATGGACATACATTTTCGACCAGTACAATATATTGCAACCACTTCAATTTACACCTATATCACTTTATACACATATAAATGTCCAGGCACCAATTCTATACAAGATAAAATAAAATTTATAATTTAGGTTGTGTCTCTAATTATGAATAAGACTCTTATTATAGTATTAATCTACAGCTTAGCTGAGTTGGGGGTTATAGGGTCTCATGGTCATCTAGAATGTAAATGGGGTGAGAGAAGCATTTATAAACAATAATTATATAATGTTTATTTGTTATATTATAAGTACTTACTTAAGTTATTAAAAGAAAGCAATTCATGGATTAAATCAAGAATCATGATATGTTCAATTCTCCCACCATACAAGTATATGCCAGACAATCGCACCACTCATCCAATATGTTTAGGGATCACTGTAACAATAATTAATCTACAGACCTTTGATTTAGATTGCACAGCTATACCAATGTTTATTTAAATGATGAAATAATTTCAGGGCTTTATTATATGAATAATAAGTCAACCCTATTGTAAGATGATTATTAAGTAATGAGGACAATTGTGAAACTGACAATTATTATAATAAAATAAAGGATGGACAATAATAGAGATCAGATGCATTTTTATCTCACATTACCATCTATTTTAAACAAAGTAAAATCTATATCTTGGCATTATACAATGTTTGGATCAATTAATTCAGTATTATTTAAATAAATGGCATATACTATTAAATTGATTAGTAATACAGTTTTTAAAGAAAGTAAAATCTATATCTTGTCATTATACAATGTTTAGATCAATAATTCAGTGTTATCTAGATAGATTGCATATAATATTAAACTGATAAGTATTACAATAATATTATGTTGAACATATATGTGTGTGGAAATAATCAATCGAATGTATATGATAAAATAACTCAGAGGGAAACTTACTTCAACAAACATTTATTACAAGACACATTCTTTTACAAACACATCGATGATGATTTAACATTAATTTCACATTAACTACAAGCTTGACTAAATAACATTTAAATTATATAAATCCTATACACTTAATATTTGGAGGCTCTTCCTTTTATCTGTTATTTCAATAATATTTATAACTCTATTTATTAAATTATTGGCAATACAAAATAATTATATATTGACATACCAATGCTTATATCATCTATTCTCATTCTGTGCTCTCAATGAACTAAGAAAACAGTATCAAATAATCAACTAATGCCATTGAAATTATTTCCGTATGCCTATAAATATATACTTACTATATGAAATTAAGTAATAATTTATTAAAATTAGGATTAAATAAAGTAAAATTTTGTAATCCAGTATTATATTCATACTGAGAGGGTGAACTGCCAGTAATAATAATAAATGAAATAATGATAATGTGGGTGATATGATTTGACAAACTACTTAGAACTTACAATTCCAGTGATGGTCTCCCTCCATATCTCTGAATGTGTGCACATTTATAAATTTACAATCATAATACATTTATTGATTACATTTTCTATCGGTTTACTTGTGGAATGAATAAACTTCACAATACAGATGGGACAATAAGCCAATCATTAAATTATAAATACAACTTCAAGTATATTACAGAAATCACTAAAACCTTTATCTGAAATAACTAACATCTACTACATAATGATAAATACGTAGGATGAAGAGGGAAAGCAAAATTCTGACAAATAAATATTCACATATGGGTGTGTGAGGGTTAATAAAAACTCCAAACATCAATGTAATTCACCAACATAGTAACTATCAACTTTTTTGACACAAATGGTGTGGAACCCAGCTGACTTATCATGAGTAAATGGGGCACCTACCACTTCACTTTAAGAAATATAATAATCGCATCATATACTATCAAATGAGGAAATATACTACAACCCATGGCTCAATAGGTAAATAAGTAAAAAGAGCATTAGACAATCCTAATATCATGATTATCCCTTCAGTCATCCCTTCACTCTAATGGTATTTAATGCATTTCATATAGGACAAATCCATAAACAGATAAACTTTTAAATTTTTACAATCTTTAGTGCATAGCGCCAGCCAAAACCAATAGGAAACAAATAAGCATAAATTTAACTCTTATAAAATAGCTTCTGATAGTGAACATAACCATGAATATATGATCTGTGTATAAAATATTTTCGAAATCACATCAGACAATAAATTTTTATATTATCATTAATTAAATTATAAATGAATTTAATATCTATGAAAAATTATGAACATTGAATTTCAAATTAGCATAAATACTATCAAGTAAGCCTGACCATTTGGCAATATGAGCATAAATACTTTGATGTATCTATTTATTATTACCAACTGATGAATAATGATAAAGCATTCAATTTGCACCAATAATTTGGGCACGGGAATATATAACATTTAACATAATACAACAAAAGAAAATATTACTGGCTTGGTATAACTTATACCAAACTCTCCAAGAAGTTCTAGAGGAGATTGGGTACACAAATACATAATAATAAATCAAATTAATGTCAAAATAAACATAAAAAAATAAATAAATACATCTACCTATCTATCATATGCAGTGGAAAAAATGCATATCAAACCTATCATTAAAATAAAAGTTCCCTTTTATCTCTTTTTTTTTTCTAGTTCATACTTGAAACTTTAGAAGCAAAAAAGCACACATAGCTCATGATGATAAGATGAATAAACAAACATTAAAACATATAAATATTACTCCTGCAGGATAAACATGAATTTGGAAAAACAGCAATAACCTCCCATGTTCTTAGGGCTTCCTAATGGAAATTACAAGCAGCTTTTGCACATATTTGAATCAATTTATTTTTCATAAACTCTTCAAAGCTCAGCAAGATCATCCAAATAAATGTTTATGATTCATGCTATTTCAACTTTGTTCCATCTTAAATTTTCCAGCATTTAATAAAATTTAATAACGATTAAGATTAGGGTTATTTGGTCATCCATGCTTATATATATTTCTGATAATAATTATCAAATATCATTAAGTCAAGCATTCTATCACTTGTATATAGGTGTGAATGGTAAGGTAATTGAGTATATATAGCTATTCTAATGATATAAAGAATTAGAATGAATAATTTCTCTGCTTCAGCCTTATTTTACACAATAAAAATAGGAAACTTATTAAATGGGAGTCAATAAAATATTTCATTACACAGTTCAGCATAACATTTCCAATTATTATTAGTATTGTTAATTTGTGTACTTTCACACTATTTATTATAAGTAAATTATAGCAAAATTGTATTAGCAATTTTTTTACATAATATCCATGCATCTTAAATAGAAGTAAATTCAAATTGTTAGTCGATAAAAGCCAGAGCTGGTGTACCTTTAAATGTTTTTAGTCTTCCATATTGGACAATACTGTCCTGTATTCTTCACAATTACACACTGGCATTTATGTTTGAGTAGTATGAGAAAAGTTTCCTTAGTAGAAAAGGAATAGTAGAGAATTTAATGAAAACATTAGATTCACTTGTTTTATTATATTTCTTTTTTTTTAGAAGAATATTTCACCTTCTCTAAAACTTTTTCTGAAGTTTTTTTTATGTCTACTTAGCCATGCCTCTTTCTTTTATAATGAGGCCAACAATATGCAAGAATTTATTACTTGCAAAAAAAAAAGTTAGGAATAGAGTATTGAAAAAAAATGTATTAAATTACAAATACTAACTAATAATAAATGAAATAAATAACTTTTACATTTTTAAGTGGAAGATTTTATGCAATAAATAATTAATAAAAAAATCATAGTAGCTGATGGTGTGTGTGTGTGTGCATATGTCTGTCCATTAATCCAAAGGTCTATTAATGACTGAGCTATTAGCAATATCTATGGCCAAATAAATAATGTTATTGCAAGATGGTTATTCTGAGTGATAATTAGAAATATGAATGAAGTGTGGAATGATGTGAATGGACATGCATCCACATATACAAGTCAGATCCTGGAATGGAAATAAACAATAGATTAGAAAATTAATGAATAAGCACTCATATTGGCGTTACAGACAAATAATACTTATTTCCTAGTTTAGCTTATATACCAACAACTCCTGATACAGTCCATTCCCATCTCCCACTATTATATATACATCAAAATAAAATTTTGATGATTGGTACACTCCAACTAACATCCTAAGAACTTTTTGCCCAAATTATACATTAAGTTATATCACAATTCATTTTTTATATCAGGTATCCCCAATCACTATTGGCACAATGTGAACTTCCACATTCCTTCATGGTGGAAATCTTGAAGATCACAATATAACACCATTTATCCTTGAGTGTCAAGTTGCAATCTTCAGTGTCTATACAAATATATTGGATTATAAATAAAGATAGTATTTCTCATTTATTGTTAAAATGAGGTTGCACTGACAACAATTTGAGATTCTTTATTGTTATTAATATTGGGATTTTCTAAGTGTTGACTGGTTTTAATGATTACTTATAAACCCATTTATCCTTGAGCTTAATTACACTTGTTATTTAAGTAATACTTTGGATGTAATTTGAAAATTATAATTGCAGTTTGTATGTTATAATTAACTATTTATTAGTCTGCATTCAGTACAGGTTATATTTACCTGCTTAAGGAGGTTTATTTAAACTTCTTTGTATCAATAATTTCAATCTCTGTGGTCAAGATGCAATCTTTAGTATCTAAAAGAGATTGCTTTCATAACAGTTTGAAATTCTTGATTGTTATTGATATTGGAATTGTAAAAGTGTTGACTGTTTTTATATATATATATGAAAAACAAAAAAGTTTTAATCACGTTAAAACCTGCTGTTGCTTGTATTTATGATCAATAGATGGCGTTTTACCAAAAACACTGACCAAGCATACGTTTGTTTACATAAATGATCAAAGAGTCAGAATTAACTATCTCTTTCATTTTAGCCCACTTTCAGATTAGCTGATTTCAAGCTGATTTGCCATCATCAGTGAAAGACAGAGCCAAGAAACTAGATCTAAACACTGACTCCAAGTGTTTATGCACAAAGTTTCTATCAGGTTGCAAGCATGAAATTTTTCAGACCGATAAAGTCTTCAAACTCAGCCAAACAAGCTAGATAGCTATATGGGTCTGATTTCAGTTCAGTTTCTCCACATAGTCAAAGCCTCTGCAATCTATATCATTGCAGAAACCTTTAAAGGTAGATTTATGAAAAACAAAAACAAGTTTTAATCATGTTAAAACCTGCTGTCGCTTGTATTTATGATCAATAGATGGTGTTTTACCAAAAACACTGACCAAGCATACGTTTGTTTACATAAACGATCAAAGAGTCAGAATTAATTATCTCTTTCATTTTAGACCACTTTCAGATCAGCTGATTTCAAGCTGATTTGCTATCATCAGTGAAAGACAGAGCTAAGAAACTAGATCTAAACACTGACTCCAAGTGTTTATGCACAAAGTTTCTATCAGGTTGCAAGCATGAAATTTTTCAGACCGATAAAGTCTTCAAACTCAGCCAAACAAGCTAGATAGCTATATGGGTCTGATTTCAGTTCAGTTTCTCCACATAGTCAAAGCCTCTGCAATCTATATCATTGCAGAAACCTTTAAAGGTAGATTTATGAAAAACAAAAACAAGTTTTAATCACGTTAAAACCTGCTGTTGCTTGTGTGTGTGTATATATATATATTGTAACGAGCACAGACGTTCGTTACATTGTTTTTTTATTTATTTATTAAACATGAAAGTAAATTAAAAAGTTCGCATTTAAAAATTTTCTTTAAGAATTAAAAATTGAAATTAAATATCATCTTAAACTCTTATATATTAAATCGCACAGATAATGAAAAATTATTAAAATAAAACTTTATTAAAGAAAAAGTATTTTAAAACTAAATTTTAAAAAGATTTGGAAATAAAATTATATCTTTAAATTTATCTTTAAATATATCTTTGATTTGGAAAACAGGTTAATTAATCAGAAATGGAAATGATAAATTTAATTAGTCAAATGTAAACCAGCCTTGGGCATTTAAATGTAAAAACATCGGTCAGATAGGGGAACAATAGAAACAAATAGCCAATGAAAGAAATCCATCGGGAAATCGGACCTCAGCGAAAGGATCATCACATCGATGACATAATGCCAAGTCAATCCTTCGAATATGTATAAAAGGAAAATTTGGAAATTATTAATCAGTGAGTTATTATGATTATTACGATGTGACAGATAGATGTTAGTGCGGAGGTGCGGGAGAAGAGATTGAAGGATGCACGTTCAATCCCTTCAGTTGTTATAAAATGGAAAAATGAAACATCGCTTTTCTTATATTCAGAGGACCACAGGATCATCGGGAAATTTAACGCTGGATTTCAAACGGCAAGCAATTGTAAAAGATGAACATTTCTAAAACCGTAAGAACTTTCTAAGATATAACGAACAATATTAATTTGAAAACACTAAGAACTTTACAATTAATGAACATTAAATTAAAAACTTTTCGTATTTAAAATAATTGCATTAGTTTCCTATCTGACTAAAGTAGTTAAAATGTTATTTGATGTATTTTTTATTTATTTGTGTAAAATCATTTCCATTTATTTAATTTTGTTCTTTAAGTTTATTTATGATTTCTGTTTTCCGATAAATTAAAATATATCAATGTTAAACTTAAGTCGGGCGTGAATGGCTGTATAGATTTGTAAAGTTATATTAGGGGAGGGTAATCTTAGGTTATTTGTTTCGTGGTTAAATTGGGTCAATGGATTGGATATATTGGTGTGATTAGTAGATGTAATATTGATTCGCTACGGGCAGAATCGCTTCATACGCTGCACACTTCCGTTTGCCTATGGAAGGAATTATAAGTCGGATACCGCAGTTCCTTTCTATGGAGTTTTTTGTTTTATTGCTCTTCTTTGCAGATAGATGTAATATTCCTATCTCATGAGAAGCAATTTCTTCTCTTAACTTTTTGTGCTGCCGTATTTTATTACATTGAATACATCGATATATCAGATGAATTGATGCCGGTTTGACTACGAATTTTAACCTAAGGTTAAATAGGGATAGAATGTTTATTTTCAAAAGCAAATCTATGTGGTCTATTCATACTTGACCCTAAATAAAAATGCATTAAATTTAAGTTGTTTATAGACGCTTGCATGGATTGGTTATCGGTTAAGTATGTTTTGGGTTTTCATATTTGATCAAAATATATAGACATTCGATAAATAATGATACCTTACGGTGAGTATCTAAAATGTATTTATTCGGATGTCTTTTAAGTTATTGGTGACAATGCAAGTATCTTATGGTGAATACTATTGGGTTACATATAAATTTCCCTCCGCAATTGTCAGTAATCAATAATTTTGTATTTTGATCGTTTATGTTTCTTTTGAAATGTTTTTGACCGTGAAATCTATGTAACCGATCTATATTCAACATTATAAACAAGCTTTCATAAATTTATATGTGCGAACTTAATTAAAATGTAAAATTATAATATAATAGTAATTAAATGTAAATTAAAGTAAAGTTAAAAATAATGTTAAATGTTAAAATGTAAACTGATACTAAGACAATTTTAAATCTTATATATATATATGTGCGTAAATAAATTTTTGTATGTTAATTACTGGCAGTGGCTTATTTTATTTATTTTTTTTTTATATATATATACTCTTAGATTATATTATTAAATCTCTGCTATTCCACTGAGCTAGTGACATGGGCTAACGACCGGAAACAAAATTTAAAAAAAAAAAAATTTTTTTTTTTGACTTACGTATTTGCCTACTTTATAAATTTTTCTAGGTTCAAATGCCTAGATGGCGCCCCGTAGTGCAGATTACGTTAAGTTTGCTTTCTACGGATCGTTACAATATATATATGTGTGTGTGTGTGTGTGTGTAAATACATGTTAGAAGTCAACATATAACAATATCAAATAATATTAAGAATCTCAATATGTTTCCTGTGAAGGCAATTTTTTTATTGTGATAAAGGCAGATATCCACTACCGATTAATATTTTTATATAGACCAGTAGAGGGAAACTTTTTTCTGCCAAGAACTATTTAGATATTTATAAACTCATTCATGAGCCACACAAAATGTTTGACTTTAGCCTACTATATTTGATCAAAAATTTCAATGTACTTCTAATAATTAATGCTATACAGCTTCCTCCCCCTTAAATAAAAACCAATTTTTTTTCATATATTAATAACTGTCCACATTTAATTACAATTTCTCCAATAACACTTTAAATTTATCTTTCTGACATATATTCTTATCTTTTTTTATGCTTTGGATAGGTTAATTCTATAGCTGTAAGGATGGAGTCTTCTATAAACTTCCTTTCAGAAAATCATTTCATTTTTTTTTAAATGAATTGCTCTTATAGAATTTTCTGACTCGTTTGTATTTTTTTTTATAAAACAGGACATCTACTTGATGAAGCTTTTTTTAAGTTTTATGTTTTAATATTTCTTTCTTCCTCAATAATTTTGTTGCAGTCGGAATTTTTGATAAATAGTATCTAACTAATAATGTGTTCTTTATTAACTGAAATACTTTCCATATTGATTTTCTATTTCTTTCTATAAAAAAATATACAATGGTCCATTTCTTTTCAAACACATGCTTTTCTCTGTCCATATTTCATAACTAATAAAAAAAACTAAATGCAAAATAATAATGACAAAATCAAGTATAAAATTCAAGTTATATTTTTGCTACTTGTAAAAATCACTATAAAGCAAAAAAAAAAAAACTCCCAGCATCATAGATTAAGTGTACAATCAGATAGAGTTCACAATATAAACAGTTTGTTAAAGTATTGCATCTCTGATAAAGTAAAACAAAATTATTATAAAGATTGGAAAGAAAAGATGTATATGAGAAAAATATTATTATTATTTAAAATCTTAATTCAATATTTGCATATTTATTTGCACTTCTCTATATGTATGTTTAAATAGATGTATTATACAGGGCCATTATATACATATGAAAATGTTTAAATACTTGATTGAGATCTTTTGAGGGTCAAAATTGGTCTATGGGACAGAAGCACCCCACCCCTGATACAAACATTAATGATTAACACTTGACCGAAAGAGATTCAAATTTATAATTCAAAGAAGTTTAAATAAACTTTATTAAACAAGCAAATACAACCTGTTTTTGAAAACAGACTAATATGCAAATGATACAAAGCATGGGAAGTCAGTTGCAAGTGAGTAGATATCTAACAATTCCAAAAAAAAAATATATAAGACAAAATAAAAAATAATTTTACATGAAAGAAGTGTTTTGCAATGATAATAAAAGTCAATCTGTAAACCACAAATACAAATGCATACAGAACATGTTAGTTCATTTTCTTCTACTAGATGCAGAAACTTATCAGAGACTTCCAAAACAAATGCTTTTACAGAGAATAGAAAATGTGTAAAGAGTTAGCATATAAATTCAGTCTAAGTAATATCTATATTACAAATACAGCAATTTTTAATGTTGCAAATTTTATAAATTAAAGATTATGTCTTAAATATTGATACATCTTAGCAAAATAGAAGGACAAACAATCTATGTATTCATATATATTAAACATATAATTTGTAAATGCAAAGTATGTTATATATATATATATATTGTAACCAGTTGGATTATATAGCACACACTAATATAGTGTGTGTGCATAAATATATATATATAAAGTTGAAAGAAAAAGTAGAAATAAACAGACAAAAATTATAGTAGATATTTTCTACATTCATTGAAATAAAAAAAAAAAATAAATAATAAATAATAACTCTGATTTCAAATATTTTTTTATAAATTAAACTTTTAAAAGGTCTGAATAAATATATATATATTGTATTATTATTATTCTGATTGTGAAATGTAAAAACACAATACTTGTTTTTGAAATTTTTTAAATTAATTAAAACATATGTCTTCAAAGGGATTAGAGAGATAAAAATAAAAAGAGCTGATAACAAAATTAGCTCCAGTGTAGATAGTGATTTTTGAAGAGAACAGTTTGAATTGTAGCTTTTTGTAAGAGCTGGACAGAACAGCTTGGCTACTAAAATTTTTTGAATAAGTGGCAGAAATTAGCTGACCAAAATGGATATCTGCAGTTTGTTGTTAGCTGTAGTAGAAAGTTGGCAGAATAGTTACCATAAACTGATGTAGCTGAAGGCAGGACAGTAGATTCAGGAGCTGCTAATATTTCCTTGCAGGAGTTTGAATTTACATGGAGAAAATGACCCACTTCTTTATGCTGAAATTCATAGTCTTAAATGTGGAGAGGACAATTGCTTGCCTGAAATCTATCAAACTAAGACAGCTGCTTGCCTGGAATAATCCTAGATGGAAATAGATCAGTTATGGACCAACATTTTACATGGATATTTTTCCTGATGATGACAATCACTAAAACCAAACTCACCAAGAAAATCTTCCAGCTTGCCTAGAGAATCCCAGCTGACTAAAGAACTAATTACATGGATTCTGCATCAGCAGAGAAACATGGATGAACATATATACAGCTGGTGGTGAGTAGCATTATGTATGATAAGGAAGTTTTAAATGATTTCCTTAGTAAAATGACATTTTTATAACTGATAGAAATATATAAAATGATATTAGTTTAAAATCATTTAGTAAAAAAGAAATCACTTTTTAAAGTTATATTTATAATTTATGAAAAAAAAGTACAAACAAAGTTATAATTGATAGTCAAGAAAAAGATTTCCAAAAATCTTTTAGACTAGAAAAAAGAAAAACATTTTAAATCAATTAACTGTCAAAAATTTGGTAGTTCCTATTTTAAGGAAAAAAGACTACCCAGCAAAGAGAATTAAATTGTGAGAATAATCTGTAATAACTTTATTGTGATAAATACTAATGATGTGTAAATAAATTAATATATCACATGTCTGTGCAAATTATTTATAGGTGCATTTCAGTAAACTTAGTATGTAAAATGTATTTCATTTAACTGAAACTTTAATCATTTATTGTATTTTTATATAATTTAAGATTTTGATAATTATTTTGTAATAAATCAAATATGTTCAAACTTTTCACACACACATGTATGTGTGCATATATCTGTCAATTGTATTGCAAATATCAATGCTTGTCAATTATAACACATATATCAAATTTAATCATTTTTTATATTAATTGTATATTATAAATTGTGTGTCTGTGTGCACATATATATATATAAACCAAGGTAACAATTTGAATTTGAATACTAATTACATAAATCAATGTAATAATTTGAATTGGGTATTGTAATTTTGTAAATCATAAATATGGTAATTTTTTTATATTGTATATTATTCAAAATCAGACTTTAAATATCATTTATTTTTTTGTTAATAATAAACTTGTATTTAATTGTTAAAAATTGTTTCCATCATCTCTTGGTCACATACAGTAATAGAGCTTATGTTCTCTGAGCTAGATTAATGCACGAGATGAATATATAAATGGGGATGTGTATTTAGTGCTTTTGGGGCATCCAGCAATGATCAATCATCATCCTGGTTGGCATCTAAGATTATATTCTTTAAAACCCATGCAATATATTTTATTTTAATCTTCTTAAAAGTTTAAGTTTATAGTTGGCCAGTACAAGTGGCCAGAGCATTGATTGTGATCAGTATGTTTTAAATATTCCAGCATTATTGTTTTGATTTCTGATTATTGTGTATTTTAATGGATGGGCACTAAGCTGGTGCATCCAAGTTATGTTTAAATAATTGCCCAAGGTGGCAAAGGCTCAATGGTTAGCTTGGTCTACAGAAGACCCATTTCCAATCTAGTCACAAGATTGACTGTTGATATATTGTACTAATTTGTTTATTCCCATTAATGATGATGGATGGTTATTTCTTTTGAGTATTTACTTATACTTATTTTTAAAATTATAATTCTGGTGGATTTATAGTTGCTCTGCTGATCTCTCAATGATCTCAAAGATTCTCTGATTGCATGCTCCTTTTAAAATACTATAATACCTATATATACTTTTGTAAATTATTGATTTTGTATTGACTTGGGGATGATGATATAATATACTTAAATATTATACTTCTTGTAAATTTTATATTAAATAATTTTATTTGAAATATTGTATTTACATGGGGTGGATGATGATTTTGCCTTCACCCAGTTCAAATCCTTTTTATACCACTTCCACCACCTCATCCCATTACTATATATATATGATGGTCTGGAAGAAAAAGAGTCTTACCATAATCTGCACTACAGGGTGCCACTAGGTTATTTGAACCTAGAAAATTTATATAGTAGGCAGATACATAAGTTAAAAAAAACTTTTTTTTTACTTTATATATTTTGACCAACTGTTAGCCCAATGCCACTAGCTCAGTGGAACAGCAGAGATTTATATTTATAAATTCTTATCTAAGAATATTTTTAATATTAAAAAAAGAATAAAATAAGCCACTGCCAGTAATTATACACACAAACATTTATTAATGCACATAAAAATTTTGAATTATTAATTACTGGCAGTGGCTTATTTTATTCTTTTTTTAATATTAAAAATATTCTTAGATAAAAATATATAAATATAAATCTCTGCTGTTCCACTGAGCTAGTGGCATTGGGCTAATGGTTGGTCAAAATATATAAAGTAAAAAAAGTTTTTATTAAACATATGTATCTGCCTACTATATAAATTTTCTAGGTTCGAATAACCTCGTGGTGCCCTGTAGTGCAGATTATGGTAAGGCTCTTTTTCTTCCAGACCATTATAATTGGTGCCCCACATTGGGCACCATTTTCTGTACCAGTTTGACATCCACAAGTGGTCTTATAAACCCAGACCCATATACGCACTGAGCATGTAGTGACGTATGTTACAAAAATAGAAAATCGATAACAATTCTCCAAAAATATTGTTGATTAAATATAAATAAAATATCTCTAAAGAATTATTAGAGAAAGTAGATTGAATCTAAAATTAGGTCAATCAAAGCCTTCCCTGTTAAATTATTTCACAATCATCCAATTAACTATACATTGACCATTTGGAGTCTTTACACACCTTTAAGAGCACCAAATGTTTTACTTCAGCCTCTAGTGCCACCCTCATTCAAGAACGATATTGTTTATTCTTCTTTTCTCTCCTGAGAGAGTCTGAAAATATGAAGGGTCATTATTGTATATTAATAATTTAATAAGTTCGGACTGGAATAAATGAAACAATCCAACTCCCCAGTATGTTATTCCTGCCTAGCTCAATTATATGATTTATATACATCTCAGGTTACTAAGTGGGTTAGCACTTTGATTAAATAACTACAATCCTCTCTGCTAATGAATCAATAATAGCTCAAAACCAAGTAAAGGAAACGGTAAATGATTTAACTATGAAATTTACTATTTATTATTCCCAGATTATTTTATATCTCCCTCCACCAATTACATATAAAAAATATAATTTAATCCAGTTCATATATCCAATAATGAAAATATAATATTAATGAGATATTACCGGAGTAAATTTGGAAATTCATTTACAGAAACAAATGTGTATATATGACAAAAAATATTTAAAGGATTGCACAATGGTTGTGATCTATATCCCTTCCCCACTTTAACATAATAAATTCAGAAATCAAATGTATGCAGCAAATATCATATATTACAAAAAAATAATTTAAATACAAAGGACAATCTTGATAATATATGAGTAAATAAAAACCCAGTAATTATTTATATAACTAAGAAAAAAAACTTTAATATTATATAAAAATAGAGAAGATAAAAAAAAAGTTATATACACTCATCTGAACTTGTACTTTCATTAAGTTCAACTCCAACATGGACCATGTGGCTACTCAACAGGGCAGATAGAGCTTCCTTTCACCAATACATGTATGAGTCTTTTTTCCATCAGGGTTTGCTGTTTTTCCTATGGCATTTTCAGGCTTGATGGACAAACATGTGGTGCACTGTGACTAGAAGTTTATTACATGATAGTGTGGTAAACTGGAACAAACAATAAGGCCATCTCCTTGATTATAGGGTCAGTGAATATAATTCTCATGTAGATATATATATATATATATATATATATATATATATATATATATACCACTTTCACGGCAGACTTATTATACACCTCAGCTATACGAAACTTGCTTGAGACTAAAGATTATGCTCGACACATAGGTCAAATATAAATTTAAGTTCTCCACATATGATTCTTCTTTTTTTTTTATGAAATGGATATGGGATTTATATTGTTGATAACTTTTTTAAAATCCATTTAATGATCCTCCCATGTTCAAAAGGCTAATTTCAATTTTCCTTTCTTCTTTCTATTCTTTAGACAAGCCAGATACAATTATAATTTTCAGAAAACACATAACATTTCTCCTTTCTTTCTGCTTTGTTATCTCCTGCAAGCATATACCATTCCATTACTTAAACAAGCTGGAGCCCACTCTTATTTTAGCAAACATAGATCATCCTATTTCTGGTACAAGCTGGAAACAAAGTTTTTATTTCTTAAACATCTGTCATCTGACTGCTTTGGTGAGTTAGGAACAACTGACCTCAATGCCCCAAGTAAGTAGCACATATGACCCAATTAGTACAATTGTAATACCCCCCTATGAACTATTTCATCAGCCAATAATACAACTATACTTTTATATTAATTTTCCTACATTCTTTCACTTTTTATGTCTTAAAGTACAATTTCTCTAATATTGGAATTTGTATAGCTTCCATATTGATTAATTACACCACCCATTGTGTTTACATTCTTTTTAGATAAAATTGACTTTTTAATTTTATATTTATCCATGATCAAACAAAACAAATTTCTTTTAATACAAAACATTTTTTTTTTGCTAAAAGTAGATTACAATTGACAAAAGGTTTTCCTTTTTTTTCATAAATCAATATTAATTACCAACCCTCTCATTCAAATAAATATAAGATTTAAATTCTAATAAGTACAAAATTTAAACTCTATTTAAACAATTTTTAGGAAAAAGAAAAAACACATTTCTATATACGTGTATCGGAACATTTACAAATGATAAACTTAAATACAAAAAAACTGTTCCACACGTAAACAAATGTTACAAGCTTAGTTTTCCTTTTATGATATAGATTTGCTGTGCGAATAAATTTATTAACATATATACTACATACACTTGTACTGTGGATGTAAATAGGAATAGACCAAACCCATTTATTTATGTACCATATACAAGTACCTCCAAATACACATCTAAATTATGATTTAATAAATCTGTTAAAATTAAACTTTTAATCTGATAAATTTTAGCTGTGCTGAATCTTCAGCAACAGCCATTTTGTGCATGGCTGTTATACACGGTCTGGCACATATATATATATATATATATATATATATATATTGTGTATTTGAAAAGAATATTGTATTAAATTACTGTATCGATTTATATATTAAATTGCTGCATTTATAATAAAAATTATAGTATAGTATTTATGTATGTAAATCCCTGATATTTAGCTGTAGACAAAATATAAAACATGCAAGAATTACTTTTTTTATCAAGAAATATCAATAATTTGTAATTAGCTATTTAGGAATTCCTTAACTAACAATTAGAGAATTCTGTTCACTATAGGGTTTAAAAAAGCAGAGAATATGTCATCATATCAGGTCAAAGACAGACTATATAATGTTCAAATCAGAATTAAGAATGCTAGAATCACATTATTCCAGAAAAACAATAGAAACTATGGGATATAAATTCATTGTTGAGGAATTTTGACTCCTGCTATAACAGATGAGTACAGAGACTCCTGTTTCTGGAAATCCCAAAGCAATACCCAGTTTGTTTATACACATTGTCCCAACTTATAATTTTTATATGACTTATGACCTTCTAGTGCATGCATATATAAGTTCAATTATAATATTTAGTTAGGTCTATACTTTTTCTTTTCCACTTATTTTTGATATTTATATAATTGATGACATTCCAACTTCAAACCCCCAATTTGAAGAGTTGTCAAGCCTGATTGCATCAGGATGAAATATGCCTAAAAATACCAGATTGGCAGAGATAGTAATAAGATAACAATCATCAGGGTTGATTTCCAAAGAGATTCACTTTGATAGAAAAGTTGTAGACTGATAGCAATATCACAGGTGAACATTTGTGAGTTTGATACTGAAAACTTGAGAGACTGCCCATTATATAAGCATAAGCAGCAATGGAATGTAATGATACTGTTATGGAAATTACTAACAAACTATATGAACTTGAAATTCCTGAAAAAGAGACATATGAAGTAGTGATGAAGCTAAATAAATATGTCATTTATTGGCCATTTAAAAATGATACTTTGCTTTATTTCAGAAACAGGTGACAAACTAGAAATAAGAGTGTTAGACATTATGACATTGCCCTTTGAAACTTGGAAAAACCTGCATTTGTGTCAGCTTGCTAGAGCAATGCTTCCTTGAGCATATATTATGTAAATTGGTGAATAACACATTAAGACAATAGCTGTTTGGCAATAAGTTATTTATCATATAGTGAAACTATTAGGTGAAACATAGTTCATGACATTGTTTTAGTGCAATCTAAAGATTTTAAAAACTTTCTGTTGTCAGATGCCCCAAAATAACATTTTATAATACTACATGCATGAAATAGGAAGATTTCTCACTGATAAAGATAATCTGCTACCACTATGAGGTTAAAGGTCATGTTGCACATGAGTACGAGTGTAAAAGTTCAAAATGCTGCAACTATGAGACAACTATATCTCTGACCAAATGAATTCATCACTCTCTCTATAAACCAGAAATATGGTTAAAGTTTTTCAAAGAATGTACTTAATTTGGACCAGTATATATTAACAGTCAAGATCCTTAATGAATGAGTAGTGATGGAAATTGACAGCAACACTTTAAGTGTCTTTAATGATCAATCAGGACTGGAAAAACCTAATACTGAACTACAAGTCCCCTTTACAGCTATTAAAAACTGATTAAAATAATTGGAATCCAAATGCAACCCAATCAAATTAGAATGAGTAATTCATACTGAAAATTTAAAAAAAACCATCATGGATATCTATCACTATATATAGTTAATGAGAAAGTTAACCTTATATTAGGTTGAGAATGAGTTCAAATATGCACTGTAAAAGAGATAAGGGAAGACCTATCCAAACCAGAAATTGCAAAAACTCACAAGAGAAAAATTTATAAAAATGGAAGTACCATCCAGTGGATGGTCTATACAAGTGTCTAGATAATGCTGAAATCTTTGTAGCTAATATATTTATAAACAATGAAGTCAAACTAGATTTTAGAATAGTCAACAGTAGAACATGAACAGAATGGACCAATTTAAATACAATATACTAGCTTCTACTATGATATACTGCGATGTACTGACCTGTAAGATGCCCTCAATTTCTGAATAAATTTTCTAAAGAGAGTAGGTGAATAATTTATTTAAACTAAGGCTGCATCTTAATGAGTGATAAAGTATTGACACTAAGCTTTGGTTACAGAATGTTAAACATCACACACCAATGCCACTTGTATTCATATATAATTAAGAGCATATTTTGTAAATGTAAAGTACATTATGTACATATAAGTGTATATACATATACTATGCATTTAACTAGAATATTATATTAAATTGCTGTGTCTATTTATATATTAAACTACCATACATTTATAAATGAAAGATAATAGTATTCATGAATGTAGAAAATAATGTAAATACCTTGTATTTAGCTGTAAAACCATACAATACATACAAATAACTTTATTACTAAGAATTATCAATAATTTATAATTAACAATTCAGAAGATTCCTTTAATTAGAGAATTCTGTAAACTATAGAGTTTTAAAAACCAGAGCATATATGGTTGCAAATGGTCAATGACAGATGATATATCAGAATTATGAATGCTGGCAATTTACTGCTTCAGAAGAACATTAGAAAGTAAGGGGAAGCAAACTCCAACCACACTGTTGATGGGATTTGACTTCTGATGCAACACACATATTCAAAGATTCCTACATCTGGAAGTTCTAAGGCAGGAGTCAGTTTGTTTATACAAGATGCTTTAACTTTTTATTATTTTTGTATGTCTTATGGACTTCTTTTATGTTCATACATAAATTGAATTAAAATAGTTAATTCATCTCTTGGTTTTTCCCTTCCACACACACTCATTTTTGATACCTGACCAGGAGTGTTAAAAGGCCTGATTGCATCCAGACAGCCACACCTAAACATCACATATAATAACATAATTATTATTCATATACTTATTCACATACCCACACACACAGATATATTGAAGCAGTCAGATCTGAGTTTGATCCTAGCTTTATGATATCTAGCCATAAGCCCACTTCAAACCCTAATACTAACCTTAAATTTCCGATGCAATGGGACTTTATACATTCAATTCACGCTAATTTCCATAAAGAAAAACTATTACATAAATGTGTGTTAAAATTAATTCGTTTGAGTTTAAATTAATCGATGCTATTAATAAATTCATGATAAAATTATTCATGAATTTATATATATTACAACTGTGTGGATTGTGTGTATATATTTATAAATATTTAAATATATATAATTGTTTGAAAGTTTCATTGCATTGGAAATGTTTGATTTTACTTTGAAATAATTTGTTAAATTTTTAGTGCTACATTCTTTCGATAAGCTTTCAGATTTTCCCTTTCCAAAACAATGGGTAAAGTTTTATTAATTAGACAAAAAGCTAAGTATTTAAAATGTAAGGATTTCCTAATTAAAATCATTTTTCTGATTTTAAGAATGAGTTTGAAAGCCTTATTGAAGGAATGTATCTAAAAACAACTAGTAAATTTTGTAACATTGATAATGAAAGAAGCGCTAGCCTGAAGGCATCAGAGGACAGTATAAATAGCTTTGAAAAGTTTGGAGAAAGGGGGAAGCCATCTTTGTTGTAGAAAAGTGCCATTAAATTCTGTGTGTCTTAAAAAAGTCATGAATTTGAATAGTGTTCCTAGCATCGTGAAGAGCTAAAACATCAGGAATCTGGCTATTGTGCCTGAAGTCCCCTGAAAATCTTCAATGAAGCTGCTAAATCCTTTCCAGACCAATCATGCTGCTAAAATCATGAAAATCCATTAAAATACTGTTCAAGTAATCGAGCAAATGCATGCCTACGTTTTACCAACCCAGACGTGTAAACTAAAGAACCAGCCCCAGAAGAAATGGTAATATATTTCTATAATGAACCGTAACTTTCTGGCCAGTTTCGAACTTTACTTTACACTCCCTTTAAGTGCTCTTCTCATTTCTTAATGTAATGATCTCTGTAAAACTTACTTTTATTTATGCTATTTTAAATTATGTCAAAATTCTAAATCTCTAGTTCTTAGATTTAATTCTCCTTTCTTACGATGGCAGTTCATTTACTATATATATATATATTGTGTGATTTATTAATGTTGTTTATTTTTAATTATATGCCAATAATCTTTTGACTTGATGAGCTCTTTTGTCCCATTTGCTTTGTGCAAATATAATATTAATTCTGATAGTAATTCTCGCCCATTAGAACTAGGTTTATACAGTTCTATTAATCATCGAGTTGAAAGAAATTATTAAATGTTTGGGGCATGATTACTATAATTTATAAATGCTTTAAAATAGTTTTAGTTAAAAGCTTGTTTGACTTTAATTAATTTGATCAAGTCATCACATAGAGCAGTCTATAATAAATTGGGTTTTATTATTCAAATGGTGACTATCAAGTCATCATCTTCGAATGTTGCTGATGTAGGGCAATCTTTCTGCTCCATGGCTCGTCGGTGGTGATATTACTGATATTTTAATTATAGAGGTAAAAAGCACTTCCTACCCTGCTTATATTATATTTGGAACACCAAAGGTCTGTAGTTATATCTTGGCCTGGCTTTCCTCATGTTCCCCATCTACTTAAAGGGCAGTAAAACTTGTGTTACACAAGCCACCACTTAAACCACCGACCAGCGATTATCTTTCCTTTTCATTTATAGCTCATAATTCATCAGCACCATTATCTTTCTGTTCCAGTAAAGCCTGATCTGATGCTCGTAATTCATGATGAAGTGATTTCAATTAAAGTCGAATAAATTCTTAGTTATCTCAAATTAAATAGGTTTTCTAATAAAGGTTAAAGTTATGCCCTAAATATGTATCTTGTTCTTCATGAATGGATTTGCGAATGTGAAAATAAATCTCACATTTTTCCGTATAAAATAAGAATCATAACTTCCTTTACAACTGAATACCTTTATCTGCCTTTAGTTTCTTGTTGGGGGCATAGACATAGAATTCCATAAATTGTGTAATACTCATTGGGATATAATAGGAACTGCCATTTTTATTATAATTATACACTATGTTTAAAAACTAGAAGTAATTAATATAATCATCATTTAAATTGAACAAAACTATTACTAGTATTATTAAATATTTTATTAACACACTTGGTTTCTTAAGTCTTTTATTCATTAATTATTTAATGTTAAGCTCACTGACTGTGTTGGAAACCCAAACATATACATAGGATTCGATTTAAAATTATCTTTAGTCAGTTTATTATCCAATATTAATGTCAGTTCAGGGATCTCTAATCCTCACCAATTATTGAGCTAGTTTCTTGGTGCATAGCACTGTGCTGTCGATTTAGATCATCCATTGATCTAAACTGGTGAGCTGGGTTTGAATTCAGTTTGGTTCAGCTGAGTTTGGATCCGACTTGCAGTTTAAGTGATGGATGTTTTTCAACCGGTACAATATATATATTATAATGTTTTCCATCTTGCTAGGCCTCTATACGCATTATAAATGCGCGAGTTGGTCAAGTTATGTAAAAGAAAAATAAATGTTTCATTTATTTTAACTCAAAAAAAAGAAGAATGTTTCATTATTATTCTAAAAACATAACTATCTTTCCTGATCAACTCAGCCTAAAATTATTACTGAGTACAATTGTGAGCTGAATTAGTTTTTAATTTCTACACGAGAGTGCCAGAGTTGTTAGACCCACTGCTTCTGCGTCAAACATATTGTAACTCGTAAAGTAGTAAAAGATATTTCCCTTTGATTTAATTACGAAAATAAATCTACTTAGTGAAGGTAATTTATATTCTCATTTGATTCTAAATAATCAAAACTAAAACTTAAATATAATAACTAAATTTATACACGTACAATGAAAGTTATGTTAATAACAAAGATTTAATATTTATGATAAATGCAAAATTATAATATTGGAAAGTATTTAGTTAGTTTGTGTCTTATTTTTTTTCCATGGTACAGTTTTATTCACTACACAGTTCGCAACTCTTTAGATCAAAAAAATTATGGGATAACATTTCATTCAAATCTCTATCATAAAGCTTTATGTAAAAGTTATGGCCATTAACTTACTGGTAAGTTGATATTTAAGTAGGTCATTGATCCTCTGACATCCAATTCAGTCAGTGGGTAATCTGCAGTAGTTTTTTTTAGTTTTACTCCTTCCAAATCTCCAATCAATTTTAGGTAGAGTCAGATGGCAATCTAGGTGACTTTTCTCAAGAGCAAGTGCCGGCAAACAATAGAGTTCTACTCACTCATGGCGAGCGATTTCAGTTCGTATCTAAGTGGACACATTTTATTAATATTTTTTATATATATAAAAAAATATGAAGCACTTCAAATTGCTCAACACTCTCTGGAACAACATGACAAAAGACACTTTTCAAACCTGTTGGTTTCTTTTATATCCACAGATTTTTTTTTAGAAGTTCTGCACATATCCCTTTTTACCTTTTGTTCTATTTTATAAACTTCTACATTATTTCTCATTTTTTTATTACAAAGTCTCTTTTCTCGTTATGAATTTTTGCCATTTTTAATTACTATCAGAAAGTCATTTCTGATAGCAATCTATTACCTCTGAAATTTCCTTTCACTATTTGAAACAATTATTCATTATGCACTTTCCAATATTGAGTTTATTTTAATTAAATTATATATATATAAAAGAAAAATTAAACTTTCACTGTACATTTTTCTTAAAACATTATATTACAAAAAAAATAATTAAAGATCGGGTTCTCTCTTCTTTATTTAAATGATATACAATATTAAATAGTAATTTGTACCATATATATAAATAAATGGTACAATACCACCGGGGCATGGGAATGAGAATAAAATAGAGGTTTAAACTAATTTTATTCTTAATAAGTTTTTATATCTATATTTGTGTTTTTTTTTTATATTAGCATGCTTATATATTTTGTAGACCCATTCAACAAGCGATGTTCGGCTTTAATGCCCACTTTTAGGTCTAACATGGCGGGAATGCAAAATATTTCCACCTTCATCTGCATCCTTTCCACTTAAACATAATAGTAATGATGAGAAGCCCAAGTTATGAGCACAAATGAGCATTGCTCATCATTTTGAGTCTTACAGTCTCGTGGCAACCTGGTCCGTCCTCCTCATTTATCGGGATCTCTGCTAGAAATAGACTGATGAGCATTTAAAGATGGTCGTATGTTATATACTGCATACTAGGACTTGGGGCTATGCTTTTTCCCCTCTTCAATAACCACCTACCTGGTCAAATACTTGTGACTTACGTCTACATCAGCCGCGATCGTGTTTTTCTTTCTGTAAATTATGTAAATTTATATATACATATTTTAATATTCTAGTTGCATATTTTCATATTATTATTATTTTCTTCATTTCTCCAGTGGTATATCCGAGATCTGCAGTGTGTCATCCAGCCCAATATATCTCTCAATGTTATCTATCGCTATAACTGTTTGATGGCGGAGGTGATAGAAATCGAACCCCCTCTCTGTTGCTCGCACCAGTCTCTCCATTTTACGTCAAGGTCTTCTCCCTTGTATTTATTTTCACTCCTAAGCATTTTGTCTGGTGATGGAGGTCTTGCATGGATTCCCGTCTCTTTATTTTTAGTTAGGGACCCTTTATCTTTCCTTTGATTTCCAGAACTATCAGTCAACACCATAGTGTTCAGTTATAATCGACCCTTCTGGTTCAGTATTTTGTCGAAGTGTTTAGGACTCATCTTTTCTCCAGCCTTGTCATTCTCAAAAGCGCTAAGTAATTCTGCCATTCTATCTACTGTCTCACATCCAGTACTTATCAACAGATGCCCTACAGGATCGGGAAAATTTTTCCGCGTAATCTTCATAATCTGCTTCTCTGTCAATTTGCACTCTGTCAGTGCTCATAATTGCGCTACTTGTTTCCAAAAAAATGGTACATAACTCCCTTCTGCTCTGCATTTCTCCTGTGCCACTTGATTCTTAATTCTCTCTTGGTGGTCCTCATTCCAATAACATTTGATTAATATTTGACCATACTGCGTAAAGTTCTTCGGTTTCTTAAACAAGGATTCCCAGCAAGCTTGCGCCATCCCTTGTAAATGATTAACTGCCACCATTAGCTTAACATCTTCTGACATGGGGTTTATCATGAAGTACCCCTGCAGGCTATTTAGATGTTTCATTGGTGATTCTCCATCTTGTCCATAGAAAATTTTTAATTTCAAAAAGGGGTTTACTGCACTCGGCACGTTTTCTCTATTTTCTATGAATTTTATCTCTTGGCTTTCTTGTTTATCAGATCTCAATTCTATCACTTCTGTGCTCTGTGACCCTTTCATTATTTTCTCATCTACTACCTTTATTAACTCTTCTTTCATTTTTTTAATCTCTACCCTTATTTCTTTTTTCAATTTTTGGACCATCTCTGCCATTTCTTTTTTCATATCTTTTTTGAATTCTGTCATGTATTCATATAATAGTATTCTTATTAAGGGTTCCATGCCCTCTTTTAATTCTTTCTCACCTTCTGCCATATTTTGTATATTTTTAGTACTTCTCAATTTCATATATGGCCATGTTGCTTATTTTTGCTATAGTAAACAAATTCTTAACTTTATCAATTGTTATGATATAAATTCAATATTTTATTTTGCTTTGCTAATAAATTTGTTCACCGACATCCCTCTCTTTTATCACCCTATAATCTCCCATCCCTCTCTACCTTTACTGTCATTACTAGCCTTTGATCGATTTTATTTATTTAATTTATCTGCTATTACTTTGTTTCAATATAAACTTATTTAAAATCTTATATTCTTAAAAAAAACTTTCGTAATCCTACGCAATAATTTTTTAGACTTGCGCACTATTTGTGGTCATATTTATTTTCTGGCTATGGACATTAAATTCTCAATTTTATGCTGTTTTTAAATTTTCTCAGTTCGTGTTTTTTTTTTTAATTTGTAAGCCTGAGTTGGGTCATCTTTATAACGTTTTACTTTATTTCTAGGCCTCTATATGCATTATAAATGCACGAGTTGATCAAGTTATGTAAAAGAAAAATAAATGTTACATTTATTTTAACTCAAAAAAAGAGAACATTTCATTATTATTCTAAAAACATAACTATCTTTCATGATCAACTCAGCCTAAAATTATTACCGAGTACAATTGTGAGCTGAATCAGTTTTTAATTTCTACATGAGGGCACCAGAATCATTAGAACCACTGCTTCTGCATCAAACATATTGTAACTCGTAAAGTAGTAAAAGATATTCCCCTTTGATTTAATTATGAAAATAAATCTACTTAGCGAAGATAATTTATACTCTCATTTGATTCTAAATAATCAAAACTAAAACTTAAATATAATAACTCTAAATTTATACACGTACAATGAAAGTTATGTTAATAACAAAGATTTAATATTTATGATAAATGAAAAATTATAATATTGGAAAGTATTGTACATAACGAATTTAATAATTTGATTCAAATATTGAAGCAATAGTTAGTTTGTGTCTCATTTTTTTTTCCGTGGTACAGTTTCATTCACTACACAGTTTGCAACTCTTTAGATCAAAAAAATTATGGGATAACATTTCATTCAAATCTCTATCATAAAGCTTTATGTAAAAGTTATGTCCATTAACTTACCGGTAAGTTGATATTTAAGTAGGTCATTGATCTTTCGACATCCAATTCAGTCAGTGGGTAATCTGCAGTAGTTTTTTTTTTTTAGTTTTACTCCTTCCAAATCTCCGATCAATTTTAGGTAGAGTCAGATGGCGATCTAGGTGACTTTTCTCGAGAGCAAGTGTCAGCAAATGATAGAGTTCTACTCACTCATGGTGAGCGATTTCAGTTTGTATCTAAGTGGACACATTTTATTAATATTTTTTTTTATATAAAAATAATACGAAGCACTTCAAATTGATCAACACTCTCTGGAACAACAAGACAAAAGACACTTTTCAAACCTGTCAGCTCCTTTTATATCCACAGATTCTTTTTAGAAGTTCTGCGCATATCCCTTTTTACCTTTTGTTCTATTTTATAAACTTCTACATTATTTCTCATTTTTTTATTACAAAGTCTCATTTCTTGTTATGAATTTCTGCCATTTTTAATTACTATCAGAAAGTCGTTTCTGATAGCAATCTATTACCTCTGGAATTTCCTTTCACTATTTGAAACAATTATTCGTTATGCACTTTCCAATATCAAATTTATTTTAATTAAATTATATATATAAAAAAGAAAAATTAAACTTTCACTGTACGTTTTTCTTAAAACATTATATTACAAAAAAAAAAAAAATTATAGATCGAGTTCTCTCTTCTTTATTTAAATGATATACAATATTAAGTAGTAATTTGTACCATATATATAAATAAACGGTACAATATATATATATATATATATATATATATATATATATATTGTAACCTTTGGCTTTGGCCAAAGATAATTAGTTTCATGGTAGCTGCAATTTTCATTAAAAACAAAATTTTCACAGAAAAATCTAGTAAATTTAAAAAAATTCATAACTGACATCAGTTTAAAATAGGTTTAGCTGATGATGGAAACCCTTGTGATAGACATAATATTTTAAAATTAATGCAGTGTGTGCTCAAATGTTTGAATACAATTTAAAGTCTATCAACAGTGAATGTAGATGTGCCATGATTGTTAGAATTGGGATGAATAACCTGAGTAGTGAAATTGGGGGTTAAAATCTATAATTAATAGTAATTGAAGAAAATAATGTAATTAGTTTAACGATATTGATGTGTACATTTTGATAGTAAATTTAGTTTGTGAGTAGTGATAGGGTTAAGCAGTGAATTTATTTGATTAGATCAGTAAATTTAAGATCATGGAATAGTTCAGCTTGAATGATTGAAGTCATGTGTGGATGTGTGCAAGCCCATATACATATTTTATTTATTGGGAAAAGGACCCACACTCATAAATCATGTGTGGTATTATTCGAAAGCAAATTGAAAGGGGAACAATTTTAAAGTGATTTTAAGAATATTCAGTCATAAAAATTTAAATTAAGTTAAACCAATATTTTATATTATAAAATCACTTTCACTTTGTTACATTTTTCAATCTTGATTTTTTTAATACAATTTAAAACTGAGAAATCTCAAGTAAATCATGTGATCATTTGGTAGTGTGAATAATTAATATTAAAATCATGTGTGATAACCAATCAAAAATTAATACAAGGGTTGATCAATCATGGGGGTGGGTTTGAAGATGATTGACAACCAAAGATTATAAAAGGGCCATGCACAACTTTGAGGGGGTTCTGTTCTGATCTGTTCTGGCTTCTGATTGTTTCTGTCTTCTTCACCAAATATTTTGTTAAAGTTTGCACTAAGAAGTAACATTTTATTAAATTTTATAAGCATATCAACGTAAGTCTTAAACTCAGGCATTCATTTTAACCCCAAAGTTAATCAAGAAATGGATCCCAATGTTAAAGAATTTATGTACAAGGTGTTACTGGATGATGCATATAGGATGAGCTTGCTGCCTTTACAATTGTGAAATATCACAGGTATTAATTTTCTCTTATCATAATGTTGCTAGAACTGTTATTTTATTTAAAAGGTTTGAATGGCTTTACTGGAAAGAGAGGAGAAGAAAAAGAATTAAATGCTAAAGTTATCTATAACTTTGAACTTATGCTAGAACTATTTTATAAGTAGAGACAAAACTTTCTAACATTTTTTTTTTATAATGCAAAAAAAACCTGTTTCTTGTGTGAAATAATTTTGAAACATTAACGAAAAACCACGAATGATCGGAAAAGGAAAGTTGAACAATAAATGAAATTTTATTGTGATAATAAGTTAATTCTGAACTGAATATATTTGAAATAAATTGTCAGACTTATAAGGTCCTAGAATGACGGAATTCCTTCAATTGCTACCAAAACCTAGAAATAATTTTGGAGTCAACTTTTATATTAAGTGATCTGCGAAAATCTTAAATGCTTCTTCAGACAATGTGTGAAAACCTCATACGATTTGTTCTAGAAATGAGTTTTGCAATGACTATATGAAGTAATCTGTGATTCTAAAATATATCCACATATACAGCATGATGTTTATTTGTGATTTCTTGATGCTGTCTTTTACTTTCTTCAATAGAAACACATTTCTTTGTATAAAACTTTAATTCTGTATTAAATTCTCTATTTCCAATGTATTCTTTGCTCACCAATGGAAAATATTATCATTGCACCTTTTTAGAATGTTTTCCTTATAATATAAATGGGATCTGTTTCTTCCACAAAACAATGCTTTTTATCATAAAGAAATCTTGCATTGATAATTTATTTTGAATGTTGTTTTTATAACAGTTGATACTATAAAAACACATCCAAGAAGTAGATGGGCATATTGTTTAATTTTATGATCTTACCATCGAATTTTTAATTTTTTTGGAGTGTGTGTGTATATATATATATATATATATATAGAGAGAGAGAGAGAGAGAGAGAGAGAGATAGAGAATAAGAGAAAAATAATCAGAAATAGAGATAATATTAAAATATTGTTGATGGATGATGTATTTTTACTTCGTCGTTTATATGTTTAGTTACATTATAACAGAACTCAAAATAAATAACACATAAAATATGTTATTAAATCTTTTCAATATATATATTATTGAGCCTTCAAAATATGTCATAATTAATATCTTTAAAAATCTATCAAACTTCTGAAATTGAATAAAAACGATGATGTCTTTATGGCAACAGGTCCAAAGATTAAAACGAATAAATGTATCTCTCTTGTCTTTTAATGTTGTTAATCTTGTGTTGAGATTTGTAGAGATCCTTACTGTCGCATTTTAGGTGCATAGTCTTAATATATATTACATAATAACTAATGTAAATTGTTGAATAAACAATTTGTTTATTTACCACACATACACACACATATATATATATATTCTAAGTTTTATATTATATAATACTTCGAGAGTAATTCTCAAACTTTTCATTTTTGAGAAAAATAAAATAAGACAAGAATGGACAGTCTCATTTTCTTATATAAAGTTTTGTCGGAAATATTTTGAAAAGAAAGCACGAATTTTCAATCCATCAGTTTACTTCTTTAAAACTATTTAAAATTATATTATTCAATTCACATGATATTTCTCAATTTACACATTGTCAGTATCAAAAAGTGAACTGTGTAAACATAAGATATTTCCAGTTCTGTAAAGGTCAAACTGATGCTATAATTTATTTAGGCATCCATATAAAAGTTTGGAAATGAATGAAATTGTATTATATGTAAATGCAATTAAGATAGTATGTTATATCTCTGGTCTTATTTCTATTGATTAATGATAATTAATTTACTTTATATATATAATAATGTTTTTTTAAATTAAGATTATTAAAATAAATAGGAAATAAATATTTTTATAAAAGTGAATTCTAAGGCTAATTCAATGACATTATGTGAACATCTCCACTGTTTTTAATGTCATCCTCTTTGACATTAGAGTCGATTTAAAAACCCATTTAATATGATAATAAGAGTGATTCATTGCATCATAATTTTGATACTGGAGAATATTGCATTAAATATCACAAAGGTGTTTATTCTTCAATGATATTTCATATCGATTGGTGATATCTAATTTACCTTATATATATATGATAGTTAACTACTTTTTTATAAGCTTTTAAATTGAGCAGCAATTAACTTTGCTTTTGCAAATAAATTATAAGCTGCATTGGCAGATGCAGGAACATTTCTTGTAATTTAAATTTTATTCTCACTGGTGTATTAGAGAATACTTTATTAAATTGCATTTAAGTTAAGAATTTATCTCTCTAACTATATTTCATATACTCAATTATTGTACTGCACTGATACAATATTCTATGTATTGTTTTTTAAAAGAAAAAAATATTTCATGAAAAGAATTTTCCTGAAAAGATAAGATTTAAAATTTTTTGATAAACTTTAATAATGTTTCTATAGGAGATTTAATTGAAATTCAGCATTAATTTCCTGTGCTGCATTATGATATATATATATGTTAAAACGAAGATTTGCACGAGTTAAATATATAAAATACATATTTTGCAGGTTCATCCGTGTTAAAAACTTTTAATATTAATATACTAACGTTTCGACTTGGTCACACAAGTCGAAACGTCAGTATATTGATATTAAAAGTTTTTAACACGGATGAACCCGCAAAATATGTATTTTATATATATGTAAAACGAACACAGATGTGTGATAAAGATACTAATGTAAAATTTAAATCCGTTAAAATAAATACACACATTAATTCAAAATATATCTCAAACGACAAAATATGATATATAGATAGATAAATATCAACAAATTATAAATTATCCAAACGTTTTCGAAGGCTTTATCAAAGAAGTGGTGTGCTGAAGTGATTTAACTCTCATTTGCATATTAGCCTATATTATTTTATACATTTGCATATTAGTATACTGTTTTGGAAATTGTGTTGTCCTTGATAATGAAGGGTAAGCCTTCGAAAACGTTTGGATAATTTATAATTTGTTGATATTTATCTATCTATATATCATATTTTGTCGTTTGAGATATATTTTGAATTAATGTGTGTATTTATTTTAATGGATATATATATATTGTGACCTTCTGGTTTGGCACCAGAAATAATATTTATGATTGTATGGTATTGTATCAGTAACATCTGATATTATATTACTTAAAAAAAATGAAATAACGCAAAATTTAAAAAAAAAAATTATTTATGATTTAAAACTATGATTAGAAGTATTTATAGGTGTAATTTAAAATTTATTAGATGTTTAGTGGCTTACTTTAGGGTATAATTAATGATAGGATAGGGGGGTGGCTTGTCATAAACATAGTCAGTTCAGTTTGCTAATTTGTTTTGTTTGTTCACAAATAAATAATTAGACTTGTTTTGAGTGATTCTCTAGTTCATTTGCTTTACACATTTTAATTTATAGAATAAACATGGAAGTATGTTTCACTCATCATCATTAAAATAGCCATTTAGTCATATCAGTTTAGTGTCTAGAGTGCATTGTTAGCAAATATTCATGTATGTCAATATCATTATTCAACTTCATTTTTTCATTCATATGTTCCATCAAATCATTAAATATCACATTTCATACTCAAATATTTAATTTCATAAATAATAGTATTTAAAACCAGCTTAATTACATTTTAAGTGAATTAATTGAGCACTGAACTAATGAATTATTAAGCAATAATTATAATATAAAATATTTTATTTATTAAGGCAATTGTTATTAGTTTCTATTCTGTTGTTTTAAAAGTACAGAATATTTTATTCTTAATTCAATTTAATATTAATGTATTTTTTTATTTATTTAAAAGACAAAATATTATTTTTCCCCACTTATTTTTTTTTTAAGACAAAAGTTTCTTGCATAAATTAAGTTGTGATTTCTGTCTGTTGATCTTTGAACTTTCAGATATTGTACTATTGGAAGAGAAAAAGTGTGATGTAGTCTTTTAAAAATATATAAAAGGACAACTACTACTTCTACTACCACACATACTGTACTCCTGTATTCCAGTCCTCCACTTCAACAGCTAACTACTAAATGCTAAAAGATCTTCCAATACTGTTTTATTTTAACGAAGTTTAATAGTATATATTTTTTTCTTCCAAAGTTCAAAGTGAAAGTTTAAAATTTAATATTTGTTTGCAAATATGAATACTTAAACCATCAAAAGATTTGTCAATTTTTATTCAGGCTGACTATTTAAATTCTCCAACCATTGTCTGAAATACATGTAAGTGTTATGTTATATTATTCAAATTAAATTATTACTATTTAAGAAAATGGGAATGTGTGATAGGATTATAAATTTATTTTATTTAAATTTAAACTTAATGGGAAAGAAGGAAATAATGTTTGTTTATTTTCTAAAATTCAGTTTCTTAAGTTTTAATCATATTATTAATGGAATAATTGCAACATGCATTGTTTATATGTGGAAAAGGTGTGAACTTTTATTGAACATTTCCAGAACTTTATTTAATAAGTGTCATGCTAATTGTAAAAGAAAATTTAAAAATATACATAATAATTGTGTAATTTTATCATCATATTTATTAGAACAGTAGCATAATTATTTCTAATCTTACCTATTGAAGGAAATACAAGATTAAATGTGCAAATGAGTGGACTATTGGTATTTACATGTTTCCTAAAACTAATAAGAGAAATAAATTATAAAATGGATAAATTTATATGTCTTCACTTTATTAAATGCATTTTAAATTCTAGGAATGAAATATGAAATATTACTTTATACGTCATATAATGTGCATTGCCTAATTAATAAGTTTCCTAATACATAGCGTCAGCAGTAATTCATAGCTAACAGCTAGAACATTGAATCTGTTATTCTAAATTAAAAGTAACATTGTTTCATTTTTCCTGCAGGAATGTGACATTTTGTGTCTCTATTTATCCTTGTGCGTTATAATTATTATCCTTATTATTCATTTGGAGACATGACAAGGAAAGTCATGTAAAAACTATTAATAAACTTTTCGTTTCAATTAAGAAGAAAGAAGAAAAAGAACTTTATTATTATTTAATAGTATTTTAGATAGTTAGTGCTAATTTAAGAAATGTTTATTATATGTATTATTATATTTTTGTTCTACTAGAACGTCTCATTAAATGTATGATAAAGGAAATATCATACAAGGTACTTTTTTATTATTGTTATTATTTTAGTATAAGTTTTTTTTTGTCATGTGTTAAATTATAACATACGCATGTGGCAAACAAATGGAAGAATCCATTTATAGTTTGAAAGGGGTAAAGAATTATTTTAAAAGAGTTTCATTGTATTAAATCTTACCATAGATTAGAAAACCATTATTTTCAATAATTATTTCATCTATAATATACAGCTTTATTATTTATCTAAGTTCAATTTTACTTTAGATCTGTGCTAATTTGAATGCATTGTAAAAAAATTATTTTGTCTTGCTTTGCCCACAGTAATTATTACTTTGTTTTCCAACCGTTATTAGAATGTTACCAAGTCCTAAATATTATCAGATATGAAATATTTATTCTTTATCACTTTTATGAATTAGTAACTAATATTTTAATAGTAATTCTTTGCTTACTGTGATTTTAAATGGTCTGTGTATCATTATGCTTATACATGTGTGTGTCTATTAGTAAACTTAGCTATAATCATATATTAATTGCAATTACAAATGATATATAATCAATCGTTTTTGGAGGAAGTGGATGGTTAATTATTTGAAAGGATTATAGATGTATTTAAGTGAGAATTATTGTTCTTTATTATGTTTGAATGGAAAAGTATTTTTGTGGCTATATGCAATGTTTTGTAGTATTTGTGGGATGGAGTAAGCTCTCCCCTTTTGTTATTTGAATATTTAAACATGGGTAGATTGCCTAGTATAGTATATGGGATCAAGTAATCTCTTCTTTTTTGTGTATTGAAATGTTTTGATAGTAGATGGAATCCTCCAGTTTTGATGATATTTATTATAAATTAAAGTATCTGAAGTTAAATATATTATCCCCCTGTTCATTTGGTGAAGAGATTTATTCCCATCAGTTTAGTTAGTCTCAGAAGTTGACTTGGAAGTTGTTGTGTTAATATTTATCCGACTTGAATTGTTGAAATCTTTTATCCTCATGTGTTATTGAATGTTTTGCCAGCTTATACTATAGCCAAGTGCCAGATAATTTATTGATAAAAGAAAAATAAAGGCAGAATAGATTTTCTTACAAAACAACTGTAACAAAGTTAGTAATTAAAGCTTAATTGACCATTGCCTTCATCTGTATTGTGATCATATTATAACCTCACAAGCAAACCGATTAGATTGTTTAGAATTAATTATTTATTCTTTGACACACTGCATAATACAGACCCATGTATAAAGTGTTATTTTGAAAGAGGAAAAATCCATTATTAATGTATAATTTTAATTATCATTTTCAAACATTTTATAGTGATCATTTAGATTTTATCTCATTAATTTTATCATTTAATCATCATTTGATTAAGTAAGCAGGCAAAGATAAAACATACTTAATGAATAGAATTGTTATTTCTATTTTGGAAAAATAAAAGAAAATAGTTATGTAATAGAATACTTTATTTCAGTGTTGCAAGGGCAAAATATATTAATTAGTGATATTTTATTTTGCAGGACATGGTTTTATAAGAATATATTGATTAACGTAATTCTTTATGTTATTTTGCAAGATATAATTTGATGAGAATGTGTTAAAGTAATGGAGCTATTATTCATTTTGCAAAACATAGTTGATGTTATTCTTAGGTTTCAAACCCCTTTATTTTAGTTATATTTACTGTGCATTTGAAGTAAAATGCAAAATATTAATTTTATTTTATAGCATAATTAGAATATCTAATCCATGTTTTTTTTGTCTTAGATTTATTAATTTGATGGATAAATAAGTGTTATAAAACCAAATGTTGAACAAAAGATAAATTTTGTAGTGGATTAATAGGAGCACAAGGTTATATTTCTTCAGCTTGATAGGTATCGGAAGAAGCTGATAACTAAGAAACCATTTCCTTTATAATAAAATATATGGTTTTATTTTGGGTTTATTATTTGATATTACAAATATTAGGGTGTTCACAAATCTATCCAGATGTTTGGATAGATAAAATGTGTAATTTTGAAATTCAAGAGCATATTATGTTATTATTATTATGAAAATTGTGAAATAGATTAAATGTTTGTTTAGCTATTTTTCTTGCTTTATTAATAAATATTTTATTACTCAAAATTTGTATTTAGAATTCTTTTATAATATTCATTCGTTGTTTCATATTTTCACACATGTTCACACATTTATTTTATTTAATGTAACATAATTGTATTTTCATTTAATTATGATAAAAAACCAAATATGATGATATTGATTTCCTTGATGCAAACACTGTATGAGATGCCAATTATCTACTGATTGTCTTAAAAGGTTTTATTATTTACTAATTGTTTAGATGATGAATTGGAATCAAAATGTACCCGATTTCTTTCATTATCCAACTGCCATGATTTAGTTAGGGTATTGCTTGGTTTATATTATTGTTTTCATAATATTAAATAATAGTTATTGAGATATAGAGATTTTAGATTAAACCATACCATCAGTTAATTCCCTGAGATCTTCAATTTTAATTCAGATTAGATAATAAATTCAGTTAATTAGATTAGATTAGTGTGTAATTAAAAATTTAATAATGATAGGTTTAGTTTAAGTTCAGAACCAGTTAGTTATATATTACAGTTTCTAAAATATTATTTTTTTTAGTTATTGGTGTAATTTTCTAATATGGTAGAGGTTGTTCAGTGCATATGGATGATGGGAGGAGGTGAAATATAGATTATAATTAGTTAATTTTAGTTGGTAGAATTTTACCAATTTAATTTTGTTTAGCATAGAACTTGATAGATGTTTTATTCCTATTAATTATAATATTTTCTTCCACATCTAATGTACATTGTACACCTCATATACCGTATCCCTCAACTGAGTTAGTTTATGGTGAAACTTTAATTAAAAGCCTCATGAGTAAATTTAGGATAAAGTTAGATTGATAGTTTATTCTATGATCCATAGAAGTGGCGCCCCCGGGTATTTGTTAGTGATGGTGATCGGTGGTGAGGGTTACAATATATATATATATATATATATTATATATATATATATATATATATATGAGAGGTTTCCAATCTCTTGCATTTGTCTACTGTTGCTTCTCAGCCAGCCAATCAGGTGTTAAGACAGCAGTTTGAAGAGCGATCAAGCTGCAACACATGATAGAATTTTTGATAAGAAAAGGATGGTCTACCCTCTTCTCGACTTAACTTTATATATATATAAACCAGTCTTAAGCATCTTGGCTTGAAAGTGTGAAGCTATAAATATCTTCATATGTAAATAAAAAATTCTGTAAAATAAGTATTACATGTAGTTATTACTAATTAATTAAATATATATATTTTGTTTTCTTACTTACATTGAAAAATGTTGTCGTGGATCCAGCTTTAAGACTTCCATATTTAATCTCAGTTTGTTTTGCTAAATCATCTGCATTTTGAATTGGGGAAACCATCCTTTCAACTGTTAAAAATGCTGCTAAGTTTGCTGTATAGGAAGAAATCATGATTAATGTAAAAAACCACCATATTCCTGATGCTAATCGAGTAGAAATTGCTTTTGGTGCAACTTCAGAACCCTGTTGCATTAGTGAGCCAATTGTGAACCATAAACTATTTAGAACTGAAAATTGGTTTTCAGTAATATCTGAATCTTGATTACAAGGATGAGGATTATACCATTCATAAGGACTAAACCGGGCTAGAATAAAAAGTGTAAAACTGACTCCAAGATATGCAGTAACCATATAGATCCAAACTTCTGTCGATAATGGTGATAAAAATGAAAACAGTGCAGGATTCTTTTTGCCAGGCTTTTTAAAAAGAATACTAATTCCCAAATTCATAAAGGGTTTAGTAAAATCAATGACTTCTTCTCTTATATATGTAATAGTCAGAGGTGCTACTGCCAAATCAGATTTCTAAAAAAAAAGTGTTATTTAAATTGTAGTAAGTAAAAAAAGACAATTCAATTTACTTAACTCAAAAGTGAAGCATAAATCTAGATCTATTATAAGTTATATAATTATAATTATATATATTATTTGTAAAACAACTTAAGGTAAATCAGCGTTTTTTTAAAAGTAATTTCAAATCATTTTTAAAATGCTAAAGAAAAATGTTAATATTTCTAGTCTTGAGAGATTTGACAAATTCATAAGCATTTTAAATCACATTTTAAATATAAACATTATAGTATGTCCAGGGTCATGCAATCAAGTGGCAGCTGAACAATTATACTTTTAAATAAGAAAAAAAACAACATAGTTTAAATGAAACTTCAAAAGTTCATTTACTGTGAATAATAATAAATAGATTAAAATAAAATATTAGTAATTTCAACTTGCTTATTGTCAATTGAGAATAAGATGACAAAGATTTCTTAACAGTTCATATCTCCTTAGAGACTAAATAACAATAGTGTCTTTATTCTATAACTTGTAAATCTATAATTTTGTAAGCATAATTTGCTTACACACATAATTCAGAGATAATCCAATTAGATTCTTGACTAGAGCGCTTCATTATTTGTTTCCAGAATAACTTCACTTCCACTGGTTTATCTTTCCACTAATTTTAAGCACCACTTTTATTTCTTTTCTTATTTAATTCGTCTGCAGACTTTTATCAGTTTTGCAAATGTGCATAAAGTACTTTACATGCAAATTAGTTTGTTGCATTTTTCAGTAATTAATTTCTTTTTCTGCATAATTAATTATTTAATTTCTGTTCTGAAGTATTTTAGCATTAATATTAAAAACTTGTACCCATACATTTATTTATTCTTTAATACTATATATGTACGAGTATATACACAGCCCATTAGTTTACTAAATAATTCTCTAATTGTATTTAATCACCATCATTCCATAATGGATGGATATTTTATGATGAAAATAACTTATTATACTAATTTTTAAATAGTTATTATAAAATTATCCGATTTCATATTTAGTTCACTGACAAGAAACTAGCCTATGGATAGGACAGCCCTGAATACGAGTTTAGAAAGCACTATATTTTGGTAACTGCTGATTACTTAAGATTTACACCAGATGCAAAACTAGAGTAGGAAAAATATATTTGCTACATAAAGTATTATGAAAGCTGAAGGTATGTGCTGTTTTTTGAAGTTTAATAATCTTTTTGAAATGTCCTCTAATCTTCCAATAATTAGCTTTGAAACTATGGGTATGATATGAGTATGACCACCATATAATTTTGAATATGCTTAAAATATTTCAGAAAAATTGTAATAAAATGAAAAGAAATATATGCTCAATGAACATAAAGTTAACAAGAAATATAGATCATACTTATAACTTTTAATAAAAGTGATAATGTTCAATTATAAATGTAAAAGTTCATAAGAATTATAATGGACTGTCAATTAATATCAATATTATACTCCAATGGACAGGCTTCAATCTACTCCAACCTCCAACTTTTCAGCCATCCAATTGGGCTCCAGGTATAAGAGTGCCTGGTATTTGAAATCTTATACATTAAGCCTGTATTCTGCCCATCCCTCTTCTATGTATTTAAATGGATACTGTCCTATACATGAGGGGTCAGAGTGACTTGAGGTTTGGGAATTCTATCATCAGATTTTCAATGTTATGGATGACTGAAGAGTTGGAGGTTGGAGTAGATTGAAGACTGTCCATTGAAGTATAATGATTTACTACTATCTTAATATAAAATGAGCATTGATTATATATAAGTATGGGAGATGATAATCTGGACCAAATGATAAGTAGTGGTTCAGCACAAAATAGGTATATTGGTGATTATTTATTTTTCCTGCATGTGTGTGGTCATCTGTATCAGTAGTATGAGATAGTGTGAATAGCTGACGGTGCTTGAAAGTCTGAGTTCAAATCCCCTATATTTACATAGAAAAGATATATAGAAATATCCTGCATCATATTTGTCTGAAGGTTTGTAATGATGGTATATTATAAGATGTGATATGTTGAACTATTTCCATCATTTATGAGTGAATATTGAATGTATATAAAATTTTAAACTTTATTTAAACTTTTCAAATACAAACAACTTGTTAGTAATAACACACAAATAGACAATACAGGTTAGTAATTACACAATGTTTCGAGTAGTATTATTCTCCACTCTTCTTCAGGTGTTGCTGGCCTATATGCACAGTGACAATATTCACTTAGAAGTTGAACTCGCACCTTTAGATTCTTGTATATTGAATTTAAGGCAAACGCTCTACCAACTGAGCTATTCTGTCAAAGGCAACATATAGTAGAAATTTGATATATTTATATATGAGGGTTGGTTCAAAACCTTCTGAGTCCTTCAATTTTTTTTTTAAGTGGGAAAATACAAAGATATTGGATAAAGAGGAAAAAATGCATAGAAGAAAATTCAAGGAAGCTGCTCATATGACAATGGTAAATAATCCTATAAGTCAACCCAGTGTGGCAATACACAATGTATGGAAGCTTCTAATTAATATTGCTCTTAGGAAAAAGTAAAAATAAAAATAATTAGACTTGGTTAAAAAAAAAAAATTGAAGGACTCAGGAGGATTTGAACCAACCCTCATATATAAATATATCAAATTTCTACTATATGTTGCCTTTGACAGAATAGCTCAGTTGGTAGAGCGTTTGCCTTAAATTCAATATACAAGAATCTAAAGGTGCAAGTTCAACTTCTAAGTGAATATTGTCATTGTGCATATAGGCCAGCAACACCTGAAGAAGAGTGGAGAATAATACTACTCGAAACGTTGTGTAATTACTAACCTGTATTGTCTATTTGTGTGTTATTACTAACAAGTTGTTTGTATTTGAAAAGTTTAAATAAAGTTTAAAATTTTCTATACATTCAATATTCACTCATAAATGATGGAAATAGTCCAACATATCACATCTTATCCTGCATCATAGGATTAATGTATAATTTTATTCTCTTAACACCTGATATTTTTGTCTAAAGAAAATAAATGAATCCTAAATTTAACTTAGAGTAAATTAAAGTCAATAAAAAACTCCTGTAAAATTTAATGGATTTTATCCAGATAGGAGAGTATTATATTATTTATGCAAAATTTAAAAAAAGAAGACTCTTATATAATAAATCTTGCAAAAAGTCTTCCAAAAATGCTGATAAGGTCTTCTAATTTAACTCAGATTTTTCATAAACCAATGGATTTATTTTTAATAAAACAGGAGTGTCTGTTTACTATTGAGATATAATGTTATTTCTTGTGACACTTTTAAGCATCTTTATGTGACAAAATAAAATGATTAAATAAGTGTTAAAGAAAAATGGGTTTATTGAATAAATTCTGAATTTAAGAGTTATCATCTATATAAATGACTTCATATTGGAATAGTAAAACATCCATCTATTATGCCTACAACCTTCTGGTTTGAATTTAGATTGTTAAAACTTCAAAACAAAATTAAGATTCTAATCAGATTTAAGATTTATCTTCACATTGGCATCCCATAATTATCTTAAATATAAGATGATTAAAGAATGAATAAGAATATAAAATCATTCAATATTTGATTTACATTCTATTACTTTTATTCTTTAACAAACCAATAAAATATCAACAAACTATTGTCAAAACAACATTACCATTATCCAGATTTAATTTCAATCTGTTTTAATGACTGCTTCAATTTGCAATTTATGTAAGAGTTTTTGTACCTAATTGTGGCATTTAATTGTGCATGAAAGCTATGTAAATGTAATTTACATATAAAACCAGCTAGGTGTTGGAATTTATGGTATATTTTATGGTAGCGATGCTCAAAAAAATAGCTTTTTTCAGAAATACATTTAATCCATAAGTTTATAATAGAGAAACAATGAAGTGATAACGGTTTACTAAAATATATATAAAATGTTATTATTAAAAAGGAAAGTAAAGTAGAAAAATGTATACATGTGTATCGATGCATTTATTATTTATTGAGTAACAGGAAATTCATCAGATGAATGAGACTATTGTGTTCTTTCAGAATGTGCTCGCATTATATATATTTATGGTATTATAATATCTGTATTAAGAAAGAAAACTTTTTAAAATAAACTTAATTAATGTAAAAAATGATAGTATAAGATAAATTTGTATTTATAACACAAACTAAAAAAGTAAATAAACATCACATGACCACCACTTCTTATGCTTGCTTATAACTGTTATTAAAACAGGCCAAATTCACTATACATATTGCCACATACAGAAAGCTAGATTAATAAATGGATGCCAGAAGGTTTGTGCATAAAATCCCCATCTAGTGCCTACTCATCCAATACATATAGTGAGTTTTGCCAGTTTTAATAACAGTTATAAGCAAGAGTAAGAAGTGGGGATCATGTAATGTTTATTGGCTTAAAACCAATCCTGTCTAATAGGATAGTAGCTGCTATGGTTATTAAAGAACCAAAGACACCAAAATGTATAGGTACTGAACTGGGTTCACACCTAAATGACTATATAAGCTGATGAGCTTGGATTAAAAATATTAAGGTGTTTTCAATTTAAGACTCATAGTTTTGTAGTTAAGTGGAGATAAAAGGTGGCTGCTAGAAGGTTGCATTAGATTCTAAGATCTAGATGCAGTGCTCTCAGATCCAAGGCTTCTCACTGATGAAGGCCACAAGGCAGAAAATAGTCTGGGGTTATTGAATGAGTAGGCACTAGATGGGGATTTTATGCACAAGCCTTCTGGCATCCATTGATTACTCTAGCTTGCTCTGTATGGCAATACATATAGTTTTGCCTGTTTTAATAACAAAAAAATGAATTATATATATATTATTTTAATTTTATATTGTTGCTTTGCTTTAAAAAATTCACTTTAATAATACTGAGCATATATTTTATATAGTGAAGGTGGTGCTAGATAATAAAGTAAATGTATTAGCAAGCAATAACTATTGTATGGTAGTCAAATGTTATTGTTTGACTATAGTGCACTATTATCTAATAATCACAATATGCTTTTCAGTAAAAAAAAACTTTGTATAAATTCATGTTATGCATTTGCAAATTTCAACTTTAAAATAATTATATTGTTATTCTGTGGCAGTTATAAATAGGATAACAATTATGTTAAAGCACTTATAGCTAGACATAGTATCATTATCTGTGTAGTTCTCTGCGCATGCCCTTGCACTAACCAATCATCTTTACTATTTTTGTTCCATTATATCTTCTTTTAGAATGTATTAAACAAAACTGATCTGTTTTTTTTAAATTCAGAATCAGAAACAATTGAAGAATGTACTTTGGGTATTTAGAAGTCACTGTAATTTAATTTTGATTTTAATAAATATAAACTGCATTATTAACCCTTATATAAATTGAATGATGTGTTGTCTGGGAGTTCATAAAATATTTGCTCCCAAGAAACGAAAGTTGGATTTGAACTCAAGAATCTGGCATTCCACCACTGTAACAAATTGGAGAGGATATTAATAGTAGTTATATTTTATGGTAAAGGGGAGGGGGAAGGAGCCAAGCACCAGTAATATTTTACATTCATTTTTTTATAACTAATGTTGTTATATTTTGTTATTTAGTTGTTTTTTCTTGCTTGATTTCATGAAATATGTGAGAAAAACGTCTGTCTATAAATAGTGCAAACTTGTCTATTATTAATATTGTTAAATAAAAAATGTTTATTTTTAAAAAACAAAACAAATATGTTTTATTTTGCATTGCTTTATGACTTAAGATACAAGTAATGTACATAGTAAAACAAACATAAAAAATAAATAGAGAAACTGTCCTCTGAAGGCTGGAAGATGTCATCTGGTGGATTATTTGTAAACATTTCTGTCCTTGAGGATTGAAGAATTTAATAATCACTCTTCTTACAAGTTGGTTTCTTATAAGAGTTTAGAGTTTTGAGGTTTGGTGCTAATGTTTATTCACCCTTGGTGAATTTACCAGTTGTCCTTTATTCAGGAGAATATTAATAATAAATGATTTGTAGTAATTCTTACTTTGGGTGAGTACTGTGGGCATAGTTTCAGGAATATTAGTTCTTTTATGGGTCTTCTGTGGGGTTTCCTCCAGTTATTATTTGTGACACAGACTATCATAATGTGTCTATATTCATGTAACTCAATGTGGCTGCAAGTATGTCCGATGGAGCTGTATTCCTGTCTCTTTCTTTAAATTGGGTGACTGATCTTAAGTAGTGCTCAAGGGTCTTTTGCTGATTCTGGCATTTTACTGACCAAACTGCAAACTGCATAAAAGTAGAAATTTAAATTGATGAAAACTGCCCTTTTTAAATATTTTCAATTAATGTGTGGAATGTATCATTCTTATTTCTGGAGGCTATCTGCATGAGATATCTAAGATACTATGGAACCTGACATTCTAGTACCACATGTCAAGTGGTCTCTTCAGTTAGATTATATAATTTGCATGTCTATTCTTGAAACTCCCCTTTTGTATGAGAGAAAATAGTTTGTTGGCAATACCTCTAGATTGATTTTTAAAAGGAAGTCTAAGAACTTGGGTTCTAAGTACCAGAATTTGAACTTTTGTATTATTTGTTTGTTGGTAGCCTTTAGAAGTGTGGGATCTATCTGCCTTGGAGCATTCATAATATTATATAGACCCCAGTAATTGATATTGTTTTTAAATATTCTTTTGTCTAGGTTATCTATATCTGTTATTTGCTTAATTAAAGTTTCAAGTGAGCCATTTATTTTTGGTGGAGGTTTATCTGTTGGCTGTATTTCTAAAATTTTTGCGATATTTGGATATTTGTTTTTTTAGTCTGAATACATATATACAATTATGACAGACAAAAATAAAGCATGGCCCTTATTCCCAGGAGGCTGTAAAATCACCAACCAAGGCAGCAGTTGGTGGCTGAAGGCGGAGGGTGCTAAGAATCTCCTGATTGCATACCCAGGCTTCCATTTGATGACAATTTTTTATTTAGGTACTTACAACTGCAGATCACTTTTAAGTGAAGGAAGATTGCAAGAATTAGAAGAAGAACTCTCTTATATTAAATGGGATATTATTGGACTTTGTGACATTAGAAGAAAAGGTGAAGAGACAATTGATTTAAAAAGAGGACATATATTTTATTATAAAGGCACAAATATTGGAAATACAAGTGGAGTAGGATTCATTATAAATAAAAAGTGGAAGAACAATATTGTGGAGATTGATGGTGTATCGGACATAGTGTCAAGATTAGTTATACAACTTAATAGCAGATACCAAATGCAGATAATTCAGGTTTATGCCCCAACAAGTTCTCATAGTGATGAAGTAGTAGAAGATTTTTATATGGATGTACAAAAGGTTTTGATAAGAGTAAACAACATTTTAAAATTGTTATGGGAGACTTTAATGCTAGAATTGGTAAACAAATGAAAGATGAAAGTGCTCTAGGTAATTTTGGTTATGGTAATAGAAATGAGAGACGACATAGACTTGTGGAGTTTGCAGAAAAAGAAAAACTTTATATTATGAATTCTTTTTTGAGAAAAATGTTAAAAGAAAATGGACATGGAAACATCCAAATGAAGGTACAGCAAAATTGGATTATATTTTGACTAACAGGAAATACATATTTCAAGATTGTAATGTTCTTAATAGATTTAACACAGGAAGTGATCATCGATTAGTAAGGTGCAAGATGCATGTTAATGTAAAACTAGAAAGACAAAAATTGTTAAGAAAAACAATATTTACAGTTGATATTCCTAATCTTCAGAAACATTCTAATGAATTTAAATTAGAACTTACAAATCGATTTCAAGGATTAGTAGATTTTGAACATGATTCAGATTTGAATGAAATTAATATGAAAATAACTGATACACTTTTAAAAACTGCAACAAAGATAGCTGGTAGAAAAAAGCAGCAATTGACCAACAAAATTTCTACTGAAACTAGAGAATTATATACAAAAATGATGCACTAAAAAGAATTGAATATCTCGAATTTTGTAAAATGGTGCGGAAAAGAGTTGAAAATGATATAAAAAAATATAACTGTAAACTAGCAAGAAAAGCTGTAGAAGAAAATAAAAGTCTTAAGAATGTAAAACAACATTTTGATATTGGTAGGGAATTTATATCTGCAATAAGAAAAAAAGATGGAATTATTACTAAAAAGAAAAATGACATCATGAAATTGGTAGAACATTTTTATCAAGAATTATATAGTAATAAAGATCAAGTACCTCCTATATCTATTACATCTTCCGAATTGCCCAGAATTTTAAATGAAGAAGTGAGAAATGCAATTAAATGTATGAAGAAAGGAAAGGCTCCAGGTAATGATGGAATTTATAATTGATATATTAAAAGAAGAGGTGAAGAAACATAAATTTTTTTAGCAAAGTTATATACCAAATGTCTAAATGATAAAGATGTACCAGATGATTAGAAGAATGCAGTAATAATATTAATATTTAAAAAAGGTGATAAAGAAGATATTAGAAATTACAGACCTATCAGCCTTTTATCAGTTTTATATAAAAATTTTACCAAGATAATTACAACTCGTCTACAGAGAACATTGGATTTCCAACAACCAAGAGAACAAGCTGGATTTAAAAGTGGTTTTAGTACAGTAGATCATATTCAGGTATTGAGAGAAGTTATAGAAAGGACAAATGAATATGAGTTGTCATTATGTTTTGGATTTGTAGATTATAAAAAGGCATTTGATTCTATAAACATTTCTTCAGTGATTAAAGCATTGGATCATCAAGGTATAAATCCAGGATATTGTCATATTTTAAAGAATATTTATAAAAATGCAACAGCAACAATTATATTACATAATGATACTGGGAAAGTCAACATTGAGAAAGGTGTAAGACAAGGTGACTCCATATCTCCAACACTTTTTACAGCAATGCTGCAAGAAGTATTTTGTGGATTAAAATGGGAAACTAAAGGAGTGAAAGTAAATGGAGATTATTTAAGTCATTTAGATTTCGCAGATGATGTAGTTGTTTTTGCAAATAATGCTTCAGAGCTGCAGGAAATGTTGCAGGAGTTATCAGATGAAAGTAAGAAATTAGGACCAAAGATAAATGTTAAAAAGACTAAAGTAATGTTTAATCGGTTTACTCAAAATATGAAAATAAAGATTGATTATGATGAATTAGAAGAAGTTAACAGTTACAAATACCTTGGTCAGATTATTAATACAGATGGAAACATAATGGAGGAAATTAATCATAGAATTAAACTTGGTTGGAGTGCTTTTGGTAGAAATAACTTGATACTAAAAGGAAATATGCCTATGTGTTTGAAAAGGAAGGTTTTTAACAAATGTGTTTTACCAGTTCTTACTTATGGATCTGAGACTTGGACACTCAGTAGAAGAGCAATACAGAGACTTCAGACCACTCAAAGAAGTATGGAGAGGTGTATGTTGTGAGTAACAAGAAGAGATTGAAAATGCAATGTATGGGTAAGAGAACAAACAGGTGTTACTGACATCATTGAAAAAATTAAAAGATTGAAGTGGAGTTGGGCTGGACATATTGCTAGAAGAGATGATAATAGATGGACAATTGAAATTTTAAACTGGATTCCAAGAGATTGTAAAAGACCCAGAAAGAGACCAAATGTGAGATGGATGGATGAAATAAGAAAGTGTGCATGGGTGATGTGGAGAAGAGAAGCTAAAGATCGGAGAAGATGGATTAAAGTTGGAGAGACCTTCATCCTGCAGTGGATTGATAATGGTTGATAATGATGATGATTGTATTGATGCTCCATTGTAAGATGAAGGTCTGGAGAGAATGAAGTAATAATCCATTCTGTTTTTAGTTCTTGTGTAGATTCTGGAGGCTATTGTTGCTATATTTCCATTCCACATCAATTTGATGCAAATGGAGTTGATTTTACTTTTAAAAGCACCTGAGACATGTAGTAGTTCAATTTGGGGTAGATTAATATGTTAATGAGGGATATTTTGGCATGGATCAAGAGGTAGACCCTTGATGATGCCTTTGTAGTGACTTGTGTTGCTACCAAGAATGTATTTTGAATGATTTTTTTCACGCACATTGCAGATTTGTGCATCAGAAGCCAAGGAAATTGTGTGGTTTTGCTGAAAAAGGAAAGGCTATGCTTGATCCAGATGAAATTTCTCCACATGGAGGATTTACTGTGGTTGAATTGTAGCCTGTATTTTTTGAGTAATTTTGCAGTATTGCTAATAAATCTGGAAGATTTTTCTTTGAGGGGAGAAAAATTGCAATGTTGTCCATATATATGCTATGAACTACTGTTTTTTGAATGAATGCAATGTATAAGCCTGGCATCTTGTTTTCCAATTCTATCAATAATGAATTAATTTATACTACAAAAACAATGTGCTCAAAGGGGATTCTTGAGGAATGGAGTTTCCTGGTTTGAATCCTGGAGCATTTTCCCCATTGAAGGTGATGACGATTTCCCTATTGTTCAATAAATTAGAAATTATGATTAGAATTTGATTCAAAATTTCATAGTCTCTTAGCAAATATATAAACCAGTCTTGCAAACTGAATGTAATGCAGAGGTGATATCCAGTTGAACCACCATTAGTCTCCTCCACCTTGAATTCCTGATTTGATCTGTGATTAATTTGAACAGCAATATGGCTTCCAAAGAGGATGTATCTATTTTAGCAAACTGAGAATGTGAGATTTTTGGTAGTATCTTCTCCTGTATCTTGTCCTTAATTATTGATTCTATTACTTTAGTCAATATTGGTGACATTGCTATTGGTGTAAGGTTCTCCAATGGAAATGGAAGAGTAGTTTTTTTTAAGAGTGGGACAAGTGATATAGGGTATAGACCTTCAATTTATTGGTGGCCTCTTGATAACAGGTTTATCATGTTGTATATAATTGGAATTGTAAACTTACTGAAATGTAACAATATAAACTTTGGAATAGCATGTGGTTCTGGATGGATGCTGTCAGGGAGAGCTTTCATCTTGGTTTAGGATGTCTGCTGAGTGAGATCTCATTTTGGGGTTCATCTCCTATATTTGTTTGTGTCTTGTGATTACTTAGTTTGTCTTTAAAGTATTGGTAAATCTCATTTAGCATGTCTATACATGTAAAACATTCACCAATCCTGATTATGGATAATGGTGCTTTTCCCCCCTATAGCCAAGGGCCCATCTTATGCTGCCTATTAACCAATTATGGGGTTGAGTTAAATAAACTTTGGACTTTTTCTTTAAATGTACTTTGCTAATGTGGCTTGCTTGTCTTTATACTGTTGTTTTACGTTCAAGATCATATAGACAGAGCTAGGATTGTTGGTAATGGCTTTCAGTGAGTTATTGATTTTTTCCATTTCCTTGATTATTTTTGTTGGTGGTTTATTTTTTATTGAGTAGTTCTTAATAAAAGCATGCGGTATTTTAACCATTGTAGACTATGCTTTTATAGGTGAAAGTGACAGTATCTTGATTGTATTAAAATATATATATATGCCTCTGACACCACTGCTTCTGGGGTTGTGTTTTTAAATAGTCTGCAGAGAATGTTATTACATTTCAGTTTTGAGTGTTGCTGCGGATCTATTTCTAAATTTATAATTAGTGCAAAGTTGTCTGGAAAAAAACATTGGTTGGAGATTCGACTCTTGTTTTAAACTAGAGGTCTAGTAAATAAAAAACTTTATCTATGAGCGAGGTGTATTTCATCTTGTAAAAGGAGAACACATCTGAAGGAAAGCATTCTCCACTCATTAGATTTGGACTGATAAGATGTAAATATCTACTACTGAATTCTTTATATGTCATATTGAAATCCCTAAACACCACAGAGGGATGTGGGTTGGTGGATAGGTACATGTTGATTTGGTTTATCAGTTTTATTATTAGCCCTTAGATTTTGTATAGGTATAAATAAAAATGTTGATAAAGAATGCTTGATAAATGAGGATGACTATTATTAGGTTTTGGTTGATGTGTAGTACTTCAAATGTGGTAAATGGAGATCTATTGTGTATGAGAATCCCCATTCCTGCAACAGAGTAGTCAGATATAGAGTGCATGACAAACCCAAATTTACCAAAAAGTGTACCTATATCTAATTCAGAATTGTGGTGCAATTTGGTCTCAGAGAGACAGATTATATGTGGGAAGTAGTGCTCAAGCCATGCACTAATAGCTTGAACTCTTTTATGTGAGTTCATCCCTCTTACATTTATCCCTGAAATTTTAATTAACATAGGTTTATATGCAGTGGTTATGGTCTCTTTTAATTATTTTTATTTTATTATTGCAACTTTTAGTATCGATTTAATTGGCTGATAAGTTTACAGCTTGCGCTATTCCAGTGATTACAGATTAAGGTTAGATGGTTTTGAAGGATTACTGCTTACAGGGTTATACTTTTGAGACCCTTTAGTATCGGAGTGGGAGTTCTGTTTATTTTCTCTGTAGATTCACTATCACGCCTATCACATTTTTTACCTTTGATTCAGCTTTTCCTGCTACATTTTCATTGATTATTTTTATATTATTGTCACCATTGTTTATGGTTTTCTTCATTTTCCTTTTTGTATTAATATTTGAGATACATGCTTCATTTCCAGAACTGTCTGAGAGATCATATTCTATACTTGTTTTTTATTTGCATTGCTGTGGTAGTGGTTTTGCTTTGACTTGTAGTCTTTGAAAACTTCTTATCCTTGGATTTCAAGGAGTAAGTAAATTCTCATGCTTGTTTATGTAGTATTTTGTAAAAATGGCAGACATGTTTGTGCACTCCAGAAAAACTAGAATGTATTCGAGATGTTGTTTTTAGATCGCGTGCTGATAACTGTGGAATTTAATTAAGGCATTGATGTAATGGCAATCAACAATTCCAAGAAATATTTGCTGATTGCAAATATTTCTAGATAAGAGACGTTACCTTATTGGATGGTGTGTTGATTGGAGACGTTACCTTATTGGACGGTGTATTGATTGATTGTTGCAGTTATCAGATAGTGATAAGAAGACTGGGTAACAACTACGCAGTGTAATATAGAGAGTATTAGAGGCAGTATTTAAGTAGAGATATCTCATATCAGTGCTTGCAGCTAATGATCAGCGCCCAGTGGAAATGTAGTCCATGGGTGTAGCTGAAAGAGCCCACAGAGATGGGGAGACTGCAGCAGAGATATTGAGAGCATCTGTGGCAGAGCATTAGTTGCAGACCATTCATTGGAGAGCATCCACTTGCAGACCATTCATTGGAGAGCAGTCAGTGCAGACCATTCATTGGAGAGTGTCCATGGCAGAGCATTCGTTGCAGCCATTCGTTTGGAGAGCATCCATTGCAGAGAATACAGTGTATTCAGAGCATTCATTGCAGACCATTCGTTGGAGAGCATCCACAGCAGAGCATTCATTGCAAGAGAACATCATGGGAATTGAACATAGTTATTTGCTGACCACACAGTCATACTTGCGGATATAGCATTTGCACACTCAGACTGGCGGATATAACAGTTTATTTTCATTATCTTGGTCTGTCACTTGGTTTTGTAAACCTTTTGTTCTATTAGTGTTTCCAATTCTTTTAGTTCCTGCTACTTGGATTGTGGTGATGTCATTATCAGGCACTTTTTCTTCTCCATGTCATTTATGCTCTGTAAGTTGAATTTGGTGTGTCTCACATTGATGATTTTTTCTTTTCCTTTTATGGAAGTCCTTACATAATCTCTCTGGACAATTTACCAAGTGAGTCCTATCTTTGCAGTAAAAACATTGAGGTGGTATTCCTCTGCATTGTACTATAAGTGGTCAGAATTCTGTAGCATGCAGTGTGAGTATTTGTAGTGGCAGCAATAGTTTCAGCTCTTTTTTCTAAGAGGTATTTAAAGTTAGAGACCTACCATAATTTGCCATTAGAGCTTGGATTTCACTTTAACTGTGGTTGATGTAGCAGTTTTTTATTAGACCACTTAGTGTAATAGCTCTATTCATATTAATGTAGCATATTATTTTATTATTGAGGACTTTGATATGTTTTTTAAAAATAGTGTTTTTGCATATTTGTTTAGAATTGTATGATAATGTAACGATTGTTTGGGTGAGATAAGATCTTGTATATAAGTCTCCATAATTTCTTTTATGATAATTCAACGTAAAACTCCCCCATTGGAAATTTTAAAAAAATCACAATTTGTGTTTGTAATCGTTCTAAATAACATTATTGGAATCATACTGTGAAATTTTTCTGTGCAGATATCATAATCTGATTGATCTAATATTTCAAAAATTCTATCTGCTAACCTTATATGGTAGAATATTAGTATTTGCTTCATCTTCTAATAAGTTGAAGACATTGTTTTCTTCATTTTGTAAACTAAGGGCCTTAGACTGTCTATGGCCATTTTTAGATTGTACAATATTTGCAAAACTTTTTTTAGAATTGTGCAAAACATCAGCTATATCCCTATTATCACCTTTATTAATATTATTATCTATATAGTATTCCTTTTTTCTATAGTCAGTATTAATTACTTTCAGATCAGATTCCTTATTTAAAACATTTAATATTTTGTCAACATTACTAACCTGAGTTTGCCTGAGATTTCCAACATTTCTCTATTTGATTTTTCAATTCCATGACACTATGGTCATCAGAATTGTTTAAAAAATTATCCTGTATTGCTAATACTTCATCAGAATCGATTTGTAAGAGAGTATCCATTTCTGTTTTGCTTTGATAATAATTTTTTTCTGATAGCGAAGATTTTATTTATAATGGCAGTTTGATCCATTACTTTATTAATGTTAGCAGAGATTTGCTTACTTTTCTCAAAAAAAATCTAATGAATGATTCATTCTTGTTAAATGATTTAATCAGAAAGTGATTTATCTCTAAAAAAATATCCACAATTAAATTATAGCACTTTTTAACCATTAAATTTAAAATTGTTCACGAACTAGAGCCGAACGATGTTGCAAGTATTTGTGCCATTAGTTGAGCTGGAGGAATTATATTTTATTGTCAAAATAAACCAAAATTGAAAAATATTTTAACTGGACTGCACATAAATTACTAAATGGAGAAAAACACATAATCGATGGATTACTAATCAGCAACTGATATATAAATCTCAATCAAACCAAAGTACGAAGACTTTATAATCAAATATAACCTGGACTCCCTTTCCACAAATGCCTACCTGGTACATCGAAAAAATATAAACAAGTTATATCCTATATGCTGAATGTGTGGTAGGAAGAGGAGTCCATCGATCACATATTTATAAGATGTAATAAATTAAATTATCATAGAACACTCCTCACAAAATGGATAAACAATCCATTTGGGTAATTTATACCCACTAAATGATGTATCAAACAAGGCATTTATGCAGAAATCACTATTGGGAAATTGATAGATTCATAGGGAATGGAACTAAAAAAAATCATAGAAAAAAATCAAACAAAGAGATAATCTAATAGCTCCAGATTATCTGGTAAATGCCACTTGGAGAAACTTCAAATAAAGAAGACAATCACTAAATCTACAGAATTGAACTGTTGGATAAGCAACTACATGCATAGAAGTAAATGCATTAAAGCTGAATGATTTACATCTGAAACTGTAGTGTAACAAAATAAACAGTTTATATTATACTGTAATAGCATGTAATAGCAAAATGTATGTTTAAATTGCATAATAAATTCCTCTTAATAAAAAAAAAAAAAGAAATTTTTTTGTAGATAATGAAGAACAATCTAGAAATTTATTAGCAAATATTAATTACACTAAAAAAACATTAAAAAAAATAAAAATTTAAATGTTGTACATTTCTTAAAAAATCAAATCATTGGGTAGAGTCACTTTTTTAATGTAAGACTATGGTGCTATAAATAAAAAGAGAGAAGGAATCAAAAAGCTACTGGCAGATAGATCTATGCAATGTGAGACAATTGGCTCAGAAATAATGCATCAATATTTAAATATCTATCCATAGTTACAAACAAGCCATTATTTAAATTGTAACTTTTGTTAAGTCAAATATCTTACTGTGCTAAAAAAAACTTTGCATTCAAACACGAATTATAAATCAACTGCATGACATGAAGTATCAATTAGAGCTAAAATTATAAAGTCATCTTCATTAATAAATTACCAACTGCCTAAAACTTTTATCTAAAATGTTGCATATAACATCTCAATAATCTAGGGTTTGCATGTGACTATGAGGGATGTGTGCCCCAACATTATATATGATTTAAATATATGAAAAGAAAAGTACAAGTTAAAACCCATACAGTTAATTTAGGGCTACCTACCATGGTAAGATGTTTCTTTTTTAAAATGTTATAAAAAAAAGTTTTGATGAGTACAATGTTTATAGTATTATTTTGCTTCATTTATTTTATCTTTCATATATGGTTTATAATTATTTTTTGTTATTATTAATATTTGTACTAATTTTGTTATTTAATGCTGTAATTTTTTTCTTTGTTTTATGTGACTGAATAATTCAATAAATAAAATTTTTGTTAATAATTTTATAATTTCAAGTTGTGACTTTTCTTATCCTCTAAAATTGTATTCCAAACATTACACTTATAATTGTAATATTGAAATAAAAAAGACAGAAATTGCTTTTTTACTGAGAAAATGCTGGAATGTTTTCGGACATTGACTCAAGTTATACAAGAGCTATTTTGTTCAAAATGATTCTTTTTATATCAAAAGATGGGTCTCAAAAAAAAGGGTGTACATGCATGCCTTTATGATGAGAAATTTTATTGTGAGTCCACAGAGACTGCTTTTGAGGAGGTCATTGGGAAATATAACTCATTTCAGTTGAAGCATCCCCACTATTATCTACTTGCTTTGTGATTGTATAAAGAATATACTTTTTACAGTTATATTGGAAATTCACCTTTCTAATTTATTACCACATAGATGACTACCAATGTGGCACTCAATAAAATAAAAGGGACGGTGCTTGTACTATCAAAGAGGGATTTATTGAATGAATAGTGCATTCTAATCTGCCCTTCAAAACTGAAAGGGACAGCTATTCATTTTAAAAAATAATAAAAGTAAGGCATTTAAAAATGGTTCACTATATATTTGATTGTATGCAGCTGTTGGAGATTTAATAAAGAAAAATAATGTATACATGTCTGTGTGAATACATTTAGTTTTATTGAGTAACAATGAATCATCAAGTGAAGGCTCTATTATGTTTTTCAGAATTTACACACACACACACACACACATATATATATATGCATGCAGGCTCAGATCCAATAAGTACGGGGCCCGATGGGATTTTTTTTGAGAGGCCCTCTATATATTAAATATTTAAATAAAATGCAAATTCAATATATATAAATCAAATATCATGGATCATAAGATAGATAAACTTCTATATACATTAAAAAATAATAATGCACAAAATACAAAAGCAATTCCATGTTTTGATTATAAATTTACACCATTGAATATGAATATATGAATTTACAATCCATTTTTAATCACAAAATATACTTAAATTTTTAATTTTAAATATAATTTCTTGTTAATAAATATTATGTAATATAATTAGTATTTACCTTTTTTAACAATTAGTAATTATAGTCACAAAATACGATACTAATAATTAAAACGATTAGAAGAATAGAGAACTGCAAATGCAATAAACAATTGACATTTGATAGTAGCCACATCTACTTAATAGCGAGCGCAGCACAACAATGACTAATGCCAAAAAACGGAATGTGAGTGCGCCGAGTAAGACGCATATAGAATAGAATACTTGAGAGAGAAGATAGTACTATCCGATTAATTAAACGTTAGTCAAAAAGTTGCTCACAGGTCTAACACTCAAACTTCTTATGAACTTCCAAGCAATACAACCAAATGGCTTTTTATTCTTTTTTTTCCACCATCTGGGAGCTGTTTATGTTAAGTTAAATATTTTGATTGATTGCAATGTAAACATAGAAGTGAGTGAGGAAAATCCATTTAATAATTAGAGGAATATGTTTAGCAGTAGTATTGCTGTAGCTACAATAGCTTTTCATTTTGATATTACTTAGAAACAAAAGGAGGTTCCTCTTTTAATTTTTGCCCAATAAATTATATGAATTTAAATTCAGACAAATATGTATATATATATGAAAATATTATAATGCATAACATTAGCTGAAAATTAAATAGCAAATATTGAAATCGTCCTTCCAAATGTTAACTTATTTCAGGAACACCTTCTGTGAAAAAATATAAAGTCTGAAACTCAATCACCAAATCCTGTGAGTTTGGTTATTTGAAGTTCCGATTTAATATTTATTCACAGTGGGCACTGCAGAAGTAACTTAACATTTGGAAGGGTGATTTGAATATTAAGCATATTATATATATCAAGTAAATAAGCAAATTTCATACATATTTTTGATAAGAAAAATGTCGTACTTTATCCATCAATTCTCGAACCATTCCATTCCACTCTCCACTAGTATTTGCACCATATTTTCCATCAATGACTGGTCGAATTGTGTAATTAAATTTTAAAATTTTGGAAATTTCTTTCAAAAGATCAATACAAAAACCTTCATATCTATTATTTCCTGATAAACTTTCTGGGGATCTTTTCAACATTGCATATGGTGGTTCCTGTTAAAAAGAAAAAGAATTAAAACACTGAATTCCAAATATGGTATACTTAAAAGTATGAACATTTCAGTTTTACTCAAAATGCTGTTTTAAATATTTTAAAAATTAATATATTTTAATTTAATGTGTTCATGTTATTTATCTGGTACGTAGCATTTAGGATAAATATTTCAGTAGTCTAAATCATATGATGACGTCATAAGATTATTTTTGATGTATAATTAACTTATCCTTTGTTATTAAAATAATTAATTTACCATACAATATACAAAAAACTTATAAGTAAGGATTAAAACGATAATGAATAGTTTTAAGACATATATTTATATTAAATTACACTTTTTGAGATTAATCAGTTTAAATATACAGATAAACTGAGACACCTTGGGATTCTTCATAAAAGTATTTGAGAGTATTAAATAAAGTTTATACTTTGTATAATGATGGGTAATATTTTATTTGTATAATATTTTATTAAATTACACAAATTTTAATATTTAATTGTGAAAATAAAGAAGACATTTTGATTTCTTTTTTGATTTGAAAAATAAATAAATAAGATTTCATATTATCACTTTAAGAATATGATCATTTTCATCAAAATTAATGTTAATAAAAATTTATTCAACTTATTTTTATTTTTTGAAAAATGTAAGCTGTTATGACAGTAATTACAATAGAAAAACAATTATAAGTGCTTTGGCCCCAGGGTTTAAACCACATCTATCAATACCCCAGGGTTACCCCAAAGACCCCTTGTATTTCATAGCCTATGTAAACCCTCTATTAACAGCTATTGAGAAACATCTTCCTGGGATGTTTGTCCCAGTGCTAGGGGAGAAAGTTCAGCACATATCATATGTTGATGACATTACAGTCCTCCTCCCCTCACATAAATACTTGCCCAAACTATATAAACTGCTGGATGAATACATTGAGAGATATGGCTAAGAATAAACTCTGAGAAATCTGCTATTTGGAAGCTCCATCGGGTGACAGCAATTCCTCCAAGAGTCTTGGGAAAACCTTTCTTGGATTTCCCATGGTGCTGTCCAGGTCAGCCATGAAAAGAGCACTGCAAAACAGCATTTTAGAAAAAAGCAAAATGTTTGCAAGTGCTCTCTCAGGGATCTACTTATCACTCCTGAGTAAGGCAGCACTGAATAACATGTTGGTGCTTCCATGAATTAATTACTTCATGCCACTTCTTAAACCAACCAGGTTCTTTCAGAATGCAATAAACTCAGTCTGCACTGGCATCTTGTGGAAGAGGAAAACAGTAAGCATCAAATTAGCCAAGATGCAGAGAATGAAAGACTTGAATAGGTTCAGGTTGCATGATCTTAACACCTTTTTTATTCAGAAATGTCTATCAATGCTTAAAGCATTGAATGAAAGATTGCCAGTGGCCTCACTACAGAATGAGATTGAACCTACTGGCATGCTGCCACCCATACAAAGTGGACCATGGAGCTTCTAGCATATGCCAACCAATTCTTCAAAGTTACAGCATTAATTATTGACAATACTAACACTTACTGGAAAGTTTACAAATACATGCATGCAAACATTACTGAATTAACTACTAAACTTGATTTATCTACCAGATTACTAATCTGAAAATTAAAATTTTGCTACTTGGAAGCCAAACATATTGACTTTATCATAAAATTTAATTTAAAAGCCTTGCCAACAAAACATTTTTTTGTAAATCATAGACATTTCTCTAAAATATAACCACTATGTGACTTATGTAAAGTAGTAGATGAAACTATTGGACATATTTTGACTGCTTTCCTATTTTTGAGTCCTGCTAGACAAAATACTATAACCAGAGTACTGCCATCTAACATGAAAATTCTAATAATCAAGGATGCCAGAACAAGTGGTATTTTTGCTGTGATTAGAATGGGAATGTTCCTGATTTATGCCATGTGGTTAACTAGGAATTATTTTGTTTTTAAGCAAGAAAGTAAGAAACCATGGAAGATATGTAAAAAATTTATTCAAAGGACTATGTTCAGGGATCATTTATTAATGCCAGAAAAGTTCTTCAGAGACACTTGGGGGTCAACTAAGGCCACTGGATGAAGAGCCTATCCTCAGGCATGCTAATTAAATATTAATTTGAGATTAAAAAATAAATGGTCCAGTTAGATGGAGAAAGTGCTAAGCAGGCATATTAAACATTATAGTATAATTACAGCTTCACTAATGCATGCGAAAAAATCGCATATGTATAATTACATTTTGTTTTCATAACTGTGTCAGCTTTATTTTTTTAAAAATCAAACTATTTTAAAATGAGAAGGGGGGGGCACCTTCAGGATACGTGAAGCAACATGTCTATTTCAATATATATTTTAACAGGATCACCATTTTTCATCTATAAGATTGCGTACATATATAATGCTACACATATATAGATTTTTTTATTATTTCCATACAGTATATTTTTATGGGAATCGATAATATTTTGGTACAATTAAAATGAATAGCCCTGCATTTATGGTTATATTAACACATTACTGTTAGTAGAACACAATCTCCTTTTTAGATTGTAAGAATTCAACAAAAGAAAACTGTTATAAAAGTTTTCTTCTGGCATATGTTTGATTTATGTGATCATAATTAATAAGAGTATGACATCCAAGTCAGTTCATTCTTTTTGTATGTTATAATTTGGTTAGCTTGATTTAAGAAATAATTTCATTTGGGAATAGCAATTTGAGAAAAGAGATAAAAATGTAATATAATTTAAAAGTTAAATTATTTCAAAAGCTTAATTTATTGTTTCTAGCAGAGTGGGTATTTATATTTTTAGTATAAAACAATATTTATTACTTTGCTAAGCCAGGTTTTTGATACAACATATCTTTGTCAAAGCATGACCAAAGTGAATATTAGCAAATGCACTAGTATATCCATGTTTTATAAATGTACATTAAACTGGTCTCAGATTGTAATAGATTTGCCGGTGTAAATTGACCTAGCATTTGACTATGTCATTGGATTAAATGGTCAGAGCTTGCTAAGAGTAATATGAAAATTTTAGAGTTAATTATGTGTCATGCATCTTTTACTTTTCATTTTTATTATTATTTTCTAGGCAAATATTTTAACATCAGCAAATATATAGGAAAAATTAGATTTTTTTCTCATGGTCTACAATAGCTTTGTTATATAAATGAGTATGCTGAGTAATTCTCGATTTTATGTTTGCATATGTCTCTCCATAGTATTTGACATTACAAAACTAACAATCCAGGGCATATACAAATTAAGCTTTATAATCATCATTAATTTTTGGGCTTATTTACAAATCTATTTAGGAATAATGGGCATCTAAAAACAATATTATAATCTTTTCAATAATTTTAAAAAATGTTAGTTTGTCTCAAGCATCCCAATGAATCAGCCAAACTCTATGTAAAATAATTATTTGAAAAATATATACAATACTCTATGATTTATAAAACAAATTAAGTGTATGTCACGCTTGAATGTGAAGCTATAATAAGATACAGGAATTAATATACGCTAAGCGCTTTCGAGGTTATTTGAAAAATATATGCAATACTCTATGATGTATATTCTAAATAACATATTCTTCTCATTGTAAAAAAAGAATTGCTTGATATGTCATGTGACAATCAATCATCAATGTCATGTGACAATCAAGCATGAATGCGATCCACATGCCTTGTACTTTTTGTGGGCTAAAAGATATGAAGAATTAACCTTTTTAAAAAGAAATATTTATTTGCTAATTCCTAGCTAAATATATATATTTGGTAGCATTTTTATTAAAAAAAGATTGTGTTTAATTTAAAATGGTTTAATACTGATTATTATTTTTAAAAATATGAAAGATTCAAAATATTTATTTTAAAAAAAATTATTTGCTACAGATTTTCTGAGAGCAATTATAATTGATATGAAAAAAATACTTGCTATTAATCAATGCTTACAAATTGTAAAAAAATATAAATATAAAATGTCAGTAATATATGAAAACAATAATCTTATATAAAAATGAACTTAACATGTGGTGAGATATTTAGACAATCCACCATTTTGATGCTATATATTGTAACAGTCAGAAAACGTGTGACTCGTAAACATAGTGCAGAATTTGACCACCACACAGAACAGCAGCACCATTGAGGTAGTGAAGCCACCCGTGTTACTGAGTTCGAACATAGTTTATCGGTTCCACAATACAATCCACAAAACAACACATCTGATGCGACATTAGTAAATATTTCCTTAGGCATGGTGGTCAGGGATATGCAAGAGATTCATGATTTTATTCTCGAGTTAGCTAATAATCAAACTAATATTAATTAAACATTCATATTTACATAATCGAGGAAATATTATATAGAATGGGTATTGAATAAATGAAACGTAACTGCAGATGTATAGTTTAAAATTATTTATTCACACATTTTAATAAGAAAATCATTTACTAATAATATTTTATGGATTCAAAGCTTCATTAGTGGGATTTGCAATACTATTATATTTTAAAGAATACATTGATTTATTTAGACATTATTTTATATTGAGGACTTCAGTAGTGGTATTTCCGATACTGTAATGTTTACAAAAGGAATACATTTATTTGTTTTGACCTTATTTTATCTTGAGGACCTCAGTAACGGTATTTCCGATACTGTAATGTTTACAAAAGGAATTCATTTATTTGAAGGCATAATCTAGCTACCTAAAATTCTCAAGTAAGTATTTCTAATGCATGCCTTGGGGAATTTATACCTTTGCAATGCAAGAGTCTAAAGTAAGATTTAAGAGTAGCGGCGGACATATATTTATTTAATTAAAATATTTATTTTATGACTAAGGGCAAACATTTATTTGAGAGTGAATTACGAAGATAATGCAGAGAGGGAGTGATATATAGAATAATAAAATTAAGTAAAGGAACACGTGGTACACTTTAGAAAGGCGATATGGAATGGCAGTATATCGAAACTGCAATGCCATGAATGAGTTTATGAGAATGTCGGGCTGGTCTCTGCCATCGGCCCGACGAAGTAAGGTGTCACATAAGCATAACCAGGGACAAGCGGTCCATGTCACAGTTTGCTGGCTGGCTGCATGACGTTGTCAAGTCCTACAGGAGCATTTATTATGTCCGCTTGTGTAGGAGGACTGGGGTTAATTTCAACCCTGAAGAATCCGGAAATTTCACGGAAGAATGGGTCATCATGTCTCTAAAATGTAACACATGTATAATGTATAAACGATTATGATGAGATTTTAAATAGATTTCTAACTCGGCCCTACATTATCAACATTTACTAAAGAACATTGGCGACTCTCAAAGAAATGTAATTTGATGGAATTATTCATTAAGATTTAATATATACAAAACATATCTAAACTGGGAATGATTACAACTAATATGCCAGCCATTTGCGAAGTTGTAGACCCCTGCATTACAATAAATGAAGCATTGAATGTGTGTCGGTTTATATGAAAATTAAATTATTTATGAAAGTAATGTTAATGAAATCTGACATGCATTCACTATTTCAAGCGATCATAGATTTAAACTTTGAACATTGAGACAATTATTAGCATGCAATAATTAAATAATAAATATAGATAAAATGTAGATTTTAGAAATATGCACCTAAGAAAGATAGAATGAGGTAAGCTAGATTATTAGAGAAATTTACACATTAAGTTAATTATTCAATTTTAGTTATACAAATGGTAGTTTTTACATTTTACAATTTAGATAAGTAATATGAAGAATAGCTATAGCATGTTATTAGAGTACTCTAGAGTTTGAACACAGACAGGTACCTGTTTTATAAGAAGTTTTCTGATTCCATTAGTTTAGCAGCAAAAAGTTCACGAGTGGCAATTCTTTCTTGTATTTAGATATTTCATTTACTTTCACAGTAGCAGCAGCAGCTTTCTCATTTATTTCAGGCAGCAGATCTTCATGGTGAATTTATGACGGGCAATGGAAAGTTCGGCATCCGATAGGCCATCTCCCGATGGAGAATAATCTAGGTGCTTTTACTCGGTCATACCTTGGCAGGAACAATTTATTTTTATATTTTGGAGACTCTCAGTGATCGAGAGCAAAGCTAAGGTTGAAGTGAATGTCTCCAGCAAGTCTAAGATGGCCTCTTTTTTATCTTGATCTTTCACATTTTTGTTAAGGTATTTTTAGGTACTACTTAATCTGCCCTGAGGATAATCAATGCATTTTGTTGGTTTTAATTAAAGAAAGCTGCTGTTCTATTGTTTACATTTTACATTTACTAATTACATTTTGGGGAATTTTTCTTTAATTAATCTATTATCTAGCACTGACCGATGCTTTTAAATTTCAAAGACAAAAAGGGAACATAAGATCATTTTAACTTTTAATTAAATATTACATCAGATTTTTTTTTAGAATTATTATTAAACGAAATTTAAACAAAGCAATAAATAAAATTATACAAAATTATATAACTAAAAGAAATCTAAATTATATTATTTTATCCCTATTTATTGCCTTTAATTTGAGATCGAAATGTGTGCATGTTTATGCTGAATTCTACATATATTTATACATTTTTAATATTGCTACACACACAATTCGATACCAAAAAGTCTAAATTTGGGCGGGATAGACCAGTCAGTGAGAGATGACAGAAAAAGGTGAAACTTAAGATTCGAATACGAATCTTACCGTTTCATTTCCCCATACTTCCCGTGAACAATTAAGGAAGGACAAAGGAGGCAAGAAAAAAAAAAATTTTACATTACATAATTTAAATACAAAAAAATTATTATTTTTTTTACAGATATATTGAAATATAGAAAGCAGAGATTACATGAAGCAATGAACAATTTATATACCTAGATCTAGAATTTATAGTTTAATTAAAATGGCCTAATTTGGCCGCATCTGGTTAAAATCATAGTAATAATTAGTTAAACTGAATGTATATATATATATAAAATTCTTAGAATAGGATTAGTTAGTATAATATAAAAAAATTTTTTTAAGAGTAATAGTAATTAAAACAATAATATATATATAATAAAATTTCTATCTAAAACCCTATTTGACTAAAGTACAATCCATTCAACCAAGTTCATTATAACAAGTTCATTTTAATATTTTCATATACGTTTAATAACCGTCCTAATAGTCTAATATTTTTACAACCCCGGGTCAGGTGGATAATACCGATCTCTCGTCGTCGATGACTGCGGCCTTGGGTTTTCTAATCTTTGCCTTTTATCGGGTGGTTCCTTGGCCCAATAGTTAAAATCCAATGTAGTGAGAAATTCAATCATTTCTTCTATGTCTTTGATCTGACTGCCTACCATTAATTGTTGGATGGTTAATGGCATACTACGCTGGATGGTCCCTATGATGTGTGAATCTGAAAAGGTGAATGTTGTAAGGGATTTAAACTGGTTCGCTTGGCGGAGGAAAAACTGTGTGTGCGTCTCTTGGGGTATCGTCCCATATTTTTCCTGGCAGAGCATATTGTAGATACCACTTTGATGCTCGTTGCTCCAATAATGCTTCATTAATGCATCTTTGTATTTTTCTATGATTTTAGGCTTCCATCTCACTATATTCCACCAGTCCTTGGCAGATCCCTGTAGATGGTAACTGGCTATGGCTATCTGCTCATCAAGCCCTGTCTTATGAACTTGGAAGAACTTTTGTAAGCTCTCTAAGTGGGCTTGAAGATTTTCTCCTATCTCCCCTCTAAAGATTTTGATGTGGATCATCTTTGCTAAATAGCTTTGGTGTCCAGTGTCCATCTTCATCTCTTCTTTAATGCTGACTTCCTTCTCCGGTTCTTGTGGGCCTTCATCAGCTGGAATGAGGTTTCTTTGCTCATCACACTTTTTCATATTTACTACACTACCTGCTTGCCCTTCTACTATCATCGGTTCATCTGATCTCTCTGACTTCCTTTCCTTTTCCATATCTTTAATCTCTTCTTCCTTTTTACTAACTGGGGATATTCCAAAATGTTCCTTTATGGCTTCTAACTCTCCCCACATAATGTCTTTAAATTCCTGATATTCTCTAACTCTTATCTTTTCTTCTTCTTGTCTCTGTTTTGATTCTTCATCTCTTCTTTTTCTCATTTCCTCCTCATACATTTTCTTCATTTCTTGCATATTCTGTCTGAGTATTTCTTCAATAAACTTGAAATTAAAGTCCATTGATCCTCTGTATTGTTGCGGAGCTTCCCTTCGCTCGGGTGTCGACTCCAAAGCTTCAGATAAATCTACTTGCTGTATATCAATATTTTCTGATTCCATTTTCTTAATATGATTTATTTTTTTTATACTACTAGCATTTGACTACTCCCCACCAGTATATTGGCCCTATAACACTCTTTCACTGCCCTCACCTACTCTACATTGCCCTATCTCTATATTGCTGCATTTAACATATTTAACATATATATTATAGCGAACTACTGGTAACGCATATAATAAGCCACTACTGTCTATGATATATATATTTGTACTTTAACAAAATATTTACTGTTAACATATATAACAAGCTTCTGCTGTCTATGCTATATATATAATGGTGCTTTAATAAAAAAAATTCAATGCTACTTACTTTCTCATTTAGCGACTGATTACTTTTTTTTTGACATATATATATATATAAAATATTTCATTAGATCCGAGTATTTTTGTTCCTTCTTAAATTACACACACATCCCTGCTTTCCTTAAATTTGTTATTAGACCTGCTGTCCTTTCATTCACTCGACCCACATTATTTCACTCAATTTATTTTTTTTCATTATTTTTATCAAAACAAAATCGTATATATATCGATTAATTAGCTAACTCGAGTAACGAACGCTAAAAGAAATTTATATGCGTTATATTTTGCTTAGGGTACATATGGGTTTTTTTGTATCGAAAGCCCATGTTTGGCACCAAACGCTAAAAAAAAAAATTTACTATGTATCAGTCAGAAAATGTGTGACTCATAAACATAGTGCAGAATTCGACCACCACACAGAACAGCAGCACCATTGAGGTAGCAAAGCCACCCATGTTACTGAGTTCGAACATAGTTTATCGGTTCCACAATACAATCCACGAAACAACGCATCTGATGCGACATTAGTAAATATTTCCTTAGGCACAGTGGTCAGGGATATGCAAGAGATTCATGATTTTATTCTCGAGTTAGCCAATAATCAAACTAATATTAATTAAACATTCATATTTACATAATCGAGGAAATATTATATAGAATGGGTATCGAGTAATGAAACGTAACTGCAGACGTATAGTTTAAAATTATTTATTCACACATTTTAATAAGAAAATCATTTACTAATAATATTTTATGGACTCAAAGCTTCATTAGCGGGATTTGCAATACTATTATATTTTAAAGAATACATTTATTTATTTAGACATTATTTTATAATACTATTATATTTTAAAGAATACATTTATTTATTTAGACATTATTTTATATTGAGGACTTCAGTAGCGATATTTCCGATATTGTAATGTTTACAAAAGGAATACATTTATTTGTTTTGACCTTATTTTATCTTGAGGACCTCAGTAATGGTATTTCCGATACTGTAATGTTTACAAAAAAAATTCATTTATTTGAAGGCGTAATCTAGCTACCTAAAATTCTCAAGTAAGTATTTCTAATGCATGCCTTGGGGAATTTATACCTTTGCAATGCAAGAGTCTAAAGTAAGATTTAAGAGTAGCGGTGGACATATATTTATTTAATTAAAATATTTATTTTATGACTAAGGGCAAACATTTATTTGAGAGTGAATTACGAAGATAATGCAGAGGCGGAGTGATATATAGAATAATAAAATTAAGTAAAGGAACATGTGGTACGCTTTAGAAAGGCGATATGGAATGGCAGTATATTGAAACTGCAATGCCGTGAATGAGTTTATGAGAATGTCGGGCTGGTCTCTGCCATCAGCCCGACAAAGTAAGGTGTCACATAAGCATAACCAGGGACAAGCGGTCCTTGTCGCAGTTTTCTGGCTGGCTGCATGACGTCGTCAAGTCCTACGGGAGCATTTATTATGTCCGCTTGTGTAGGACGACTGGGGTTAATTTCAACCCTGAAGAATCCGGAAATTTCACGGCAGAATGGGTCATCGTGTCTCTAAAATGTAACACATGTATAATGTATAAATGATTATGATGAGATTTTAAATAGATTTCTAACTCGGCCCTACATTATCAACATTTACTAAAGAATGTTGGCGACTCTCAAAGAAATGTAATTTGATGGAATTATTCATTAAGATTTAATATATACAAAACATATCTAAACTGGGAATGATTACAACTAATATGCCAACCATTTGCGAAGTTGTAGACCCCTGCATTACAATAAATGAAGCATTGAATGCGTGTCGGTTTATATGAAAATTAAATTATTTATGAAAGTAATGTTAATGAAATCTGACACGCATTCATTATTTCAAGCGATCATAGATTTAAACTTTGAACATTGAGACAATTATTAGCATGCAATAATTAAATAATAAATATAGATAAAATGTAGATTTTAGAAATATGGACCCAAGAAAGATAGAATGAGGTAAGCTAGATTATTAGAGAAATTGACACATTAAGTTAATTATTCAATTTTAGTTATACAAATGGTAGTTTTTACATTTTACAATTTAGATAAGTAATATGAAGAATAGCTATAGCATGTTATTAGAGTACTCTAGAGTTTGAACACAGACAGGTACCTGTTTTATAAGAAGTTTTCTGATTCCATTAGTTTAGCAGCAAAAAGTTCACAAGTGGCAATTCTTTCTTGTATTTAGATATTTCATTTACTTTCACAGCAGCAGCAACTTTCTCATTTATTTCAGGCAGCAGATCTTCATGGTGAATTTATGATGGGCAATGGAAAGTTCGGCATCCAATAGGCCATCTCCTGATGGAGAATAATCTAGATGCTTTTACTCGGTCATACCTTGGCAGGAACAATTTATTTTTATATTTTGGAGACTCTCAGTGATCGAGAGCAAAGCTAAAGTTGAAGTCAATGTCTCCAGCAAGTCTAAGATGGCCTCTTTTTTTATCTTGATCTTTCACATTTTTGTTAAGGTATTTTTAGGTTCTACTTAATCTGCCCTGAGGATAATCAATGCATTTTGTTGGTTTTAATTAAAGAAAGCTGCCGTTCTATTGTTTACATTTTACATTTACTAATTACATTTTGGGGAATTTTTCTTTAATTAATCTATTATCTATCACTGACCAATGCTTTTAAATTTCAAAGACAAAAAGGGAACATAAGATCATTTTAACTTTTAATTAAATATTACATCAGATTTTTTTTTTAGAATTATTATTAAATGAAATTTAAACAAAGCATTAAATAAAATTATACAAAATTATATAACTAAAAGAAATCTAAATTATATTATTTTATCCCTATTTATTGCCTTTAATTTGAGATTGAAATGTGTGCATGTTTGTGCTTAATTCGACATATATTTATACATTTTTAATATTGCTACACACACAATTCGATACCAAAAAGTCTAAATTTGGGCGGGATAGACCGGTCAGTGAGAGACGACAGAAAAAGGTGAAACTTAAGATTCGAATACGAATCTTACTGTTTCAATATTAGTGTTTATATTTGAATGCTTCTAAGAGACTATGAAACAAATTCATTTTTGGTCAAAAAAAGAAGTAATTTAATATAGTTTGATTTTAAAATCATGTTTTTTTGAATACCAGAAAAACTGGAAAATAACAGGAAAGTAATTTTTTTTTCTAAAAGCCTGATCTTTTTAACAATTTGCTACATTCAAATAAAATATTTAATTACAACAATCTCTGTTTTAGTCAAGTAAAAGTTAATATTTTAAACATTAACTATTTGTTAAAATCATATAAAAAAGTTATACATTAATCAATATTATAGGTCTATTGTGTATCTGTATATATAAATATATGTAATCGTATATGTGCTTGGGTTAAAATGAAGATTTTTAAGACAAACATATAAAATAAAATATTATCCATGTACAGTCATGTAAGTATTTTCTTATGCAATATTGTAATTCAAATAATTCTTTTTACATTTTTTCCAGCAAAAACTTATTATTATTACAGTTTTGTCTGTACCATGCAGTCTTCATCAGATGTGCAAAATTCAAATACACATAACAATATAACAATTACATAATACATTTGATAATAATAATAAAAAGTTTTTGCTGAAAAAAGTGTACGAAGAATTATTGTATATGAAGATAGCAGAAATAAAGAAAAGGAAAAAGAAAAGTGTTTAGAAGGATTATATATAAGTATATTCTTACTTATATTTTGGGTGGATCACATCTGTCAATCATTGAGTAATAAATATTATTTTAAAAAACTATTATAGAATTTCTACAATAGCAAGACTAATGGTTCAATCAATAGTTGAATGTAATTACCTTTTATTATGATCATCTACTTTTATATTTTAAGAATTTTCTTTCTTGCTTTTTTTTATCAATTGAATCATTATTATTAAAGATATTTCTGCTTGTAATGTCTTTATAATGATTTTTAAATAATTTTTAATACTCAGTTGGTGGAAAATGTAATCCAGCTGAAATGTTGGTATTATAGTAGTGTCAACTTAAATAATATGTTATATATGTATGTGTAAGTAAGTAGTACTCATTTACGATTTGAAAGAATTGAAAATAATTATTAGATCATCTAATAGAAACTTTCATATAACAGCACGCTAAAGTTTTATAAATTTTAATTTTCAGATCACTATTTATTGGATCTTTGTTATTAAATATTAAATATAATAAATTAATATGTCAATCACTTGAAAAATGAAATTAATTATATTTTATGTATTCATTATAATAATTAATTTTTGCATCACTTTATTTCCCAAAGCAGAGCCATTATGTATTCATTTTCAACAATCTTGAGAAATATGAAATCATTAATTAAAGATAAACAATATTCACCTATGATTTAATAATTTATTATTATACATAGCATATAATAATTATCATAAGAGATCTTTTTGTGAGGATTTACTGTTTTAATGGAAAATTACATTACGTGATCTAATTTTTATTTTTAATAATGTTACATCATAGATTGTAATTTACATTTAATCCCCTCTTTTCTTCCATAGCGTAAGCTTGTGGTTAAAACACCTGTAGAGGTCCCTACTATTGCATTTTATACGCATATTATCGAGGTTATAGTCTGAGTAAATATTACTACGTAATCAATGTGCGTTTAATAAATTTATAATTACAAATTTAATTAGTAAGTAATCTTTTTCAAGGTTATTAAAAATGAATACTTAGTTGCACTGTCTAGGGAAGTAAAATTACATTATTATTGAAAATATTTGAAATATGATTAATTTCATTTTCATAAGTCTTTAGTATTTGACTTTGTTATTATATTTAACATTAAATGTCTAGAAGAAAAGATTTTTTGTTGATTAATGAATAATGATTTGGGGATTGACATTTATGAGTCTTCACTATGGAATATTTTATTAAATAAATTATAGCCATTTTCATATATGTATACTGAAATGAAAATGGAAATTTTCTGCTTATTTTTCTACATACAATTCAGCTGTTATGTCATCAAGGAAATATTTAAAACTGATAGTTGCACCCTGAAATGCCATAATCAGATGATGATGAGCAATAAGGAGGAAGAGGAGGAGAAGAAAAAGAAAAAAAAAGAAGGAGGAGCAGGAGAAAAAGAAGATTTTGATCCATATATTAACTAAAAGTTTAAAAGTGAGTGAGTCAAAAAAATACTTTTGACTTTAGCATGTAAATTCTAGATTTAATTGATTGCCTGATTACATTAAAGCTAAAGTATATTTAGAAAAATGTATAGAAATTCCCATTATAATTTAATATTTATATCTATACAAGCTATAAAAATATCAATACAGTTTCATTTATTTATGATTAAAAATATTGAATAAAAAAAATAGAAATGAATAAAAAATAAGAAATTTTGATTTTAATGTTTCTCTTCACAAGACAAGTTTGAGAATAGTATTAATAATACCAAAAAAGTAACAGTAAAAGTAAAGTATTCTGGGAAGATTATAAATTTAATAAAATATTATTTCTAAGCATTGCTTTCAACCAGTCAGTCATAGTTCTAAAACTAATATTGAAATCGTTTGAGCAGATTGTTTTCATCTTTTTAGATATATGTGCTACAAAAGGATGGCTGATCCATGCATTAATATTATTAATGTTTTAAAGATGAATAGAATCTTTAAAGTTTTATTTAATATATTAATATTATATTCTGAATTGAGTAATTCAAATTGATTAATTCTAACTCTCCAAGTAGTTTATAAAATATATATAATAAACCATATGTTGCAATTTATTTTTATGAGTCTCGGCCAACTGTGCTTCAAGTTTAACACAACAAAGGCAGACCCTAGTATTGAATCTGTACTTTTGGAACATGAAATAGAGTCTGACCACAATTTTGATCTTCATGATATTGAGGTTGTTGTGCTGAGCATAATGATCGAAAAAGAAAATAACATCAACACAATAAACAAGAATGACTGATGAATTACATTATCATATAAACAGTATATATAAATTATTAAATTGTAAATTTTATTTATATCAACTTATAGTAATTCTAAGAATATGACTGACCTGTTCAAAGGCAATGCATAGAAATAATACCTTTACTATTATTTATTTTATACTCAAATTAAAGAAAGAAGTATTTTATTGATTTATAATTTATCGGATTAATAATTTATAAATTTAAAATATTGGTCTTATTCCAGATTTCACTATTATGCCATTGTCAAAATTAGTTTTTAAAAACTGGTAAATTATTAAATATTAAACCATTTATAAATATAAATTATCATCAATAAGAATTTTTTTATTATACATAAGAAAAAAAAGAAATATGAATGACTTGATCAAAAGCAATATTTAGGAATAATTTTTTATTGAATTTATAATTTTTTCAGAATAGTATGAATTTACTATTATTTTTTTATACTCAAATTAAGAAAAGAAGTATTTTATTGAGTAATTAATAATATCAATTAAAGTTTAAATGAAACTGAGAAAAAAGATATTTTCCCAACATCTTAGAAATAACCCGAAGAACATTCATTCTTATTCTTTTTAGAAATGATTTCAGGAATTAATTTGACATTATTATTAATAATTTCAACTAGTTTATATTTTTGGAGCTCTAATTCCAATAAAAAAATCTATGTACAAACAAAGAAATTCCTAAGCCAATGTAAATAAGAACACTATCCTTTGTGATTTTAGTTGAATTCTCTACAATAGTAGTCATGCACTGAATAGAATTAAGAGATATGAACCTAATCAGTTCTCTGCTGTTAAGCTTATTAATATAAAGATATTTATGGAAATTTTTTTCCTAATTGTAAATGTATATATACATTGGAATTTTGAGCTTTGCTAATGAATCTAGGCTCTCAGCTATTTAATCTGTTTAAATATATAAAATAAAAAAATAAAGGAAAATTTTTCATTATCTTAATTTTATTGCAAGATTACTTTATCAAAGCTTCATTTACAATTAGATGCCAATTCACAGTAAAATTATTTCAAATAGTTTTATAAGTTCTGCACATTACTAAAATTTATTTTGATATTTTATTGTATTAATTTAAACTTATTTATGGTTGAGGTAGTTTCAAGTGTTTAAACTAAAAATATGTTCTTTCTATTTAGTAAGAAATTTTAGTGTTTAAATTAAACAGTAACAGTAATTGGGTCTAAATTTTAATATCAGATATTAATGTTAAATTTACTTACTTATAATAGAATAATTCTGTCTAAATTAGCTATTAGCAAGAGCATATTCATTTAAGCTAATATCATTAAGATTAAATAGATTAAAATAAAGCTAAATTGATTAATTTAAAGGATGAAGAATTAGTTTATTAGTATTAAAATAGTTATTAATTTTCAGATGAAACAATTTGAATAAACATGTATGTGAGTATGCTTGCATTTATTAATTTTAGTTTACTCTTCCTTGTTTTATAATGATAAATATTATTTTTAAATATCTTTAATTTAATTAAAATTTTATGTTGAACCCTAGTGAACTTCTAATTAATTTAGTTAGTCAAAATAGTTATAAAAGAGTGATGTAATGTTTTTTTTAAACAATATATTTCTTTTATTGTGATTAAATTTATTTTATCATAATAATTTTACTTTCTTAAAATAATTATTTTAGATAGTATATGTTAATTAAGATGTCTGAAGAATATGTAAATGAGTTTCTATTTTTAGTTTAACTGCACAAATACAAAATTGATCTTTAAACTCAAAAGTGGGACAATTAAAGAAAGTAGTAAAAAGATGTTTTTCCCGTCAATCAAAAACAATGATCTGACTAGGTGTATAAAAGGTCCACACACACAGCAGACTAGGATTACAAAGAGTGGACTACACACTATGGAAAATACTACAAACTAATGATCTCCTAGCAGAAAAACAGACACGCAAAGAAGAAAGGAACTTGAGTATATCTCAACTATAGAATTAATTATATGTTCAAAATTTTAAACTTTTTTTTATTTTAAAATAGCATGTGTTCTTAAGAAGCTTTAAATTCACGTACTAAATTTTAATTTGAAGTCACTGGGAATCCAAAGTCAACACTATTTAAAAAGCAAAAACAAATGAAGATGTCAAACAATTATTCACTCCTTCTTGCTGAAATATAATTCGATACTGGTACATTATGAGAATTACATGTAGCTTGTCCTGTTCATGTAAGAATTCTTCTTTATTTTAAATATCATAGTTGCAAAGAACCTTATCATAAATATAATGTTCCTTATATCTTAGAAATAAAATTATTGGGAATTTATATTTTGCAATATTTATAAGAGCTCATTAATATTTTAAAAGTTGTATTTTAATATTTAAAGGAGCACCAAATCCTCAAAGACATAAATGCTTTATTTTGATATTTTACCATATATTGTTTTAATGTTTTTGATAAACTGTTCCTTTTGGATAAATTTATTTATCTTTTAATAAATGAACGTATTTATTAATTCAAGATGAGTGAATTTTTGCAATAAATTAAAAAATGACATTTTAATTACTCTAAACAATTAGTTATTTATTGTCTTTGCTGGAAAATGAAAAAAATCACTTGTTTATATTTTTACCTTATGCTTAAGATAAACTGAACAGGAGAAAATGTATTTTAAATCTACTCTTATGTTGTAAAGATGTTGCCATTACAGTTCTAGAAAATTATGGTTGTAAATTAAATACCATTAATTTTTAATAAAACTTACTTATCATATGCAGACCTAATTTAAACAAGCTTGTATTACAAATGTTATATAAAGAGCTCACTAATAAGCACTTAACAAGCTTTGCAGAATATCCACAACCCCAGACCAGTTTCTGCTATTGTCTTCCCCAGTGAGGTGCTAGGATATTCAAGCATTAGATTAAAAATACCAGAACAAGTCCAGTACTTTATCTCATGGATAACTATTAAGCAGAAAATCTAAAATTTTCGGACATCCATATGTCTTTCAATTCAGCTATCTAACTTAAATAGCCATATGGGACTGAACTAAGTTTGTACACACCATATATTAATAGCTTTAGCAATATAAAATCACCAAAGCTTTAATATCAAAAAATAAAATGACAAAAAATCAAGTCAGGTGTCACATGACCTAATTTAAACAAGCTTGTATTACAAAATGTTATATAAAAAGTTCACAAATAAGCTCTTAACAAGCTTTGCAGAATATCTTATAACCCCAGACCAGTTTCTGTTATGGGCTTCCTCAGTGAGATGTTAGGATATTCAAGCATTAGATTAAAAATACTAGGACAAGCCTAGCACTTTATTTAATGGATAACTATTAAGTAGAAAATCTGAAATTTTCAGACATATCTAACTTAAATAGATATATGGGACTGAACTAAGTTCAGATATACCATGTAATAATAGCTTTAGTAATATAAAATCACCAAAGCCTTAATAGCAAAAAATAAAATTTCAAAAAAATCAAGTCAGATATCAGATGACCTAATTTAAACAAGATTATATTACAAATAACTCACAAATAAGCTCATAACAAGCTTTGCAGAATATCCCTAACCCCAGACTGGTTTCTGCTATTGGCTTTCTCATAAGCTGTATGGCTATTATTAATGTGTAAAAGGTGATTTATAAAATTGCTCTCTTTCATTCTGGAAGGAAACCTGCTTAATTAAAAAAGAAATCTTTGATCCCAGACCTCTGTATTTGAATGTGCTACTTGATAAACAAATGAAAAATCAGCTTAATACTATAATATAAATTGTTTTCCTGAAGTTTGTGATGATGGTGTTTTAGTTGTCTTTATATATTGGACAATTTCCATCATCTAATATGAGTATTGAATGTCTTTAGAAAAATTTAACTTAATTTAAATATTCCAAGTACATTCAACTGTTAGTAATATCACACAGGTTAGTATATGCACAACATTTTGAGAGGTATTATTCTCCCCTTTTCATAAGGTGTTGTGGGCCTAGCATATGGATCAAACATGGACTCTTAGATTTTTTGAGTATTGAATTTTAAGGTAACACTCTAACCAACTGAACCATGCTGCCAAAGGCAACAATCAGTAGAAATTTCATATACTTGTCTGTGAGGTTTCTCCTTATTTCTCCACTTTTTTCTAATAGCAAAGTTGATTAGTGGTTTCCATACATTATATATAATTACACTACAAAGGCTAAACTTGAAATGCTGGAAAGAAAAAACTGTATTTATGAAATACCATGTGAATGTGGAAGAATGTATATTGGTGAGACCAGTCATCCCATTGCAAAGCACTTGCAAGTACACAAACTAATGATTAGAAGAGAGAAAACATGTGTCTAAGGTAGCAGACCATGTATGGATCAATGAATATATGTTCAATTGGGAAAATACAAATATATTGAAGAAAAGAAAATGTACAAAAAATAAAATTTTAAGAATCTGCTCACATAAGAATAGCAAACAATCACATAAGTCAATATAATATGACTGTACATAATGTATGGAAACCACTAATCAACTTTGCTATTAAAAAGTGGAGAAATGAGGAGGAACCTCATAGATAAGTATATGAAATTTCTACTGACTATTGCCTTTAGTAGGATGGCTCAGTTGGCTAAAGCATTATCTTAAAACTCAATGCTCAAAGAATCTAAGGGTCAGGTTTAATTCCTATGATCATACTATCACTGGTAAGACCAGAAACAATTGAAGAAGAGAGAATAATATCTCTCAAAACATGCATATACTAATGTGTTTGCTATTACTCACAGTTGAATGTATTCAGAATATTTAAATAAAGTTAAATCTTTCTAAAGTTATTCAATACTCATATTACAAAAAAAAAATCAAGTCATGTCACATGACTTAATTTAATAAGCTTGTGTTTACAACTGTTATATATAGAGCTCACAAAAGGTTGGGGGTATTCTACAAAGTTTGTTAAGAGTTTGTTTTGTAAGCTCTATATATAGTACTCATATTAGATGATGAAAATAGTCCAACATATAAATACAACTATAATATAAATTATTGGAACTTGACTTACTTAATTATATATTTAAATATTTCTTGAACTTGAATGGCCATTTTTGATATATCTGTGTGTGTTTATATTTAAGGAAATCTTATGTAAAATAATTTTCAATGCTGTGCATCTATTTTAGATTGCTTTATTATCAACAAAGAGAGAAATATTATATGCTTACTGAAAATGGTGAAATCTCCATGATAAATAATTATAATACTTTAAGAATTTGGTAAACTGGTTATAATTTAGAATTATAATTTTATGTATTTATAAATCATTATGTACTTGTCTTATGTATTCTTGCTAAACATAACTTACACATTAGTGTTCAACATAATAATTAGATGTTTACATAATATTGACTAATTTATTAATGGTATATAATGATTTAGTATTCTATCATATTAAGAGTATTGCTTTATCTCCTATTGTAAGTCATTTATTTATTTCTGTAAATACTTATATGTAAACCATTAAAAGATGTATTTTCCTATTTTATTATTTATTACAGGCTATGTTTTATTGTCAGATTTGATAACTATCTTATCAGTTTTATACATCAGTTAATAATTATTAGATTTATTAAGAGATATTAGTTTTTCTATTGTATATCTTGCCAATTTATATTTCCAAGGGATGGTAGTCTTGTATCTCTCTTGATAATATGATTTATGATAGCACATATATTTTATAAAAAAATGTTAGCCTTGGTTTTTTCTTCTTAATATTTTCCATGAGCCTATATATTTTTAGATTTCATGTTTGTATAAAAACTTTGTTTAATGCAACTCTTGTTGATCCTAGTATTTGTTATGGTGTATTCCCACTTTTATGCTCAGAGACAAATGTCCTGGTATATTTACTTACACTCAGTATGTAGGTGTGTCTTTTGGGTTCTTGCCATTATTATGTTTGTTGCTTTATTGATGTTTTTCCCTCAGAAGTATCACATTTTTGTATTGAAATCATATATGGTGTAGTATATATATCTTTATTATTATGACAATTAATGTGGTTATTGGTTTGACTACTCTTAGTGTAGAGAGATGGTCTTGTTGTATAAAGCTGTTCTGCTGTGCTTTGCCAGCATTAGAGAATATAAAAGTGATAATTACTTTATTCAAATTTTTAAAATTGTATTTATAAGACTAAATAAGCAACATATATTATCATTACATATTCAGTCAATCACTGGATTGGTAAAACATAAATAATATTTAGATTTAGTCATTGTTTAGGACAATATTATGGTGTGAATGTATGCAAATGTGAAACTTTTTAAAATAATCTTTAGGTTAGTAAAAAAAATTATCAGTTAAAAAGATATAAAATTATCACAAAAAATATTGTTTATGTTAGTCAAACTTTATCAGGTAGAAGAATATAAAACTTGTATAATAATGCATGTGTTAACAGCTTTTATCATTTAGGAAGATATAAAAAACTTGTAATAATGGTATACCAATATTAATTTAAACTTTATTAGTCCAGAAATGTGAAATTCTTTTTAACAATTGCATTTTTATATTGGATTATTTTCATCACCTAATATGCATATTGAATGTCTTTAGAATAATTTAACTTGATTTAAATATTCCAAATACATTCAACTGTTAGTAATAGAAAAACAAACAGGTTAATATATGTACAATGTTTCAAGAGGTATTATTATTTTCTCTTCTTCAGGTGTTGCTGGCTTGACCATTGGGATTCAAACCTGGATCCTTAGATTGTTGATTATTGAATTTTAAAGTAATGCTCTAACCAACTTATAGAGTTTGTATCGGTAAACCAAAATAAACAATGGTTAATTAAAATGTAATTTACTAGTTTATTTTTTTACAAGTTTAAACTACAAACTTTGAATTTGTATTTATCTAGTATGAAAAAAAATGCATTGTATTGTATTTTAACAGCAAGCTTACATTTTGTGATTTCCTACAGTGTTATTGTTGAATTGTCTTATTGTAAATAAATGTTATATTTTGTTGTTATTTCCCGCCTCTTACGAGGCTCCTCGTAGACATCTGACGTCACTCTAACTCTGCCAGTTCTTATGCTAAAATATTCGTTAAACAGGTATTGAATAGGTTTTTAAAAGTTCTGTAAGATGGTGCCCTCTTCCGAATTATTTTACAAGTAAAAAATAAAAAAAAACGCATTTAAACCTAAACAAAGAAAGAACATCGGTTGTAATTGGTTGTTAGTGAGCTCTCAGCCAAAAAAGACATTTTGATTGGCTGGAAAGAACAAAGAAACCACCTGATCAAAGAAAATAAAGAAAAATGCTGAGATTTTCATTTCGAATATGATTTAAATTATTATAAAAGAATATTTTGAGAAATTAAAATTATTTTCAGAGAGAATACTAAAAAAACAAAATTATTTTCGAAAAATATCGAAGATTTTTGTAAAAATATTGAAGATTTAGTAAAAAGAAATATTTACTTTTCTATAATGTAAAAGTCGACCTTTTTGTTTATATTATAGCTTTTATGTTGCCGAAATTGAATATTTTAGAATAAATAAATAGCAATTTATTTTTGAAAGAACTTTCGTTCTCTTCATAACCTGAAAAATTAGTAATATACTTTTTATAAACGTATCTGAGTTGAATTTAATATTATAGGCGAATATGTTTTAACAATAGGCTTTGTCTTCAGTTTGTGAGTTGGCCAATTAAAAGATTTGATTTTTACCTCATACAACCAATAATATAATTAGCGGTTAAAAGGTTAAAGTATCATTCTATTCATATATCATTTTTCCAGAGATGTAAACATTATTTAATTCATGATGCAGTTATATTTTATTCTAATTATTCAGAGTACATTCACATAGATTAAAGATAATAAATCATTTAGTTAGAATGAATTATAGATTTTGGGATTGCATCTAAGTAATAAAATATTTATCAATTTTCTTAAAATTTTCACTGATCACTATAATTTAATAGCAATTATTTAAAGAAGACTGCTTTTGCAATGAATTATTATCTGCTTTATTTAAGATTATTAGCTGATTACCATAGTTATTTAAAATGATTAACTTATTTAAATCTTTAAGAAAATTGGTTTAAGTTGTTAATGGAGTTTTCTGAGTGGCCATAAAATCCTTTATTTATTTACTCTAGGCATACAAGGAGATTATTATATTAGTCCAAATTAAGAGTTTTCATGCATTTTATTTTTAATTAAAATATTTTCTAATAAAATTTATTAATTATTCTTATTGTACAGTAGGAAGACCTTATCTTTAGAATAAGTGTGTATCCTCATCCTTTTCACTAGGATACTATTCATTTGCCTCACAACTTATAAATAAAATAAAAGATTGAGAAATTTAATATTAAGAATATTATAATGAACTCTAAGATCTTATTATCATAATTCCATGCTAAGACAAAATTATATTTTATAAAAGTATTGGGAAAGATTTAAGAACATGATTATTCTTTATCTAAATCTTGAACTGTGGATCTGATCATCGCAATATGATGGAATAGTGGTCATAAAGATGTAAGATTATTTATTGGAGAAAGGTAATAAAAATTATTATGAGAAGGAGAATGTATTATAACCAAACTACTCTTGATGTATGCTTTAATATTAAGAACTTCTATAGTTTAAAAATGAGTGGAGAATTTTACTCCTCTTAATTTTAGTGATTATTAACCTATTTATAATATTTGGTTATTATCATTTTGATCCCTGTAGCTCTTATTATTACTGGCATATATCACTAATAGAGAACCCTGATCTTAGCCTAATTTTTATAATATCTCTTTCTAATTTTCTCAGTTATAATATATATAATAACAGTCAGGGATGATCATTGAGTCTTACCGTATATGCCATACAGGGTGCCACTAGGCTATTTGAACCAGGCAAATTTATAGAGTAGGCCAATACGTGCTGTTAAGATCTAACTTTTACATATATATTTTATTCCGAACATCAGCCCTAGTCACTAGCTTGTGGAGCAGCAGAGATAATGTATATATTATTTATTTAAAATATATCTTCAATATTAAAAAAATAAAAGCCACTGCCATTAATTAACACACAAACATTTATTAACGCACATATAAATAAAATTGAGGAATAAAATTTCTTTAGATGTTAATATTAATTTTTAAATTTAAGTTACTATTTTTAAACAATCCACACAGATGGACATTTTATAAAAGTTTGTTTTATAACATTGAGTATAGATTGGCTACATATATTTCTCACCTAAAAACTTTTCAAAACAATCATTCAATCTCAGAATAAAAGTCCATAGCCAAAACAATGCCTGCTTCCAGATATATAGTCACAACCAATGCAATATGAAGATGCTAGCATAAAACCACACTGACAGGAATGTGCATCTCACAGTGTGATATTATTTGAAGGACATGATCCTCATCTAGTACAGGAATGTGCGACTGTCTGGTGAAGGAATCATGTATATAAAATAATTAAAGAAAAGTGCTACATATGGGGAAGAGCGGTCTATCTGCTGACTTATAGTCCCTATCCATAGAGCTAAAAAAGGGTCAATGGCATAGGAAATACAGCTGCATCCATTGCAATGCAATGACTACATCTTTGAGTCATGCATTTAGTTGGGCACATTGCCCTGTATGCTAAACATGCTTCACATTACATTGATATAAACACCCATATATCCCCCCACCAGCATCGACCTAACTACAAAACAAATAGCCTGAAATAAAAGCCCTTTAAAATAAACATAAACGATTAAAATATAAAGTTATTGATGGAATTGCAGAGGGAAATTTACAATAAACCCAATGGCATTCATCATAAGATGCCACATTGACACCAATAACTTAAAGATATACAAATAAATATATTTTTTAGATACTCAACATGAGGTATTGTATTTACAGAATATTATATATTTTAATCAATATGCAAAAATAAATAAATAATTAAATGTTAATGAATCTATGCAGCCATCTACACCCAACTTAAATTTAATACATTTAAATAATTTAGTCAATTAACACATAACAAAAAAAAAATCAAAATTATTAATTAAATATATACAGAAAAAAATCATAATAACTGATTTTGAATTCTTTAGGTCAGATGAGAGTTTTTATTTTCAATTATTCATTGCAAATTTAGAAGAAGTTCCTATTAGATAAGCAAAAAGAGTTTATACTTTCCGGATTCTGCAGATTTAGAGGTCCATCTTCATGATCACTTATTAGATTGCTTGTCCTCTTTAAAACGAAGCTGCTACTTGCCATTCCTTTTGGTCCATAACTGTCATAGGGAAGGCTCAGCTAGTTGTCAAAAAATTAAACCGATTGCAGAATCCTATATTGCAAAATCTGCAATATAGCTACCGTTCATATATAGCTTAATAGTCAGCCTATCAGACAACAATTTTTAATAATAATATTTTTGGCTTTTTTATTTTTATTAGCCTCTTATCAGCAAATTTTCAGATTCAACGAGCAAGACACCACTAATCCTAGAGTCAAATTTTTGGATTCAATGCTGTGGCTTGGTGCTTCCATTGGTCAAGCTAATTCTTTTTTATTCTTTTATCTGACCTTTTAAATTATTTTAAGTGCCCCAGGGGCTAGTTTTCAAAAACAATTATTTAATTAAAAAAAAATCATTTCCATTTTCTAAGATTAAACATGATAGAAATCATTTACTTCTATTTTAAAAAATATCAATCTTTACTTTTTTTTACAAAAAATACTTTCAAATACTTTTAATTTTAAAATAGTTTTTAAAGTTGTCCATCTGTGCAAAGGATGATATTGACATTTGTACAGTTTATCTTTGGGAGAATAACCTCTTGATTGGTGGAAGAAATGGATATTATATATTAAGACAGCCATCAACAGTAGTGATATTTCCATAATCAGATTGGCCATCTTCCTTACCTATGCGGTCTGGATTATCAGATACCAATTTGTCTTTGAACAAAACACCCTCAGTGCCCAGAATGCCTACATTGGAATAATTAAAAAAATTAAAGACAGAGACAAAAGGCTTACACCTTCAAATTTATTTTGGGACACATGGAATAAGGTTTTGTTTTTATAAACAATTCTTCAAAGCATATCTCAAAATTATAAGGAAACAACTTGTTTGGGACTAGAATCAGAGTGGCTTCTTTGAAGCAAAAGACATTGTAGTTCAAAGTCATGTAAATTTAATTTAACAGTTGTAACAAATTTTTTTTTTCTTGTCTAATAAATTATGTTTTTTTTAAAAAAAAGAGGGATAATATACAAGAAAATAATCTGCTTTACTACAATTCTTTTTCTCTATGTGGTTCTTTCAAATCAAGTGGTTAATATTCAATTTAAATTCAAAAGTACAACTTTCATTAAGTATTATTTTTTTTATATTAAACTAGTTTAAAAAAAATTTCTTGGGAATATAAAGAAAAAGATGACTTCAGCAAGGTATATCACCCTATGTTTTCAATTAACTAACTTTAGATTTAATATTGTCATTTAAAGTGCATACGTGCATCTATAACTCAAGTTTAATTTACCTAATCTTAATCTTTAGTATTAATGAAAAAATGAATTGTATGAATTTTACTATTTCATGGGAAAAGTTATGCTGAATTTTTTAACCAAAACATTTCATAAACTCTAGATTAAAAAAATTCTTCTGACTATAGAAAAGTAAAACTCAATGGAAGGATGTGTGTGTCTAACTTAGTATAACATGCCATAAATTATTATTAGTGAATGAGAATTATATCTAACCATTCATATCATTAGGATTAAGGAATTGAATGTGTGGCTTATATAACTAATGGATAACTAATCTATATTAAATGTGCATATAACTTAAAGCAAATAAAAGAGCATGAATATTAAATGTGTACATTTTCTCATTGTTCTCTTGATTTATACTTAACCTATCACTAAAATGTATTGTCATTTAAGGAATTATGTAGAATCAGATGAATATCATAAATTAACTAACTATTCACCTAATGGATGGCCTTTGATAAATTATTATGAATCCCTTGATAAATGTAATTATAGTCAATGTTAATTGGTGGAAAAATAATGTTCCTTTTGAATTTCGCAAAACTGATTGCTGAGTTTTAAGATGCAAAACCACCAGTTAATTAAATGATAAATTATTACTAGTAATCTGCAGCAGTAAATGTAATTTATTTCGAAAGGAAAATATGTTGAATACTGCAAATGCTATACCATCAGCAATTTCAATTAGCTATTTGCTAAGAACTTTAGAAACTGCTCTTCAATTGGATTCAAAAATGCGTATTGTCTGTAGTGAGGGAATTTGTCTATGTCTACTAACATCTATTCATTTGTAGTTATTATTATTATCTTCATATATGTCAAAGAGGCATTATTTACAGACTGTATAAATGGTCATTTATTTTCCAGCTAAAGAAGATTTACCCATTCCTTTTGTTGTTAGTGTATGGTAGATAGATAGATCAATTAATTTTTCTTTTTTTAATTATTATTTTCTTTTGCTCCACGATCGTCTTGGATATGTGTAATATGAAAAGTATTGTACTGGGTAATTGATTGTTATTTTGAAGTAATTTTTTTATATACATGTATTTTATACACCTATTTTAGCAATAGAAATATTTATTTGCTATTATGAAGCTATAAGCTAATTTAAAGAGTGGTAATTGCATAAAAAGTATTATTTTATCTTTGCATTGTCAGAAATGATGAGATTTATTTAATAATAATTATTATACTTCAAATTTGATCCATTTGTATTTCATCATGAATTAGAGATTTATTTTCAATTTATTAGTTAATGTTGGTATAATATCTACACATTGAATACGATTTGAAATTATTTTGTGCATCATTATACATATGTGTGTCTGTTTTGTGCAATTCATTTATATAAGTCGCTTGACTTGTATTTGTCCAGTTGGTTTTGGATGATGTAATATGCCAAAGGAGATGAAAGAATTAGGAATTTATCTAAGAATGAATTTATTTTTTTTAATGTTTAGAATGAAATGTGTTAAGTAGCTATGAGGGAAGAAATCATTAAGGATATATATTATATGGTCAGGGATTGAGAGAGCTTTCCCTTAATTTATTTAAATACTTATCATGAGTGGATTATATTTCCTAGATTAAGCATTTGTATGAAGTGAAGCAATGTATTTCTCTTGTTTTCAGTGATGAGACTGAGTTCACACCAATATTGAACCTCTGAGTAAGGTTAAGGAGTCACTATATTTTGTCATTTAGATTATTAGAATTAAGAAGGTCTCCTTGTCCCTCATGTGTCCATTTGGAATGTTTTTCCATCCTATATTCATAGCCATGTGTAATGTGGTTTGTCAATTAAAATAAAAGGTAGAATTAATCTTTTTTATGGAACATCTAAAGCAGTAGTGTTAAAGTCATTGGTTGGTCTATGGCATCATCTGTATTATGATATTTTATCTCTTAATTTCATAAGCAAACTGATGGGCTGTAGCTGTGTTAATTATATTATTACAGGTGGCAAAATATAGAAGCATGCACAAAATACTATTGATTATGGAAGAGATCTATCACTGGATTTGTAAGTCTTGGGTAAATATTTCAGATCATATCATACTAATTTATTTTAAATCATTAAATCATCAGAATGATTTATCCTCATCTTGAATGAGTAAACAAAAAAAGGGAGGAAAGAAAGTATAGCTAGTTAATAGAACTGTTCAATTGACTTATAGAAAATAGGGTGACATCTCTAACTCATATGTTTGGATTCAAATTGTTGGTTTGATTGACACAGAATATTAGAATTAGCTGATGACACATATAGGTGAAATAAAAGTATAAAGATGTTTCTTTTAATGTTTAATTACACCAATGTTAGTTTGTTAATAAATGTTTAATAATGCATATTACAATTAGCTAATAATATGTATATGTGTAAAGTAAAAGTATAAAACATTTATTTTGACTACATAATATAATAAATGTTTTATTTATTAAAAACTTTGTTGAGAGTTATTCTTTTACATGCATTTGTATTCTTAGTTTTCACACCTACACATCCAACATGATATAATTGTACTATTTCGTGAACTTAATAATGAACATGTTTAAATCTGATATTATTTTCTCGATCCAAACATTATATGAAATGCCTAATTATTTTATGAACTTCTGGAGAAGTTTACGTACTTTGTTATTATTTACATAATGATTTGAAATAAAAAGGTACTCTATTTCTTTTGTTGTCTAACTACTATTCCATTAGAAGAATACTCAATTGTATGTCATTACTTTTTATGGTGGTAATTTGTAGCTATTATATAGTATGAATTTCTAAATAAGTTATGTAATAAAATCCCTGAGGTATTCCCTATTGTTTCCAAGTAGATATTAATTTAATCACTTAATTTACTTATTATACAATAAAAGTATATCTTTGTTTCATTTAATTTAAAATTATTATACAGCAAAAGTTGATTAGAGCATTTAGATGATGAAAAGAGTTAAACTTGGATGGATGGACCTTTATCAATTTCAATTACTTATTAATTGCAAAACCAAGTAGATATTTTACTCTTATTGATTCATAATATTTCCTCCTGTACTTTATCTGCAATTTGCATATTATGGAACTCTATGTCCCCCTTGGCTAAGCTATAGTTGGATATTATTATAAGAGTCTCGATAGTAACTTAAAATAGAGTCAGATTATTAGTTTATTCTATTATTAATAGAATTGGCACCCCCATGTATTTATTCATAGGTGATGTAGGATTGGTATTGGGGGAGGGCTACAATATATATATATATATATATTGTAACGGGAGAAACATCTTTGAGATTCGCATATACTGACCATGGGGGTGCCACTAGTCCGAAAATAGGAACTAGACATTTATTTTAAGGGTGGACAGGATATGCGAATCAAAATGCACCGAACTAAACTTAGGGAGGAACAAGATATCTTAACTATTGTTTAGACAGTTGAGAAATCAAAGCACAAAGACAAATGTCAGCCAAATTAAGTTTAAACAATTTATTAATTTTATTAAAAGTCGGGCAATAGAGTGAAGACATCTAGCCCCGAATACAAAAGTGGCTTATAGTAACATATGTGTATTTACCAGAGAGTGCACTAGAGTACGACAAACATGAAGGCATTAAACATTTTGGCAAATTCTCTCACTTAAAATATAAGAAATGATTAGGATAATATCTTCTTGCTGGCCAGTTGTAAAATTACAAAACAAATAACAACTCTAGCTTCCTGAATCAGAGATAATAAAACAGTTACTGTCCTGCTGGAAATCAACAAAACCAGCATGGACATTCGAGCAGTAATATTCTAATTACTGTCATTAAAATGCCACAGGACTGCTGCACATAATACTACATTCAAAGTAAACATAGTTGATCTCACATACAAGACAGCAAAAGATTTTTGATTACGATCTCATGTAATCCAGAAAGAAACGACTACTTTCGGACAACTCAAAGAAATAACTTGACAAATAGCCAGCAAAAAGATTTTGTTGTTTGCACAAAAAAGTGCAAACGAAACATGCATAAAGATTCTTTATTTTACAACTAAAGGCAGGTGAATAAATAAAGACTACGAAAACTGCCAATGCGTTTTGTAATAGTTAACGATAGAATCAGGTATATATTAAACATATAAAATACAAGCTCCTAATGCACCCCCTGAAAAATGAATATTGCAAACAAACTTGGAATTTTAAAACTAAGATTCCAAGACACACTTTAAATACTAGAAAAAGTATATACAGATAATAAACAATTAAAAACAATTAATACCATTTTAAAACATACTTATCATTAGATTGAGTGGAGATTTAATTAAACACAATTTATTTACCCTGGCTAGAAAATAAAAAAAAGTTTAGCTCACAGTAAGGCAGAGTTCTAGTGATTTCATGAAGAGTGCGCACTTTTGATAATAGTTCATCTTTCAGGCGATTTCTCTTAATGTCAAAGGCAAGTGTTGAGGCAAATTGGGAATCCAGCTATGTCAGAGTTTTATGGCATGACTGAAGAACAGCTGGGAGCCTGAGGCTCATCTTTATTTGAATTAGCATGGCATCTTAAATTTTCCAATGTGAATAGCAGCATTTGTTGATATCTTGAAAGCAAAGTTCAAAGATCTCTTAAACGTTCAAACTGCTATTAATAAGAAGTCGAACTAAGCATTTTAAAACAGCTTCTTGATCCTCTCCTAACAAGCAATCTTCTCCTAATCTCTAGAATAATAGCAACCTTTCCTTTTTGGTGGGCTATAGTTACCTAGCTACATTTCCTGTGAAAAAACTTCCTTATTGACAAATTCTATACCTCAGTCAGAGCAAATATTAATTTCCCACTCAATCCAATTTAAGAATTCCAACCAGGGATTATTGTATCCAAAATAACAAATACAAAACTAAATCTCCGCTTTTAGACTTTTAGAATTAACTTTAAAAATGATTAAAAATAAAAGCAGCAGGAATATATAATTAGCAAGCTTGCCTGTTTTTAATCAAATTGATTAAAACAGGCGGTGAAAGTAAACTATTTTAAAATAAATCAATTCTATAAACAAAAATTAAAATGCCCTATTTAAATATAACTGAGTATATGTTTTAAAATAAATCAATTCTATAAACAAAAATTAAAATGCCCTATTTAAATATAACTGAGTATATGGTTTAATACACGTACGTTTTTTTTATTATTATTAAATAATAAGAAATTTTAACATTAATAATAAAACCATTGAATCGGAAATCAGTCCGGTTCATTATATATATTATAATGGTCGGGGATGATGATGAAGTATCCAGTCTTAACGCATCTGCCGACAGAGCACCACTAGGCTACTTTGAACCTAGAAAATTTATAAAGTCGACAGATACGCGCTGTTAAGATCACGGCCGTCAGCCCAAGTCACTAGCTCAAGTAGATGCAGAAACTTATATATTTAGTAAAATATATTTTTAATAATAAAGAATAAAAAAAAACAAGCACTGTCAGTTTTAATACTACAAAAAAGATTTTTATTTATGTATATACTTAATAACGCACAAACTTAAAAAAAAAATTTTTATAACAGAAGAAGAAAGTTGTTTTATTCTGTTTCATTAGTTATTATTTTATTTGTTTTTAACTTTATTTTTAATCTTAGAAATGTTGAGTATAGATGAGCTATCCAGACCACGCACCCAAAAGACTTTCAAACATTTGATTCCAAGCTAAAAATCCACAGCCACACCAATGCTTGCTTCCAGATATATATCAGCAACCAATGCAATATGAACATGTTAACATAGAATCATGCTGACAGGAATGTGCATCTGAACAGCATGATATTATTGGAGAAAACATGAGCTTCAACCAGTATAGGAATGTGCTTCTATCTGGTGAAGGGATCATGTATGTATTATAAAGAGAACATGCTACGTATGGATGGGAGAATGGTCTTATCTTGCCGACTTATCTTCTCAATCCATAGAGCTGGAATGGGTCAATGGCGCAGGAAATACATCTGTGTCCATTTTCAATGATATGACTACCTCTTTGGGGTCATGCATTCAGTGGGACTCATCGCCCTAGGTGCTAACACACTTCATATTATGTTGATGTAAACGTCCATATATCTCTCCATCAGCATTGACACAACTACAAAACAAATAGTCCGAAATCAAAACCCTCTTTAAAAGTAACACATTTAAACTAGTCTAGCAGCCATCTACACTCAACTGACATTTAAATCATTTTATTAATTTAATTCAAAACAACAATTTTTTTAGTTTAATTAAGGTTTTAAAATCATTTTTAAGATAACATTTATATTTTAACTTTTTTTTTTTCTACAAATATTATATAACCTACTTTTCTTTTAAATTAAATAATGCACAAATAACGATGTGTTTCTATTTTTTAAATTTAAGTTTGCAATTGCAAACCCCCTCCCCATTACAAACAGATCTTACACTTAGCATAAATGAAAACATATAACACATATTTTAAAAGATTACATTTCAATTTTTGATAAGACTTAAATTTTTAAAGTTTATAGAGTTTAGATTTGATTAAGAGAGAAAGTCTACAAATCATCTTTAAAGGAAAATAAAGTTCTGAGATTTTAAATTAAGAGTTGATAATGTTTTTTGTTTATAATGTATACTTTCCTTTCTTTCTCCGGGCTCATTCCTTTGTGATGAAGATCTGAATTTATAAAAGATCCATTTCTTGTGGGCGATGACAATTTATGAAGATGCATTTATGAAGATTTCTGCATATGGCACCAGTGGTTTGATCCTGGGATCCGTGAATAGGAAAGCTACCTTCAGCCGGCTGCACCGAAGGAAGCACGATGAAGCTCATTACATTTTTGGTGACGTCGATAATATTTATTTTAACTTTTCTGCAACAGACGAAAGAATTTAAATTTTTAATTTTTCTAATATCCAACTCTCCAACTCACTAATTATTGTTTTGGATTTCTTTTTATAGTCCTCAGGTACCTTATCTCTGGAATGCAGGATTCATCAAGCATATTTCATGTCTGTATTCCATTGGTTTATTTGGTTTGTGTCCAAGGTAAGATTTTGGGTTTTCCACTGAGGTCTGTGTCTATCTCTGGGTGGGAACTCTTATCTATTTTGTAATCATTTCTTTAATTGTGACTTTGCCTTAAGGATCTGTTTGTAATTTCTTTTTTTATAATTAAAAAAATCTTCACTATTATTAAAATCAAAAGGTTTTTTATTATATATTTTATTTAAAGATTAGAATCTTTGCTTCGATTCTATAATTTATTTATTTTTTTAAAGCTTATTTTAATATTTCAATCAATCTAACATATTAATAAATTAATAATTCGTTATTTGTGCATTTTGACAGTTTGTTTTTAATTCTGTATTAGATAAAAAAAGTTACTATTAAATTTGAATGTAACGAATATATATATATATATATATATATATATATATATATATATATATATATATATATATATATATATATATATATATATATATATATATATATATATATATATATATCCCGTTACAATATATATATTGCATGTATATATAAATTTATGTTTTAATTCACATATATACAAATATGTTGATTAAAAATGCATATTTTACATAATTTACTATTACCTTCAAATTTTGATATCCATAAAAAAACTTGAAGAATAATGCATAATGACAATTAGTATTTGCAACGAGACTATATGAGAATAAAAGTAAGCATATTTTAGCACATACTATGATGTCTGATCCACTTAAATATTAATCTGCTACCTTGCATTGGACAATGATTAATAGTTGTAAATGCATATTGTTTCTTAAGCCCAAATATCCTTCAGTAATATGAGTCCATACAAATTTGATCTATCTAGTAGTTAACTATTTAAAATATATTTTTATAAGTCCATCAATAATATAACATGCTTTTTTAAAACTAAGAAGATTTATATCATGAATTCTATTACTTAATCCCTGAAATGAAAGGAGACATTTTTTATATCTTCACAATTACTCAGAAATTCATTCTAATATGGACTAACATGTTATGATATATTACAGGGATCGTGTGCCCGCCACTATCCAAACACGATAAAAAATTATTTATCTGATACAAATAAATTTAATTTTTAAGATTTATTATAAATTATTGTATTATATTGTAATCAAATTGTAGGTCATACTATACTTTTACAGTGTAAAAGGGTCTATCATTAACAATATCCAACTATAAATTTACATTGAAAAAATAAATGGTGCCCACCACCTGGCCAGTATTATAGAATGTGCTTTTAAGTGCAAAAAGGTTGGGGACCACTGATATATTATATGAATTGAGAAATAAAGTGACATGGAAAAGTCTGCATTTTGCTTTCAAAATTGACCAAACTTATTTGTTGAGTGTAGCTTTTAAAATATCTAATAAGTAACCATATGTTTGAAATAATGATAGTAACCAATAAAGAGAGATTTTTAAGTTTATAAAATATTAAAAAAAAAATAAAATCAAGATTAATATCATAAAAAATATAATTGAGGTTCTGTGTTTTTTTCAATTCTTCAATGCATTTAATTAATCATGAAGAGCCTCATGGCTTTATGTTTTATAGCTTTAAAAGTTTTATTATGTAAGTGAACATTGCAAAACCAACATATAATGCATGTAATGTAATAAACCTTGTCCTTTATTTTCTCTTATTATGCAATACCATATTTAATCCAGCTTTAAATTTTATTGAGAGTGCCCATGATCGTAGAATAAACTTTTTATTAGATAGAAATCTTTGCAAATCATGCTAAAACCTACCTCTTATTTATTTACATATATTCTAACTGCAAATAGCATTTATCATGACTTACATTATCATGGTAATGGGTAGGGGTGCACTGACCCATGACCAATATAGTAAAGAGGCCAAAGATTACTTGTGATAAGAAAATAGCTAAAATATATTATTTATTAATTATATCAAAATAAATTATGTTTTTGTTTAAATATTTCTTATATTTTATAGGTTTGTATTAAACAAATTATTTATAATTACTTATCTATTACTATTTCTTAAGATCATATTTTATTCTGGTCCTAGTTTTAATAAATAGTGTAGTGTAAAGAGTAAAAACACGAACTTGCATGGATTTACTTTTTATTGCATGATATGCATTTGAATCTTTTTCAACTTGCATTTGCTTTAAACATATATAAGAAAATCTGCAGCAATTTTTAACTTCATTTGTTAAAGTACTGTATTTTATCATTAATCAAAAAGATAGTACGTTTTTGTAATTATACATGGGACAGTAAAGTAGAAGTGTGTCAATAATAAAAAAGTAAAATTGAATTTGAACTAAGATCCAAGGTAAGTTATTCATTTATTTACATACATTTAATGTAATACAGACAGGTACCAATAGCTCAAACAAGCTTAAAACAATTGGTCTTGGGATAAGAGTATTCGGATAGAGATTTTAAATATTTTCTCTTACCGCACTTATCAATTAAGAGCTTGCTTGAGCTATTGGTACGCACTCTCTGTATTACATTTTTGTAAATACAAGCTTATAAAAGCAATGTCATGTTATATATATATGACTTGCTTTATTGATTATGATTTAATGTAATATGTTTCTTCTTTTTTTAATTTTTTAAACTGACATAAAAAAATTAAATTTTCACGTTTTTAGATATTGTTAAAGAAATTAATATATATTTTTTATAATTTTATAATATATTTTTAATATTAATTTTTATTTAATTTAGTAAATTTATACATGAAATATTATTTAGTTTAATTTTGTACCGTAAAGTATTTAATATTTTGTTTTTATAAAACTATAAGTTTATCTGTTAATTTAAATAAAATTATATAATTTGCAATTTGTAAATGATTTTCTTGTCAAACAACAATTATTTTTTTCCAAATTATTTTTATTATTTTATTTTGTATTTTTTTGTATGTTTTTGCATTCTATACATTGTTTGGTAGTCATCGAAGAGTCACCATATCCCACTGGATGGTGCGTTTTCGCGCTAAAACACATAAAAATGCCATTTCTGCAGCTGACACGTTCGAACCTGCGTTTTCTATAATACAACTTTTTGTTGTGCTACAGATTGCAGGCCGCTATATCACATCACAGTACAGCATGTATGTCACATCGCAGCAAATACATTTTCCGAATTCGCACAGTTTATAAAATGGTTATGGCTTGGTGAGAGGGTATGTTTTTTTGAATTGGATGGAAATGTTGTTTTCATTGGATTTGTTTTTATTTTAAAGTATTGAAATGTTCAGATTTTGTAAAGTAATAATTAACAGACTTTTTACACCATAGTGTATTGAAGTTTTAAGTGGTAAATGTTGATGAGATATATGTATAAAGTGAGTTGGAATTAGGTAACGCGTCAAGTAACGTATTGTTCGTAACATTCCATGAGACAAAGAAGATTGTACCGTGTGTCTATTTTTGAAATAAAAAAGTGCCTTAACACAAAAATATCTAGTAAGAAAAGTACAATTGTACACTGTTTTTTCAAATGTCATAAAAAGCATATATTATAAACATGTTTAATAAGTAAAGAAGACATTATATATATATATATTTATTGTTGTTTAAAAAAGTTTTAGTTTCTTTCTTTTCTCCAACTACTGTTATACTTTGTTGAATATAGTTTACATTTATTGTTATCATTTATTTTATAGATGTTAGCAAAAAAAAATATTTACAAAAATACGATTTTGATATTTTTTATTTTAGCATTACAAACAACAGAACAGTAACCCTAAAACTAACCCTAAACCTAACCCTAAAACTAACCCTAAACCTAACCGTAACAACTTATACTTTTAGTTGTCATTCGATTTGAAATAAAAAATAGCGGTAATATCTGTTTGTCTGTAAAAAAAAAAAAAAAAAAAAAGTAAAACAAAGACTAAAAAAGTAAAAAATAGCGATAACACAATAATATCTGTTTCTCAGTAGAAATAAAATGTAAAAGGGAGACTAGCAATTTTTACTTTTTATTCCAATTATGAGCTTTTAAACAACAATAACAAAAAAGCCGTAACCCCAGTAAAAAAATCTCCGATAGAAAAAAGCAAACTAAAAAAGATAAATCAAATTGTAATTTGTTTATTTTATTTTACATTTATTATTATCATTTAATTTGTATATGTTAATAAAAAATAATATTTAAAATTAAATAATATTTAAAAAAGACGATTTTCTTTTGTTTTTATTTTCGCATTACAAAAAACATATCGAAATGATTATAATTAATGGCCCATGAATGATCATATTTTATAGTTTAAGCATGAAAACTGCACCATCAAGTGGGATATAGTGGCTATTTGATGACAACCCACTGTTTTTGCAATTTTTTCTTTTTGTTCAATAAACTTATAATTAATATATTTCAGATTTTATTTTTATTCTTCAGTGATACATTTTTATAAAGTGATTTTTTTTATTAGTAGACATGAATAAATATTTTACATACAGACATTACAGGCAAATGCCTGGTAGTGGGCAACATTAGTCAGTTCTTGTAAAGTTGTAACTGAGTTTACAATTGTCTCTGCATTGCATAATTGTATTTAAATTATTGATTTACATGCAATTGTAGATTATTATATTTATACTTTGAAAATAAATAGATGACTTTAAGGTATTTATATATAAAGCTCATATTCTTTTAATGTGATTGCAAGGAATTTAAACCTTTAATGCATTTGACAAAGATGTAATGGTCTCACAATTTATATATGGTATAAATAAAAAAAAATATCAAAATAATTACCTGATATTTATTTATCAACATGTAAATAGGTTACTGATAGTATTAAATGTATATTTTCAATTGGCTAAATATAATTACTAAGCAGAAACCTTTATTGTTTTCATTACTGCATAATATAAAAAATTAACCAATCATTGTACAGATAACATATACATGTATATGTAAGAAAAATAACTTCTTTGATCAGCTAACTTGTAGTATGTCAGTGGAGTGGCTTTGTTGAAATATAATTTACACTAAATGTCATCACATATGAAATACTTACCAATATTGTAGTCACAATCAATGTTTTATTTTCTAATTTTTCTACAATTTCTATATAGTCACTGGTATAATTCTTGGTCATATTTATTCTCGCAGTAATGCTCCACTTTCCAATCTAAAAATAAAACCAAAAATTAGCCCTTGTAAATTAAGTCCAATAATATAGGATGATTAATAAGAAAATAATTTGTCAAAATGTCATATCCCAAACTTTTCTACATCTGCACATCAGAAGTAGACCTTTAAAGCATTAATTTCTCTAAATAAGATTTAAAACCACACATTTTTAACATTCAACTGAAAAGAAATATAAACATCTTGTGTTATAGTGGTTAGTGAATTTACTTACTATGTCATTATATGAGATTCAAATATGCAGATAAAACTTGAAATTGCTTAGAAAGTTGTTAATTTCCAGGAAACTGAATTTTTTGACATAGTCCATCATTATCTTAAAATATAAATGTAGCGATTCTTAATTGAAGAGTAAAAACAAGAATTGGAACTTTTTATGATTAATTAAACCAGTACTAATAAATGTGTTTCTAAAGAAGATGCATAAAAATGTAAAGAAAATTAATTATTTTTATAAATTTAATAAGACTAACTATATGTTTACAAGAAGAATACTTAAGAAAGGAATTTGCGTGAGCAAAAGCTATTTAAGCATTAATATTTATGACAAACTTGATACATAAACAATTGTAGTCTCAATATATTGGAATATAAGGTTTCAAGTCATATTGTAAATATCAAAATCATAATAATAACAAACAGTACTATAGTTTTAATGCAATTATATATATATATAGGTTTATATACATATATTATAATGATGAATGAACTTTATCCTCATTTTTCTGCCTTACCAGGGTACCACTAGGCTATTTGAATCTAGAAAAAATTATAAAGGGGGCAGACCCAAATGGGTGAGGTTTAACTTTTATTTGAACCAATAGCCCTAGTCACAAGCTCATGGAGAAACTGAACTTTAAGATATAAAATATCAATTTTAGAAAATACAAATTGATTTCAAGTAAAATTAATGACGATAATAAAACAAGTTACCGCCAAACTCATGAGACAAAAACACATTTATTAGCACATACAATATCAAAACAAGTTTGGGAATTTGATTCTTTAACAAAATATTAAAGAATCAAATTATTATTTTCATATTTTGTTAAGCAGAAATATATTGAACAATTCAAAACAAAGCAAAACTCTCCATATAGTAGTGCCATCTTGTGCTAACAAGAGCAATCAATGGATTCCAGAAGGCTTGTGCATAAAATCCCTATCTAGTGCCTACTCATCCAATATCCACAGACTAATTTTTGGCTTGTGGCCTTCATCAGTGACGAATATTGGATCTGAGAGCACTGCACTTAGATCTTAGGATCTAATGCAGTCCTCCAGCACCCACCTTTTAACTCTATTTAACTACAAAATGATAAGAATGAAATTGGAAACACAATTAATATTTTCAATCCAAGTTCAATAGCTTATATATTCATATGGGTCTGAACTCAATTCAGCACCCATACATTTGGATGAGTAGGAACTAGATAAAGATTTTATGCACAAGCCTTCTGGCATCTATTGATTGCTCTTGTTAGCACAAGATGGCATCGCTATATGGAGAGTTTTGCTTTGTTTTGAATTGTTTAATAACAATTATGTGCTAATATGAGATAGTGATCATGTGATGTTTAGCAGAAATATATTGCATAGAACACACATTTAAAAGATGCAAACTTTTAATTCTAGACCAAAAGTTCACATCCAAGCCCGTGCTAGTTTATTGATATCCAATATGATCAATGCAAAATAAGAATGTTAGCATAACAAAAATCATGATTACAGGAATTCACATCTGTAACATGATATTATTAGAAGAAACATAATGACCTTCACTGTTACTGGAATGTGTGTCTGTCTGGTGAAGGATAATAGAAATATATGTGGGGAAAAAGAAATGCTCCATACCAGGGGAAGAGTGGTCTATTGCCAACTTATAATCCCCATCCAGAACATGAAAAATCAATGGTGTAGAAAATATCTCTATTACCATTTGCTAAGTGATGGTTACCATTTTTGGGTCATGCATTCAGTTGGGTAATATATCCTATATGCTAATGTGACACATGGGAATGAGAATCCAATGCACATCCCCAGATTACATTGACACATACACTCATACATCACTCAACTAGCACTGATTCAACTACAAAACAATTAGCAAAAATTAATTCTATCTAAGCCAACATAATCTTAATGAATCTGTGCAGCCATTTACACTCAACTTTAAATTTATTAATTTAATTTAATGAGGATGGAAATGACAATGGCAAACTTTAGCTGTTTTGCTGCATGGCAATGGATCTTGGGATATACCAAAGTGCATCATTATATGCCTTTTCAAATTATGATCATTATAAGGGTGTATTAATTTAAATTAGGGAGACAATCTCTGATCATGTGGCAAACATGTTATACATAAAATATTTAGTAAATAATTTAGAATTTAATTGTCAGATAAGAGATTTTCTTTATGAGAAATAATGTTCAGGTTTAATAACTGAAAATTTATATTTTCTTAAGATAGATAGTCAAAGTTTCATATCTCATTAAAAAAAGTCATACTTTCTATGGTATTTCTATGAATCCTCTGGACTGCTACAGGTTTATTGAAAGCCATTTTTGTGGTCTTTGATGCATTACATGCCCAGTTCAAAGCTTTGTCCATCATCAATTTGTAGATTTTTTCTATTAGGGATGAATCCATTTTTGTACTCTTGCACCTACCTCAGTCAGCACACTGAGGAAACAAAGTATATTGCATGACTCCTACATCATGGGTGTCCACAATACAGGTACAAAAATATTTTAATTATCACCAAAAGTTTAATCTAATCTCTCATTTTATATTATTTCATATCCCTTATCACCAAATTTCAGGATCAACCTTTCATGGCTTAGCACAGTTCTCATTGATGATGATTTTTCTCTCTGGACTGTGTGTTCCTACACATCTTTATTGGTTCATTTTGCTTTACAGTGGGAAAGACCAATGTTTTCTTATCACTAGTAATTTTTAATCTTTTACTTGATGTAAATCTGTTAAATTAATGTGCCCTAAAGACTTGTTGACCATTATATTTTAATAGAAATTTATTTCCATCCTATTATAGTTTGATAAAATGTTAAAAGAAAATAAATTAACAATTTTTATTATTTTCTTTTGCATTTCTTAAAATCAAATCTTTTGGTTTTGGATTTTTAAATTTTCCTTATCACTTTCTTTCAACTTTAAATAATCATTTAACCAATCTACTATCTGAGCATTTTATATATCTATTACTTGAATTTTATATATAACAATTTAAGTCAATTTTATTTTTCAATCTTATTTTGTTTATATTTTCATTTTAAGAAAAATATTTCTTTTGACTTCAAGCTGTATTTAACTGAAATTTTAATATATAAGAAGACAGCACAATATTGTCAAGCTAGAGCAATCGATTGTTGTGGGTTGGTAGAGCATCAATCCCACAACTATGGAAAGTATATAGCCATATCTCTACATTTATAGCTTCTGACATACTTACTTCATGTAGCATAGAATGGTTAAAAAAGGAATGGAAAAAAACTAGAGTCCATCAAGACAGAATTGTCCACAGCACACTACACAATGGCAACAGTGAATGATTCATGCTATGGAGAGAGGAGTACATATAAACTGCATGAACTATCAAATGTAAAGAACTTTAATAAAATGAGCCTGATGGTCAATTTTTAAAATATTTCCCAATATATATATATATATATATATATATATATATATATATATATATATATATATATATATATATATATTATGTTATGTTACATGTTATGAATATTTTTTTAATGAATGTATTATTTTTATAATTATTATTATTTCATTCTTATCTTGTGGAAATGTTTATTATTAAGATTCAACATTTTGAGAGAATTCAATTTAACAGAACACAAAGAGAGCAGTGAAAAGGGGAGATTCAATTTAAACCAAATTTTTAAAAAAAAATAAAATATAGATTCAATTTTCTATTCCAAGCACTTGACCATTGTTCATAAAGATATACTTAAAATTTGGAGGTAAGAATTTATTATTTTTTTTTTATATTAGCAATGGAACACTTATGGAAGCAAAGTTGTGTTATATATTGCTTGTTTTACTAATGATCATTACTTAAGTATTTCTGTATAAATGATCAACTTCCTAAATATATCTGTTCTGCTATCATATTAGATAATGTTTCTTTATTATTATGTAATAAATAACAGAGGGTCTATAGGTAAGTTAAATCATTACAACTTGAGCTATGGATTGAATAAATGTTGATGTTAAATATTAAAGTAATTTTAGTTAATTAGTTATATGGATAATAAAGCTAATAGTATGATTTTAGTTAGAGATGCTTGCAACATGAGTATCTATCATGAAGATTAAGGGTTTATAACTTTAGATTACATGAATGTATAATCTCATATCCATTTGTAAATATTTTTAATATCTCTTTAATTCATTCAAGTTTATTTACTATTTATGTAGTTTATTTTTATAAATAAATGTTATAAATTTTGTTGAATAGATAAAGTCTCTCTCATTTATTGAATAAGCCTTTGCATTCACCTACAAAGCCAATACCATACCTATATATACACACATACATATATTATTATATCATTATTATAGAAAGTTCTTAGATAAGGGTCATTTATGAATGCTAACTTGAGTAAGATGATCTAACCTTGAATACATGTAACTACAACTTTGTTAAAAAAGAGTCAAACATGAATTCTTCCTGAGTTCGAACACTGAGGCAACGGTTCCAATAGAGAATGATGAGATGTGGATGAACTGACTTAAATTACATGGAAATTTTATAGATAAGTCTTAGGCTATTCTATTAAAGATGGATGTAATCATGAGTCATGTACTCCATTGCATGATCTCCAGCATCCTATGTGAAGACCCTAGGTCTGACTGTAGTCAGATGTGACATTGTCTTAACACGTCATTGAGCAGACCATTACATCTGGTACCCATCATGTTAGGGATGAAAATACTGTAGTTGCAGGGGAGGTCCAGCCATTGGACTGGAGTTGTTTGTAATATTCTATTTGAATTTATCCCTTATGTAACAAACTGAGTGACTTAAGAGCAGTATTGTACTTATGATCATGTAAAGTAATCCATGTACCTAATGATCAAATAGGATCATAAAACATCTAATATGCACTAGTTAAACCAAAAAAAGGAAATGTGTGAGACTATGAATGCAAGGCCAATAAATAAATGGAGACAAAAATAACTAAATGATTAATTGAAAAATCAAGAATAAAATAGGTGAGTCAGGTGGAATAAAGATTAGAAGACTAAATGTAGATAAACAACACCAGAAATTAAACCAACCTAAAAGTAATGGCTAGAAGCAAAATGGTCTGGGAGACACTAAAACCTGCAACAGTCATTCATTTATATTACTATAAGAGGTCACTCAAATATATAATTGAATAGTTGAATCTATGATACTCATGACTGAAAAAAATTATCAACTAAGGAAGCATGAGTCAAAAACAGAAAGGGAGGTGAAGAAACTATACTGGTGGAGGGAAAAGAAATTTTACTTGGTAAACCTTATCATTGGCATAACTGGTGCACTGTTCATGATCGATATACTTTATATATTTGGAGTAATGCTGTAGCTCTACAGTTCAATTTTTGTTAGATGCAGAATTCTATAATAATGATAGTGCTGGTATATCTAAAGATGATTCAAAAAATTTGTGAACGATTTTTAAAAGAACTGCAGATGGTGCATAATTGAGTTAAACTTGGTATTCCTAGTTAATCTATTTTATCTGTACCTGGTTCAACATGCTTAGCTATCAGAAATTGGTCTTTTATATGTGAGAAAAATGAAATTATTATTTACCAGTCATTTAAACTGCAGCATGCCATTATTTTGCAAGAGAAGTTGTCTGGCTTCATTTTTAGATCATATCTAGACACAGAACACTCTTTTATTGCTGAAATGTCACTTAATCCTGGATTTCTGAGTGGTTGGACATCTCAGTCTGCCAAAGGTAAAAGAGCACCTTACTAATTTTAATTCGGAAAAATTATATCAAGCACAAACAAAACTAATCCAGGTACTCAAATCCCACTCTCACAAAGAAATTCCATTGAGGCTAATCACTCTCCACAGGAACATGTTGCAAATAAAATACTTTCTCAAATTTAAGAGACCCCTGCCAATGAAATCACTAAAACACTCAGAGTTGAAATAGCAAAAACTACTGAAAATATGATGATCATACAACAAATGTTTCAAGCAATGATGAAAGAGATGAAAGAAAGTATGAGCAACTTGGAGGCAAAGATGGCAACCAAGACTGATATAAATAGCATCAATATTGATCTGAACAGCAAGATGAATTGTATGAAAGGAGATATGAATAGTATAGAGATGAGGGTAAATAATAATATGGAAGCCAAGATGGATAGTATAAAAGTTGATATGTATGATATGAAAACTTAAATGAATACTGATATGGAAAGTATGAAAATGAAAATGAAAACTGAGATGGGTAGTTTAGAAACTAAAATAAATGGTGGTATGAAGACTAAGATGAATAGTGTAGAAGCAAAGATGGACAGCATAAAAGAAATGAAAAAGAAATGGACTACAGTATGAACACCATAAAGATTTAAATAAATAGTAGGACAGTCAGCATGAGTGAAAATATGAACCATTTAAAAGTTATCATAGCAACTAAGGAAGATAGTTAAATAAAAATATGAGCAGCATGGAAGCTAAGTTAGGTAATATGGAAATGAAAATGGACAGTAATATAAATAGTATAAAAGAAAAAATAAATGGCATGGAAACAAGAGTGAACAACAAGATGGATACTATGAAGACTGATATGAATTTTAAGGTAGAGGCTATGAAGGCTACCATGGCAGCCAAAACTGATATAGATAATTTGGAAACCAAAATAAATAGTAATTTAAAAATAAAGTTGGAATATATAAAAAAGAATATAGAAGCTAAAACTGATTATATTAGTAATAGTATGGATACTATGAGCAGTGATATTAATGATATAAAGGACAGCATGAAGAAAAATATAGATAGCATGAAAGTCAGGATGGGAGATATGGTAACTAATGCTGATATGGTTAGCATGCAAGCTAGAATTGACCAAGGGATGAAGAAGAATGCAGAAAGGAATTAAAGATGTGGAGACATGACTTTCATTAGAGTTAAGTGGCATCCAGAAGAGTAGTGTTGTACTAAAACAAGAAAGAGAGAAAATGAGGAAAGAAATGGAGAAAAAAGAATGCTTGGAAGAATTTAGATGTTGTATCTCCAGAAAACTAACTGTTAATTACCAAGAGATGTGTCAAAGTCAGAATTCCTTCAAAAAGAGATCAATGAGAGTTAAAGAAAGCACATGGATAAAATTCAGAGTGAAATGATTATCACCCATGTAATTTTAAACCATTTGACTTCCCAGCAAAACACAAAAATAGAAGCATGTTATAAAATTATAGAAACACATGGTGAGACTATAGAGACCCCAGAACTCTGAAATGCTTAGGTGAGACCATGAACCAAAGGCTTAGAATTATTTAATCCCAGCTAGGCCAGAAGACAAGTTATGGGAACACAACAGGTCACGCCCCCACCCCAGTTACTTGGAGTAACATGGGAAAAGCATCTGAAGCAAATGCCCAAATGTTGATATTGTCAACAAACTCCACAGAAATGGAACACAGATAGGACAACATTGAAGCAATCAACACAGCATTGGATAAGGAGCAAGGTAGAGAAGTTAATGCAGGAGGATGGAAAAGAAACCTTCCTTGGTATATCTTACCTTTGGCATTATTGGTATATTATTCATGATTGATATTGTCTGTATATTTGAAGTAGTGTTGTGATCTTAGATTTGTCCAATAGGAATGTTGGCTACTTTCAATGATTTGTTGTGATATACCCTAGTAGTAGCATGAAGGATGCCTCAGATTTAGAGAATCATGAACGTTTCTTTAAAAAACTACAGGATGTGCATAATCAAGTTAAACTTCATACTTATAGTGAATATATTCTATCTTTACCTGATGCAGCACACTCAGATATTGGAAATTGGATTTTTACAAGTAAAAGGGATGATGAAGTTACTATTAATCACAATTCAAATAAACAGATTTGCTTGTAATCATTTTTGAATCCAATCCAGGCACTAAACATTCTTTTATTGCTGAAACTTCACTTAACCCTGGATTTTCTGCTAGTTGTACTATTCAGGTCTCCAAAATGAGCTAGAAAACCATTCCACCAAATGGAGGGTTGATACTGAAAACATGATGAAGTAACATTAGTTCCCATATGTTGCTGTCTGTGAATAGTGTAGAAATGGAAAGGTTATGCAACCAAATGATGCAAATTAATGTTCACATTCAATGCTCAGGGTTTAAAGTTTGCTCTCAACACAAATCCCAAGAACATAATAATGACATCTAGAGAAAACTTTTAGTTATTCAAAGGATTATTGCAGAAGAAAACTGCCTCATTTTGAAAGCTAATTGTGATAAAGCAAATGAATCAAATAGACTTGATTATCTTTAGTGTAGATTATGGCACATGATATTGCTTCATAATCAAAAGAGTACCCAAATAAAAAAAAAGTTATCAAGTGATAATGGAAACAATCATATTACATGACAGTAGCCAAATATGTTCACAGTTCCATAAGTTATGCAACACATACAAAGGTCCATTTACACTCATTAGGCAAAAGGATGGTGATGCCTAGAGAAAAACAAAAAAGGCATGTAGCAAGGAATGGATTTTGGAAATTGCAGACTTGGAATGTGAAAATGGTCTTTTCTAAATGGTTGAGCCCTAATATGATTTTCCAAGGGGAAAAGTTACACCAATGTATATATGTAAAGTAATTGATAATGACATAGATGTTACAAAACAACATTAAAAGCTAACAAGAACAAAGAAGAATGCACACATGTGTACTAAGAAATAAAAAATAAGTCACCTCAACAATACAATAATGCTATGAATCTCCAAGAATATTTGGTAAAAAAAATATAAATCCACAGCTGCATATAATGATATAAGTGTTGAAGTGGTTAGGCAAAAGCCAATGAACAGTTTATCAAGAAAGTGAAGCAAAAAAATAAAAATGAAAATAAAAGTTTATACATATTTCAAATTGGTGATAGATTGCTTATAAAAGTCTCACTACCAAAGCAAACCCCAGAAAAAGAATTATCAGAAATTTTACGAACAATATGAGCAAATGTATGTTATAATAAAACAGGTAGGCCCTAATACCTTTTGGATAAATGTGAATGGAGAGATCAGAGACACATATAATGCCAGGATACTAAAACAATATCTTAGTCAATCACTATGAGTATATGACTGCTGATTTCACCCCAAACCTTATGTATGAATGTGTAGATAAGAAATGATGGATAGATATGGGAAACAAAGTAAGAGAATCAAAAAAGTTAATGAGCATAATTGTGAGTCCTAAGATATGTTTGTGAGGGTATACTATAGCATAGTTGCTAAGATATCTTAAACCTATCAAAACTTTTTGTTGAATCTATCCACACATGGTGATGGATACTCTTGGACAATCCCCAAAGTTCAGTAAGGCTCAATAATAGAGCATGGAGACAGATTACTAAGCAAATGCATGTATCATCTATAATGGAGATACATAAATGGTAGAGTTCAATCCATAAACTTTGAAAAAAATCCTCATTCAAAAGAAAACTAAAACATAGATGAAGGAAAGGCCAGGGAAGACAGTTGTAAATGAAGAATTAGAGGGGTAGAATAAATTAAGTTTTATGATCTTTCAAAATTAGACAAGGAATAAATATGCCAGAATTGACACATTGATACACTTACTGGGAGTCAAAATTTGATCGCTAAGTAAAACTTTGAACTCTGTAAGAGAAGGAGAATTGTGAGGCTAGCTTGAAAGCACACTGGCATCAGCCATTGGAAATGTTAAACTAAGCTAATCATGATTTATATCTGATAGGATTAAAATAATGTTGCTAACATATTGTTTACAAAGATTGAAAAATAAATGTGAATAGCTATGAAAACATAATTTACATAGTTATTCCAAAATTGAATTTGAAACCATATATTACTATATTATATATATATATATATAGGCATGAAGTAAATTGAATATTAATTATTAAATTATTTAAAATAAATACTAAAAAAAATTTGTACAAACATATAGGTGTGAGGTTAATTATTTTGTGTTATATGTTTTTAGGTCATTGACAAACACTAAACAATGACTTAAATGATAACAAACTAATCGTGGTAATGAACAGAGGTCATGGGTTACATTAAACTACTCAAATAAGAAAGCATAATTTAATCTTAGGAATTGATAATCGTGATATACAAATAAACACAGCAATAGATGCAGAGAATAAGTTTGCTATGGAGAGGGCAATTTCCAAAAAAAGAAAAAGAATAACAAGTGTTGTAATTTGAAATCTTTTTTTAATTTAAAATTTGTAAAACAAATTTGTCACAGGATTTCAAAAAACTAACCAGAGACTTTGTAGATAAACAAATTATGTAGAAAAAATTAAGCAGTCAGTAAATGTAGAAGAAATCATTTCAAACTTTTAAAGAAACCTGTGGAATATGCATATATATATAGATAATACAATAGACACTAGAACAAGCAAATTTTATTACATTTAAGAAAAATATTTCCTTGGACTTCAAACTGCATTTGAACTTAAATTTTAATATATAAGCAGACAGACAATGTGGTCAGGCTATAGCAATAGATTGTTATGAATTCATAGAGTGTCAATCCCATAACCATGGAAAGTATATAATCATATCTCTACATTTATAGCTTCTGACATACTACATACAGCATGGAATGATTAAAAGAGGAATGGAAGAAAACCAAAGTCCATCAAGACAGAATTGTCCACAGCACAACACACAATAGCAAACAAATGATTCATGCTATGGAGAGAGGAATGTAAACTGTATGAACTATCAAATGTAAAGAACTTTAATAAAATGAGCCTGATGATCAATTTTTAAAATATTTCCCAATATATATATATATATATATATATATATATATATATATATATATAACATATATTTATATATATATATATATATATATATATATAATGTTACATGTTATGAATATTTTTTTAATGAATGTATTATTTTTATAATTATTATTATTTCATTCTTATCTTGTGGAAATGTTTATTATTAAGATTCAACATTTTGGCAGAATTCAATTTAACAGAACACAAAGAGAGCAGTGAAAAGGGGAGATTCAATTTAAACCAAATTTTTAAAAAAAAATAAAATATAGATTCAATTTTCTATTCCAAGCACTTGACCATTGTTCATAAAGATATACTTAAAATTTGGAGGTAAGAATTTATTATTTTTTTTGATATTAACAATGTACACTTATGAAAGCAAAGTTGTGTTATATATTGCTTGTTTTACTAATGATCATTACTTAAGTATTTCTGTATAAATGATCAACTTCCTAAATATATCTGTTCTGCTATCATATTAGATAATGCTTCTTTATTATTATGTAATAAATAACAGAGGGTCTATAGGTAAGTTAAATCATTACAACTTGAGCCATGGATTGAATAAATGTTGATGTTAAATATTAAACTAATTTTAGTTAATTAATTATATGGATAATAAAGCTAATAGTATGATTTTAATTAGAGATGCCTGCAACATGAGAATCTATCATGAAGATTAAGGGTTGATAACTTTCAACTAAGGAAATCACTAATATGGGAAATGCTCATTACAGACATATAAACTATAAATGTGTATTAATAATCTCATATCCATTTGTAAATATTTTTAACATTTCTTTAATTTATTCAAGTTTATTTTCTGTTTAAGTAGAGTTTATTTTTATAAATAAATGTTGTAAATATTGTTGAATAGATAAAGTCTCTTTCATTTACTGAATAAGCCTTTGCATTCAACTATAAAGCAATTACACCACTATCTTAGTTCTACATATTTGTAATAATTTTGTCTAAAAATTATTAAAATAAAATTTTCATAAATAATGTGAAGGTTTCAAAATTAATTGCAAAAAAAAAAAAAAAAACATAAAAATAAAATTATTATAACTAAAATAAATTTTGTAAAAAAAAATACAGATTTTAATAAACAATATGTAAGTCAGAATAAGTTTGAGAGAGTTGTTGTTTATAAAAGCTTAGAGTTTTTTTTTAAAAGAAGAAAATACAATCAGCTTAGGAAAAAATTAAACCCTGCATCATTCATAAAGTTTTATGAATTAATTTAAGAGTAATTTGGGGGAGAGATCTTAGCTTAGAAAAGTTAAAACTATAAAAGTTTAAAAATGAATCTTTTACATGAAATTAAAATGCTCTTTTTTCATAAAATTAAAAAAAAAGACAAATTGTTTTTGTAAGATATTAATAATGGAGGCATCACAGAATAAATGATTTTTTTTCATGTGTATATTAGTAATGAAAAAAAGAGGTCTTTATAAATAAATGTGTCAAAATAATGATTTAAAGTAATATTAGTAGGAATAAGTGAGTGAATAAAATAACGAAAATATGTAGAATAAAATCAAGTTAAATAAAAAATAAAGTATCTATAAAAAATAGTAAAGAAAGTAGCATGATAAAATAAAATAATTTTGAATACATGCAGGTTAATAAAAGTTAAATAAATGGTCTAAAATAATATTTGCGAGTGATTTAATAAAAATAAATAATATAAATGAAATAAATCTAAGTTATGTTAGGAGTGTATAAGGGATTGTAATTAATTGAAAGGAGGTTAGGAAGCATAGAATTAAGTTTTAGAGAAGGAATAAAAGCGTAAAGCTGTAGGCTGGATGAAAATAGTTATCTGTAATGGACTATCAAGAAAAAATATTCTCAGGGTGAGGATTCTCAGAAAGTTGTGAGCTCTTCCATTATTCTTATATAAAATTTGACATTGGGAACAACCAGATTAAGTCGCAGATGACTTTTGTGAGGAGGAGTCCCCATTCTCTTTAAATATGCACACTGGAAACAATCAGAGTAAGTTGCAGATCACTTCTTTGGGGCAGAGTTCTCATTTATTTAAATATGTGCATTTAGAACAGAGTAAGCCATGAATCACTTCTTTGGGGGAGAGTGTCCATATTTCATAATATTATTTCCAAAGCATAAGCTGAATTGGTCAGGCAAAGAAATCTGCCAGTCACAGTGATTTTATCATTTCCCCAATGTCTGATAAAAACCCAGCACATAGAAGCATCATTTTATATGTGTGTAAGTCAGCATAAGCCAGCAAACTCTTCATCCACCTCATCTCAAAATCCCTGCCTTACCAGCAAAGAGTATTGTCTTTATGGTTGTCATTCAGTAGAAGATCATTGTATGCAATGTTGTCAGCCTAGATAGAAGAAAAGCATAATCAAAGAAGATTGCCCTCAGCATATATGGTTTCAGATATAAAAAAACTAAAAAAAAAAAATTAATGTAAATGGTTCAAATTTAATAAGAAAGTTATCAGAGATAAAATGGTAAAACAGACACATTTTATTCTTGTTGGGGGAGTGGTGTAATGCACTGCTATCTTAGCTCTACATATTCATAATAACGTTTGTTTAAAAATTATTAAAATAAAATTTTCATAAATAATGTGAAGGTTTCAAAATTAATTGTAAAAAAAAACATAAAAATAAAATCATTATGACTAAACTAAGGTTTTAAGAAATAATATGTAAGTCAGAATAAGTTTGAGAGAGTTGTTGTTTATAAAATATTTTTTTTTTTTGTTTTTTGATAAGTTTATAAAAGTTTAGAGTTTTTTTTTAAAAAAGAAAATACAGCTAGCCCAGGGGAAAATTAAATCCTGCATCATTTGTAAAGTTTTACAAATTATTTTAAGTACAATTCAGGGGAGAAAATTTAACTTAGAAAAGTGTTAACTATAAAAATTTAAAAATAAATCTTTTACATGAAATTAAAATACTCTCTTTTCATTTAATTTATTAAAAAAAGAAAATATATGTGCATAAATAACAAGTTTATTTTAAAAATTCAATAAAATATGGTAAAATGTGTGCATGTTAAAAATAAAATAAAATATGAAAGTTAAATGTAAAAATATAAAAGGAAAGCTCATGATTTAAGTTAAAATATTCCCTCAAAGATGAAAAATATTGATCAGCTACATAGGAGTGGGATTAGCAATGGCTACTAATTAACTAATTAAAATCCATAAACAACAGGACTAATTAAAATGCATCTTATCCAAAATTTGATCTACAAAAGCAACAGATTTAAAAAATTTAATTAAAAAGATAACAAGATCATCACATAAATAGGGCCAAAGTCATTCATTCACATATCTAGAGACAATCATTTATTAAACATATTTTCACTGAATACAATGGTATGGTGAGCAGTCACCAGAACATGCAGCCAGATTCCAGCCTCAGTCCAACAGAACATCAGCAGTCTTCCCAATAGAATCAATGCCTGTCTAATGATTCAAAACTGCCAAGAATGTCTAACTGTCTGAAGTAAGAAATAGCTCAAAATCAGCAATTTTCAGGACCATCAAACATCACATGATCACCATCTCTATACTAACACATAATTTGTTGTAAACAAAGGCAAAACTCCACATACAGTAGTGCCACCCTGTGCCTTTGTTTAAAACAAATTATGTGCTAGTATAGAGATGGTGATCATGTGATGTTTGATGGTTTAACACCAATCCTGCCTAATAGGATAGTGGTGGCTATGGTTGCTTAAGAGCCAAAGACACCAAAATGTATGGGTGCTGAATTGAGTTCAGACCCATACGACTATATAAGCTATTGAGCTTAGATTGAAGATATTAACAATGTTTTCAATTTCATTCTCATAGTTTTGTAGTAAAGTAGAGTTAAAAGGTGGCTGCTGGAGGGTTGCATTAGATCCTAAGATCTAGGTGCAGTGCTCTCAGATCCAAGGCTCCTCACTGATGATGGCCACAAGCCAGAAACTAGTCTGGGCATATTGGATGAGTAGGCACTAGATAGGGATTTTATGCACAAGCCTTCTGGCATCCATTGATTACTCTGTTTGGCACAGGTTGGCACTATTGTATGGGGAGTTTTGCCTTTGTTAATTATCAGGACAGTATTGTGATGGTCAAATATGTACATTCATGGAATAAAATCTAGAACTTTGGTAAATCATCCCTAGGCCAACCAGTTTTACAGTGGTGGAAGCCACGACTCTGGCCTAACCCTAGTTGCTCTACCATTACTCAGAGATTTACCACATTACAGATGACACAGTTGAGGCCACAGCAGTATTTCCCTTCTTCACATGCCAGCAATAGCACAACAGTAGAACAAACAACTATGGCATTTCATCCATTGGCTAGTATAGCTATATAAATATCGTGTGGCTAGGATATTTATGAATTAATCAATGAAATAAATGTCAATAACTAATCACAAATAATTATTAAAGTATGAAATGATTTTGAGTCAGTGAACAAGACTAAGTCATACATCCAATTTAAATTTAAAGGTAATTTAATAAAAGTCAAGTTTTGAAATGATAAATAAATAATATTACAATGGTTAAATGGTTGTTCTCATTTACAGGTGGTTAAAGGATGTTTACATTAAATTTGGGTTCACACACAAGTGATGGTTTTAGATATAATTTTATATGGCTGATTTTTACATAGTTTGGTTCACATATAGAGGATATAGATAAAGTCACTCGCAGGTGATATTAAGTTTTTTTGGTTACAAATATCTAGGTTTCTTCATATTTATGCATTTCCAGTTTATATATATCATTGTAATCACTCACAGGTGATTGTAATTTTTAGGTTACAAATTAGTTTATTTAGCTATATATATTCGAATCTATCACTCACAAGTGATGAAATTATGATACATTTGATTTTACATTTTCATGAGCTTTAATATTAATTTTATAACTAAATGCCTTTTCTCATGGTTATCTATGCCTAGTTTATGCTATTTAATTGGATATAGATCTGCTTTAATAGTTAGTGGAAGTGATTATAATTAATTATAAGGAATATAGTATTTAAATTAAGCGTGAATAATTAATATACTCTCTATATAGACAAGAAGCTGCTCACATGACAATGGCAAAAAATCCCATAAGCCAACCTAGTGTGACTATACATAATGTATGGAAATCACTAATCAACTTTGCTCTGAGGAAAAAGTGGAGAAATCAGGAGGAACCTCATAGATAAGTATATGAAATTACAAGATACTGTTGCCTTTGGCAGGATGGCTCAGTTGGTTAGAGCATTACCTTAAATTTCAATAATCAAGAATCTAAGGACCCAGGTTCGAATCCCATGCTAGTACTGTCACTGGTCAGGCCAGCAACACCTGAAGAAGAGGGGAGAAAAATACCTCTCGAAACATTGTGCGTATACTAACCTGTTTGCTGTGATATTACTAACAGTTAGTGCATATACTAACCTGTTTGCTGTGATATTATTAACATTTGTTTGCTGTGATATTACTAACAGTTGGTGCATATACTAACCTGTTTGCTGTGATATTACTAACAGTTGAATGCACTTGGAATATTTAACTAAAAATTAAACTTTTCTAAAGACATTCAATACACATATTAGATGATGGAAATAGTCCAATATAAAAATACAGCTAGAACACCATCATCACAAACCTTCAGAAAAACACAATTTGCCTATCAATTTGGATTCGAATTCAGATCAAAGCTGAAATAACACTTATAATGGCCAGATGAACTGATTATGGGCAGCCATAATTCAGATATCAAGGTGTATATAAAACATATAACTCTGGGTTCCTGTGTCTCGTATATGTACCTTTTTTATGGGGTTTGTACCAAGTACCAGTTCCCTTTGACCAAACTCATTGCTGTGAAACAGGAGGCCTTTAGTCCGGATGATCGAGCAACTATTTAAGTGAGAGTCTTATGCTTCTTGGGAGTCTTATGCTCCATTACTAAGGATGCAAAATGGGAGGTGCATACCAATCCCATCTGAGGAAGATAATTGCATGAACTAAGTGTACTGGTGTAGCCCTAACACATATGCCAAGTAAAGAAATGCAGCAACAAGTGAGTTACACTGTAGCATTTCTAAGGGACATATATGCACCACTGACAACATAATCATATAACAAAATTTAAGATGCTAAATCTAGTTTCCTTCATGAAACTACTCAGTATCAGTTCATATTATAGTATTTATAATTATACTATTAAGGAAAATTTAAGAATCCAAGTTACAAGGCTATCTATATAGGTTTTTATTTACTTAAGAAGGACTACAGCATAGTATGGGAAATTACAATATAAAATTACAGATTTATGCTGCATTTTATCATCTCAACTAGATATCATTTAAATATCATATTTAAAAGAAAATCTATATGGTAAGTTAGCAATTATATCTCAATTAAGAGATTTTATCCATTTCAAAACAGGTTTTTTTTGTTTGTGCGTTAATATACACAAAATTACACATATATATAGGTGAGAATCTAGATTTACTTCTCACTCATAATTTAACTATGAATAAAACCCAGTTTTGAATACATATAGCATAAACAATAAAATAAGTAAAATTTAATAAGATTTGGCATAGTTTTAAGAAATGCAATATATAAATAATATAAGATTTCATGCAAGTGAAATCTGAAATTTAGCTTTAGTATATTTTAAAAGAAGTTTCTGTAACATTATTTGATATTTGATTGATTTAGTTTAAAAGTTAGAAGTTGTTTACAATTAACAAAAGCAATTATTATCTTTAACTTAAAATATATATATATCTAACAACTGAGAATTTTGATTATTGTTTTAAAATACGTTATTTAATAAAAGTTATCAAACATTGAATATAAATGATTTTAAACAAATTAAATTAAATATGACAAACCAAATCAATAATACACAAGTAAACTAAGACATAATATATTCGACTTAATAAATTAAATGTGTTATCAAATCAATATGTAATTTAGAAAATGGGGTTGAGATTAAATTAAATTTGGAAAAACTCAGGCAAGATTTTAGGTTAAATCACACATTTAGAACAAGTTTAGTTTACATTATTATTATAGTTATTATAGCCATTACTTTAGAATTAGCTAGTATTTTAAATTTGAGTTTAGTTGAAGATTTAAATTTGAAGGAATGATTACCATTTTCTTATTTTCTCTGCTGACAGGTTATCTCTTGATTTTTAGGACATCTTTAGGTGGTTACCACTGTTATTTCATCTTCTCCACATCAGATAGTTTCTCATCAGAGGTGGAAAGACAAAATTTTGGGCCTCTACTCCGACATGATTTTTATTAATTCTACTATGAGTACTTTATTAAAATATTAGAATGAATGAATGCCTCTAAAGATGGCTGCAGCATCTTATATATCCAGCTACCCCTTCTCTTTCATTATATTATATTTTTAGAAAAGTTTTCCTAGCCTATTTGCTTATTGCCAGTAATTGTGGAAGCCTGCTGTGTCAACTTTTAATTAGGTCAAATTAACCTCAAATTAACCTCTGTGATACATGGTAATTTATGCAATCTTTTCATTTAATTCCAATTTTAACTTTAAATATAAACTGTTTTAATTTTATATCAGGAAGGATTACTTTTCTGACATTGCTTTGACTAGAAAAACAAATCTAACATTGTAGAAAAACATTTTGCTATATATGTAACTCGACCTTTTTAATTTACTGATATATGCAGAGTTATATAATTTCAAATATTACTAATTTACTAAATATTTTAAAATAAAGAAATCTTAATGTTTTAAATCCTATTAACATTATTCTTCTAGCATATATGCAGTCTAAAGTTACACAAATGACTCATTTTTCATTTAATTATTATTATAAATATATGTACATATCTTAGAGATTTATATCTATACAAATGCACATTTCTTTCTATATGTAAATATATAAGCACAAATACATGATTAACATTATTTAAGTTTAAATTTAGGCAGGTTTTTATGGTATTATTAATAAGATATATGAGAATTTGGTGGTATTTATATAGATATATATAGCGTCGTATATATATATATATATATATATATATATATAGTATATATATATATATATATATATATATATAAGAATACTACTATAGCATATAGTAGGTGAAACAGTTGGATTGTACAAGCAGACTGTTTCTTATCCTCAAACTAATGGGAAATTTATGGAATTTTAATATTTTGATGCTTTTACTCTGAGTACAAAACAAATTTCTGGTAAAGAAGCCAAAATATTCTCCCCCTTCCTCCACTCAATTTACATATTTTCAATGAACCCTATCCATTCTTCTTATATCCTGCTTTATTGAGACCACACCTTTTACTACCATATATATATATATGACAAACAGACAAGCAAAACTATATTCTACTAACTCTACCATACTAATTAAATATATTTCTAAGTATTTATTATCAAATGTTTCAGATCCCTAAGTAGGGTCTGCAGTCCTAACCAGCCTTCTACATGGCTTTAAACTTCTTGAGTTAAACGTCTTTATTAACTTATTCCCAGATTAGTGGAAGAAAGAATTATGGCATCTTTGTGACTTTATTTTAAATGGGCCACTGTATAAAGGGATGAATTTGTGAAACTCATTTTGGGTTATGTTGCTGCGTTGCATGGTTCTCATTTATACCATGTTACCAACTTCAAATTTATGTTTAGCTTTATAGCGAGTATACCTGTGGTTGGCTGCTTGTTGTAAGCACCTTCTAGCCCTTTCTTGGTCTGCCTCTGGATCGATAATCTTATTCATGGGTATAGGAATTTTAAAGATGTTGGGACATCTTTTTCCAAAGTGAAGTCTGGTAGGCTGGAGTTCGGTGCAATCATTTACTGTGTCATTGATGTTTTTCAAAAAAAACCGTTTGGTTGATGCAGGCCCTGTGGTTAGAGCCTACTATGGTTCTGTATAATCTGCCGAGTTCTCTCATCATGCACACACATGGATTTGAATGGGGGTTTCACACTGATGTAAGTATATGCTGGATCCCTTGTCCTTTTACCCACTGCCTCCATGCTGAGGATGTGAAAGCCATGCCTCTGTCAGAAATAATCATCTGGGGTTTCCCAACTTTTGGGAATTGTGCCCTGTGTAAAACTCTTATCGTTACCCCAGTCTTGACCTGCCTCACTGGGGATGCCTGGACATACTTCGAAAACATATCGTATGTTACAAGTAGATACCCATACCTTTTATAGTGTGGCAGTAATCCATAATGGTCTATAGCAAAAATCTGATTAGGCTTAGTAGGCACTATTGACTTCACTGGACCCTTATAGGTTTTATTTGAAGGTTTATTCCTGGCACAATTCTCACAGTTTCCTAGCTCTTTTATGATATCTTTATATATTCCAGGCCAATAGAATAGTCTCCTGACTGTCTCCTCTGTTTTATGGTGCCTGTAATATCCAATGGCCTCATTCATGCGGTTGATTACTTGGTATTTCTTCCTTTGCAAAGTACCATTTTCTATTCTATATCGATGCCTCCTATTGCCTCTCACCTCTTCTGAGTACCCTTACCTGTTTATTTCCTTATTTCCTGCCAAAACTGTAGGTTCTTGAGGTTATTTTCTGTCCTTTTATGGGTAATATTCATTAAGATTCTCTTTTCATTCCTGGGTATTTGTGGATTCTCTTTTTACAGTGATGGGATTTCTGCTTAAGATATCAGCGACTATGTTTTGGAATCCCAGGCAATATTCTATCGAGAATTTGAACCTCTGCAAAGAAAGGCTCCAATGAATGAGATGATGATTCATCAGATAGATTTTATGGAAAAACTCCAAGCATTTATGATGTTATGATGATGATGTCAGATCCCAAAAAAAACTGCTTAAACTTTACACATACCCATACTGTAGCTAAGGTTTCCTGTTCCATCAGTGTGTCATTTATTTCTGGCCCTTTAAACTTTCTGCTAGCAAAATATAGAATCCTCTGATGTTCAGCATGAACCTGGAACAATAATGCCCCATCCTCATATGACTACAATCTGTTTGAACATAAAACCTTTTACTAAAATACAGATGGTTGAGCATGACTGTTTCTAGGAACTTATCCTTAATATGCCTAAATTCTTTGTCCTTTCCCTCATCCCCATTTCCATTTTCTGTCCTTTTTTATTAACTCTACTAATGCTGCTGTAGCTTGGCAAACTTGGAGCAAAATCGGGGATAATAATTACAAAGACCCAAGAATGACCTGTTATTCTTTTTTATGGTTGGGGTGGGAAATTTTTGAATAGCCCTCACATTGTCTGGGTGCATTTTTACATCTTCACTGTTTATTATGTGGCCTAGGAATGCTATTTCTATCTGTATAAATTTGCTCTTGAGGAGATTGATGGTGATGTTTTTGTTAATGCATTCTTTAAAGAATTCTCTTAGGTTCTTTATGTGTTCACTAGTGAAGGAAGAGGACACTATAACTACATCATCCATATAACATATAATGTTTTCTTTGATATGATCAGGCAAGGCTTGATCCAAACATCTCATTAGGGCAGCAGCTCTATTAACCAGGCCAAGTGAAATGCATTGGAAGATGTGTGCCTGTCCTTTATACCTAAAGGCCGTCTACTTTCTGTCTCTAGGATCGAGCATCATCTGCCAAAAACTTGAAGTCAGATCTAGCATAGAAAATACTCTTTAGCCTGCCAATCTCAAGAAATTTTCCCTTATGTTAGGTGGTATGTCCCTTTCTGGTATAGTTAATTGATTCAATTTTTGAGCATCCAAGCAAATTTGGACTGGCCCATCCCGTTTTCTGACAACTATCAGAGAGTTATTGTACAGAGATGCTGCCTTCACAATGATACCCCACTCTGTCAGTTGATGGATTTGTTTATCCACATCACTCTGGTATTGGAAGAGGATTGGGTACGTTTTTGTCTGGAACTAAGTCTCTTGCTTGAGGTGAATGTATGGGTATACCCCAAGATAACCCCTGGCATTTTGGAAAATATTTGTTTGTACTGGGTCAGTACCCCTTTTAATTCCTCCCTTTCTCTTGCTCTACTACATTTTGTTTGCTCTATTTTCTCATCTATAGGCTGCTCAGTCTCTCCCTCATTTAGGTACATAGAACCACTAAGTGATATATGTCCAGTGTACATGGACCTGCTTTCCTCGCCTAGAGATAGTTCTTTTCTTGTGAAGTCAATTACACCTTTGTACAGTCTAAGAAAGTCAGCCCCTATCACTACTTTCTGTAATAGCCCTTTCATCACCAAGAAAGTATGACCTAACTCTTTGGACCCCAAGACTATCTCACACCACACTTGGAAGTTTTCTTTTGGTGTTTTTTTACCATTGGCCAAATACATTTGCCAGGGTTTTATCAGTAGTTTTTGCCATTGGTACTCTTTTCTCTCTTCAGCAGTTACCCATTCTTTCACTATAAATGAGAGCTGACTTTCTGTGTCTATTAAGGCTTTCACTTTCTTTTGATTTATAGTAATGGTCACCAGGGGGCAAGATCCAGCAGTAACTAATGTCTCCACCTCCTCTACTACCTCCCTGATTGTTCCCATCACCTGTTCTCATTTTTCATCCCTTTTTTATCTTGGTGTTAGGTTTAGGAATCTATTTACTGGAACCCTCTGCAGTTTAATGGATTCATGGTATTTCCTGGCTTTCCTGACTACTGCTATAGTTCTTTGCTCTCGATGTCCCTCTAAAACCATTATTTCCTGCTATCATTGCCTGGCACTTAGGCTCAAATTTTCTGATCTTTTCTGGTAGTTCTTTGAGGAATGGTGTGTAATCTACTGATGTGAGAAACTCTGCCATTTCTTCTACTGTTTGAATGTGCATTCCCACCATTATCTATTGCACTGGAGGAGGCATATTTTGTTGGATTAGCCTTATGGTGTAAGTTCCTGTATGCATATACAGCATTAAGGATCTGAGGTGAGCAACCTGCCTCACAAAGCACTGGGTATAGGTCTCTCTTATTATTGAGCCATACTGTTCCTTCAGGACAGTTATATATATGGCATGCTGCCTTTCATTACTCCAAAAGATTCTTAACAGTGCAGCAGCATATTGTTCAAATGTCTTAGGATTTTCATCATAACATTCCCACCAAGACAAGGCATATCCATATAAATAATGAGTGGCCAGAGTGACCTGATCTTGGGCTGCTACATTTTGGAAGCTGAATAGTTCTTTTAGGCTCTGTAAGTGAACTCTTGGGCTCTCCCCTACCTCGGCTTTGAATGTTTTTACTTGAATAAACTTTGCCAAATGAAAAAGTGGGTTGGACTCAGTACCCTTGCAACTATTTCCTCTTTTCTCTTCCCTTATACTATCATAATCCATGGAGACTAAGGACTCCATGCCTTCAGTTAGATATGAGATTATGACTACCCTGTGTGCTCTCAGCAAATTACTTGCTTCTATATCAATTCCTTTCATGTTTGTCTCAACATTACTTCTGCCTGTATCTTTTTTGTCTTCCATGTTTGCTAACATTTTCTCTAGATGGCACTCTTTTCATCCTATCTCTTGCTCCCTCTACTATATTAATGCTCTGTTCTAAACCTTGTACCCTTCCCACTAACAATTTTTTCTCCTTGCTAGCTTTAATTTTCTTAGCCTCTATGTTTCCTTTTAACTCATACAGCTCATCATAAATCTTTTGACAGTATTCATTTATTTCCTGTATTTTTTCTTCTTGGGTCTTTTGCTGCCCCTGTTTTATCTATCTTTTCTTGGATAATTTTTATTTCTTTCTGTACTACTGTGCCTCATTTTCTACTGTATCTCACACTCTTAAGATATTCTCTACCATATCTTCTTTATGTGCTGCTAGCTTATGTTCACATTGCACTTGAACCATACTATATCTTTGCTGATACTAAAAAGTTGTTCCATTCTCTTTTCCATGTTTTCTAACCTTTGGTTCATTTTTTTCTCTACTCTTTTGACCATGGTTTCCATCTTTTCTAATTTTTCCCTTTTGTCCTCTGCCCTTTCCCATTTTGCCTGTTCCTTTTCTTCCCTGTCCTTTCTATCTATCTTTTCTCTTTATCCTGTTCTTTTACTTTCCTATTCTTTTTCTCTGTCTTTCTCTTCTCTTTCTTTTTATCCTGTCATTTTTCTTCCCTATCCTTTCTTGCTCTTCCATCCGGTCCATAAATGATGTGAATAGTCATTAAATTTTTACATCTATCTCTTCTTTGAGCTTTTCTCTCATGTGTGCTATATTTTCTACTGATTCCTTGTCTACTGCTTCCTCTCTGCTACTTTCTAATTTCTCTTCTGTATTACTACTATCTTCTCTTTCCCTGACCAAAGTGTTTTTCCTCTTTTCTCAATTGGCTTTTCTCTCCTATCTTCTCTCATTTCCTCTACTTCCTCCATTATCTCTTCATTCACTTTCATGTTTAGGTTTTGATTCTTCAAATTTTATACATGCCTGTCTCAACTTCCATTCCCTGATAGGTCTACCCTAGCTTCTTTCTACCACTCTATGTTATCATCTACCTAGATGTCCTCACTTAACTACTATCTTTACAGTTAACATAGCTCAGCATATAATATATCTGTTCAATATTAGCATAAAAAATAATTTTTAATTTAAAATATATTTAAAACTCAACTCACCATCTGGCCTGTTGCTGCATACTCCCTTCTTAATTCTTGACTGGGGTGTTATTATCATAATTATTATAATTATTATTTATTACATACTGTGGTTTGAAAAATTTTGTACACCAAACACTCATATATTTATATCTTACCTGATTTTTCCTTTTTGTTTCAACCTTATTCATGTAAGTCTCGACTCACACCCTCATCATTGAAAATTTTGATAAAACATTTAATTTTTATTCTCTCCCTCTGGCAACAAATTTATTTGTGATAAATTTTTACTTTCCTAAAATCACCTTAGATGCCAGCCATCAGCAGGAGAGATATACAAGGAATGATTTTAATATGGCACATTTATTGAAATTCTCTCTCTATATATATATGATAACAGATGGCATTTTACCAAAAACACCATCAAGCGTAGTTTTCTGTTTACATAAACGTCAGAGCGAGCATTCACTATCTCTAACTTTAATTCCACTTTCAGATCATGATTTCAAGCTATTTGCTATCATCAGTGAAAGACAGGAATAAGAAACTAGATCTAAACACAAACTCTCAGCATTTATGAAACAGTTTCTATTCAGCTTGCAATCGTGAATCTTTTAGACACGTTAATGTCTTCAAACTCAGAATAGCAAGCCAGATAGCTACATGGGTCCGATCTTAGTTCAACATCACCACATAGTAGAAGCCTCTGCAATATACATCATTGCAAGAAAAACCTAAAGGGTACATTTATGAAAAACAAAAAAACACAAGTTAAAAAACTTGCTAACGCTTGTATTTATGATAACAGATGGCATTCTACCAAAAACACTATCAAGCATAGTTTTCTGTTTACATAAACGTCAGAGCAAGCATTCACTATCTCTAACTTTAATTCCACTTTCAGATCATGATTTCAAGCTATTTGCTATCGTCAGTGAAAGCCAGGAATAAGAAACTAGATCTAAACACAAACTCTGAGCATTTATGAAACAGTTTCTATTCAGCTTGCAAGCATGAATCTTTTAGACACCTTAATGTCTTCAAACTCAGCATAGCAAGCCAGATACCTACATGGGTCTGATCTCAGTTCAGCATCACCACATAGCAGAAGCCTCTGCAATATGCATCATTGCAAGAAAGACCTCAAAGGTACATTTATGAAAAACAAAAAAACACAAGTTAAAAAACTTGCTAACGCTTGTATTTATGATAACAGATGGCATTCTACCAAAAACACCATCAAGCATAGTTTTCTGTTTACATAAACATCAGAGCGAGCATTCACTATTTCTAACTTTAATTTCACTTTCAGATCATGATTTCAAGGTATTTGCTATTGTCAGTGAAAGTTTCTTATTCCTGTCTTTCACTGACGATAGCAAATAGCTTGAAATCATGATCTGAAAGTGTAATTAAAGTTAGAGATAGTGAATGCTCGCTCTGACATTTATGTAAACAGAAAACTACGCTTGACAGTGTTTTTGGTTGAACACCATCTGTTATCATAAATACAAGCGTTAGCAAGTTTTTTAGTTTTTCATAAATGTACCTTTGAGGTCTTTCTTGCAATGATGTATACTGCAGAGGCTTCTACTATGTGGTGATGCTGAATTGAGATCAGACCCATGTAGCTATCTGGCTTGCTATGCTGAGTTTGAAGACATTAACATGTCTAAAAGATTCACGCTTGCAAGCTGAATAGAAACTGTTTCATAAATGCTCAGTTTGTGTTTAGATCTAGTTTCTTATTCCTGTCTTTCACTGACGATAGCAAATAGCTTGAAATCCTGATCTGAAAGTGGAATTCAAGTTAGAGATAGTGAATGCTCACTCTGATGTTTATGTAAACAGAAAACTATGCTTTCCAGTGTTTTTGGTAGAATGCCATCTGTTATCATAAATACAAGCGTTAGCAAGTTTTTTAACTTGTGTTTTTTTGTTTATCATAAATGTGCCTTTGAGGTCTTTCTTGCAATGATGTATATTGCAGAGGCTTCTACTATGTGGTGATGCTGAACTGAGATCAGACCCATGTAGCTATGTGGTTTGCTATGCTGAGTTTGAAGACATTAATGTGCCTAAAAGAGTCACGCTTGCAAGCTGAATAGAAACTGTTTCATAAATGCTCAGAGTTTGTGTTTAGATCTAGTTTCTTATTCCTGTCTTTCACTGACGATAGCAAATAGCTTGAAATCATGATCTGAAAGTGGAATTAAAGTTAGAGATAGTGAATGCTCGCTCTGACGTTTATGTAAACAGAAAACTATGCTTGATGGTGTTTTTGGTAGAACGCCATCTGTTATCATAAATACAAGCATTAGCACATTTTTTACCTTTTGTTTTTTTGTTTTTCATACATATATATACCATAAAATTATTATTAATATTATTCTATATTAAGTACTATACAAGGTATTGTGGGGTGTCATACTTAGCTAAATTTTTACACACTATTTATTTCTATTCAGAAGAGATAAGAGGGAAAACAGTATATATTAAATGCTATTCAAGTTATTGCAGGCCATACCTGGGAGAAAATCTCTCCCATCACAGATATATGGGTTTATTTTTGAAAGCTTCATGTTGTGGCAGCATACCCGGAAGAAAAAATATGTACTGTAATGGTCAAATATGTACATTCGTGGAACAAAATCTTGAAACAAAATCTAGAACTTTGGTAAATCATCCCAAGGCCAACTAGGTTTACAGTGGTGGAAGCCACAACTCTGGCCTAACCCTAACTCCTCTACCATTTCTCAGAGATTTACCACCTTGTGGATGACACAGTTGAAGCCACAGCAGTATTTCCCTTCTTCACATGCCGGCAGTAGCACAACAGTAGAACAAAAGACTGGCATTTTAGCCCTTTAACTAGTATAGCTATATAGATATTGTGTGGCTAGGATATTTATGAATTAAGCAATAAAATAACTTAATAACTAATCACAAATAATTATTAAAGTATGGAATGATTTTGAATCAGTGAGCAAGACTAAGACATATATCCAATTTAAATTTAAAGTTAATTTAATAAAAGTCAAGTTTTGAAATGATAAATAAACAATATTACAATGGTTAAATGGTTGTTCTCACTTACAGGTGGTTAAAAGATGTTTACATTAAATTTGGGTTCACATGCAAGTGATTATTTTAGGTAATATTTTTATATAGCTGATTTTTACATAGTTTAGTTCACATGTATAGGATATAGATAAAATCACTTGCAGGTGATATTAAGTTTTTTTGGTTACAAATATCTAGGTTTCTTCATATTTATGCATTTCCAGTTTATATATATTATTGTAATCACTCACAGGTGATTGTAATTTTTAGGTTACAAATTAGTTTATTTAGCTATATATATTCGAATCTATCACTCACAGGTGATGAAATTATGATACATTTGATTTTATATTTTCATGAGCTTTAATATTAATTTTATAACTAAATGCCTTTTCTCATGGTTATCTATGCCTAGTTTATGCTATTTAATTGGATATAGATCTTCTTTAATAGGTAGTGGAAGTGATTGTAATTAATTATAAAGAATATAGTATTTAAATTAAGCGCGAGTAATTAATATACTCTCTATATAGATAATTTGCCTATCAATTTGGATTTGAATTCAGATCAAAGCTGAAATAACACTTATAATGGCCAGATGAACTGATTATGGGCAGCCAGAATTCAGATGCCAAGGTGTATGTAAAACATGTAACTCTGGGTCCCTGCATCTCGTATATGTACCTTTTTAATTGGATTCGTACCAAGTACCAGTTCCCTTTGACCAAACTCATTGCTGTGAAACAGGAGGCCTTTAGTCCGGATGATCGAGCAACTATTTAAGTGAGAGTCTTATGCTTCTTGGGAGTCTTATGCTCCATTACTAAGGATGCAAAATGGGAGGTGCATACCAATCCCATCTGAGGAAGATAATTGCCTGAACTAAGTGTACTGGTGTAGCCCTAACACATATGCCAAGTAAAGAAATGCAGCAACAAGTGAGTTACACTGTAGCATTTCTAAGGGACATATATGCACCACTGACAACATAATCATATAACAAAATTTAAGATGCTAAATCTAGTTTCCTTCATGAAACTACTCAGTATCAGTTCATATTATAGTATTTATAATTATACTATTAAGGAAAATTTAAGAATCCAAGTTACAAGGCTATCTATATAGGTTTTTATTTACTTAAGAAGGACTACAGCATAGTATGGGAAATTACAATATAAAATTACAGATTTATGCTGCATTTTATCATCTCAACTAGATATCATTTAAATATCATATTTCAAAGCAAATCTATCTGATAAGTTAGCAATTATATCTCAATTAAGAGATTTTATCCATTTCAGAACAGGGTTTTTTTTGTTTGTGCATTAATATAAGCAAAATTACACATATATATAGGCGAGAATCTAGATTTACTTCTCACTCATAATTTAACTATGAATAAAACCCAGTTTTGAATACATATAGCATAAACAATAAAATAAGTAAAATTTAGGATTTGGCATAGTTTTAAGAAATGCAATATATAAATTATATAAGATTTTACGCAAGTGAAATCTAAAATTCCACTTTAGTATATTTTAAAAGAAGTTTCTGTAACATTATTTGATATTTGATTGATTTAGTTTAAAAGTTAGAAGTTGTTTACAATTAACAAAAGCAATTATTATCGTTAACTTAAAATATATATAACTAACAACTGAGAATTTTGCTTATTGTTCTAAACAGATTATTTAATAAAAGTTATTAAACATTGAATATAAATGATTTTAAACAAATTAAATTAAATATGCCAAACCAAATCAATCATACACAAGTAAACCAAGACATAATATATTCGACTTAATAAATTAAATGTATTATCAAATCAATATGTAATTTAGAAAATGGGGTTGAGATTAAATTAAATTTGGAAAAACTCAGTCAAGATTTTAGGTTAAATCAAGAAAATTAAAATACATTTAGAACAAGTTTAGTTTACATTATTATTATAGTTATTATAGCCATTACTTTAGAATTAGCTAGTATTTTAAATTTGAGTTTAGTTGAAGATTTAAATTTGAAGGAATGATTACCATTTTCTTATTTTCTCTGCTGACAGGTTATCTCTTGATTTTTAGGACATCTTTAGGTGGTTACCACTGTTATTTCATCTTCTCCGCATCAGGTAGTTTCTCATCAGAGGCGGAAAGACAAAATTTTGGGCCTCTACTCCGACATGATTTTTATTAATTCTACTATGAGTACTTTATTAAAATATTAGAATGAATGAATGCCTCTAAAGATGGCTGCAGCATCTTATATATCCAGCTACCCCTTCTCTTTCGTTATATTATATTTTTAGAAAAGTTTTCCTAGCTTATTTGCTTATTGCCAGTAATTGTGGAAGCCTGCTGTGTCAAACTTTTAATTAGGTCAAATTAACCTCAAATTAACCTCCGTGATACATGGTAATTTATGCAATCTTTTCATTTAATTCCAATTTTAACTCTAAATATAAACTGTTTTAATTTTATATCAGGAAGGATTACTTTTCTGACATCGCTTTGACTAGAAAAACAAATCTAACATTGTAGAAAAACATTTTGCTATATATGTAACTCGACCTTTTTAATTTACTGATATATGCAGAGTTATATAATTTCAAATATTACTAATTTACTAAATATTTTAAAATAAAGAAATCTTAATGTTTTAAATCCTATTAACATTATTCCTCTAGCTTATATGTAGTCTAAAGTTACACATATGACTCATTTTTCATTTAATTATTATTACAAATATATATGTGGCATATCTTAGAGATTTATATCTATACAAATGCACATTTTCTGTATGTAAATATATACACCCACATACATGATTAACACTATTTAAGTTTAAATTTAGGCAGGTTTTTACGGTATTATTAATAAGATATATGAGAATTTGGTGGTATTTATATATATATATAAGAATACTACTATTGTTTTTGCGGTATTATTAATAAGATATATGAGAATTTGGTGGTATTTATATATATATATAAGAATACTACTATAGCATATAGTAGGTGAAACAGTTGGATTGTACAAGAAGACTGTTTCAGTATTGGAAGCCTAAAATCTAACTGGTTTGTAAAACACACATGTGGCATCAATGAACAAGAAGTCACAATATTAAAATCCTATAGGTAATAACATTTTCTTATTCCAATTCCTGATATTAATTAAAGAAAACATTGCAATTTTGAGTATTTTCAGTGCCAGCATAAAATGAACTATTTATGTGCAGGTGTATATTTCCAGTATGTGTGCATACATAGGTGTATAATTTAATTATATTATTCTTATTGTCATGTATTTATAAAAGCATGCTAACATTGTAATATTCTTATACTAATATATTATATATATTGTTCCAGTCGCTTTTGTCTGTTCATAGAACAAGATCTAGAATCTAGGCAAAAGTACCTCAAGTCCAGTCATGTGTGAGATACACAGGTCAGGAGCACTCATGAACTGTGCCATATTTTCCCATTCTCCAGATCTACCAACTTTTGAGCAACAATCCAGATGATACCCAATCTATTTTCATTTTTTCCAGCCAGCATCACAAAGCAGAGAAACAAAGAGACCCTATTTAGACATGGACACTATGGTGAAGCCCTTGGCATAATAATTATTACAAGTTTTAACATATCTAAAAGATTGTGACCTTTTACATTATTTACCTAGAAAATTAGTGGGATTTCATCTAGTCATGGCAAGCATAATTTGTTTAATCAAGATATAATATTTATTAAATAAAGGAAGCAATCCATTCTTCAGGCTAATATAATATATATATATATATATATATATATATATATATATATATATATATATATATATATATATATATATATATATTAACAGGCAACCCCGGTATTAATTTTTGCTGTTTGTTTATATATAAAACAAAAAAAAAAGACTCTATTGACCACGTAAGGTAGTAAACACAAAACTATGGCTGTATAGTCACCATAACACCTGCAGATAGGATCTGACTACTATCCACTGTATTGGGTTCGAATATGAATCCTTTTTTTTAAATATACATTAAGAAATAAAGTATACATATCCTATATCAGGATATATGTTAAAAAAATATAATAAAAGAATCTACCTAGTGGCCCTTGTTTCATTTAAAAAAAAGACAACAATTTCTTCCGGAAAAAGTATATTTATGAGCGTCAATTAATAAACTGACCCTAAGTGCCAATCTTACTAAGACCATAAGAATTATACTTTCTCCTCTTTGAAATCTTAAAATGATCACTAATTAGGTGCCTACCTATTCAGCTACCTCAAATCCCAGAGCTGGAAGGTTGAACGGAGGTGACTGACTAAATTTGTATAATTGAAACAGGCTTTCCCTGTTTTATATACCTTTCAATTTAAGATGTGTATATAGAAACTTACACCTTAGAATTTAAAATTATGTATAATCTACTTGATTATTCTGATATTCTGCCAGGAAGGGAACTAGGTTAATATAAGCAATAAATATGTTCATTAATGAGAGACAATTTGTTTTAAAGTAAGTAGATAATTTTATTACTATGGTTATTTAAATATTGAGAAAGAGAAAACATACTTATACCATTTATATATCAATGATAACATAAAAGACAAAATAAAAAGAAAACAGAATTAGTGAATTATAAAAAAAAAACATATAATTAAATACATATGTGGGAATGCATTTATATGTTTAACTTAAAATTTATAATTCTACACAATGGCTGAATTTTTGGAGAGTAATGACTAGCAATGTTCAATTCTTTTAGGTTAAAGAAACTAGTTATAGTTACCTTGAAGTACCTGGGATTTTTAATATTGGTAAGTTTATTAGCATGTAAGCTTGATTTTGACGATCCAACCGAAATGTATGTATTCTTTTATTGTTGAATGACAAAACAAAATTTTTTTGCTAATAGCAAAAAGTTTGCACAAATGTCCACTTTGTGATATTACTTGGATTTAAGAAATAATGAAGGCTTACTGGAGGCATTCTTAGTTTACACAATTTGACATTTTCTTCCTTCCTGGATTGTTTTGGCGGTGTATCGATGAGATCCCTATGGTTCTTTGAGGGCAAGCACTTAAAAGCAACATTACATATTGGGAGCTTAGGATGGTGACCTTACATGTACTTTTCTACTCCTGCATTCCAATTGTCACAATAATCTGAGTTACTGTATCTGAATCCATTCTATACTACAAGTCCATTTAGCAATCAAAATTATTAATATTTCAGTTTGCAAAATCACTCCTGCTTGTTCTGATTTTACTTTTCAACTCATTAATTTCTCCAATTCCTTTTATTCCCAAAACAGTTTATCAATATCTAGATCTTTATTTCTTAGGCATGCTTTTAACATTTTTCTTTCCATGGCTAAGTAATTGAGCAAAAGACATGAAATTGCCTCAAGGTATACATATATAAAAGTTCTTTCATTACTCTCATTAAAATGCGATATACAATAACACAATAGAAAATTATACATTTGAAATAAATTAATAATACACAAATTTTTTTTATATATTTGTGTATAATTGCATTCCCATAATTTATTAACATATTTTCATGAATTTATTTTAAAACAAATAAATAACAATAAATATCTTTCTCTTTTTTTATTAATAAAAAAAAACTTTCAAACTGTCTCTCTTAGACATATATATTTCATTCTTTATATTTTCCCCTCGCAGCTGAATCAAATTTATTAGACTCATGCTGATCTAAGCAGTTACGGAATATTGTGTAACTTTCTTGTATCAGGGTTTGGACCCGTCTACTGTTACTATATATAAATATAATTTATTAGTGTAAACAAAACAAAGCATTTGTAATTTAACTACAATAATTCTCCATTAATTATCATTAGCCTTTTTACATTTATTTATAACAGAAACTTTCTTTTTTATAATTTAAGAAATCATGTACATTTTCATTGGTAGGTTATTTTAGTGCAAGGTGATTTATATGCCAATATCTGGCTGATTATATTATATGAATATGATTTGAATGAATCTTTAATTCATCCTTAGAGAGAAAAGTAGCCTTCAATCAAACTTTCATATATATATATATATATATATATATATATATATATATATATATATATATATATATATATATATATATATATATATATATATATATTAATTTATAACAAACTAACCAAAAGAAATACATATAAAAACAAAAAAAGACTTATAAATCCAATAAATAATATATTATTTATTGGATTTATAAGTCTTTTTTTGTTTATATATATATATTGGTATTTTTAGATCTAGTGTCTGAACCTACCCTGACACCTCTCTGAGGAGTGCCAAAGCACAAAACCATGGTCAGGGGTTTGGGGAGGGGTTCCTGACAGAGATATTTTAAGTGCTGGCTCTGGCTAAGCATTTATCATAAAGCTTGTAGAGGAATTGGCAATCCTCACTGTTTATAACTTACAAGCTTAAGAGATAGGGTCATGTGATCTATGAATTGATCTATGACTTTTATTTTGACTATTTATAGTCTCTGCCAAAAAGTCTTATGCAATTTTATATTGCTATGACTACTACTATATGGCATGGCTGAAGATCTATCAGCCCCATATAGCTATTTGAGTTGGATAGCTGGGTTTGAAGACATGTACATGTCTGAAAATTTCAGATTTTCCACTCAATAGATAACTTTTAGCTAAGTGCTTGGCTTTGGGTTGGTATTTTTAGATCTAGTGTCTGAACCTACCCTGACATCTCTCTGAGGAGTGCCAAAGCACGAAACCATGGTCAGGGGTTTGGGGAGGGGTTCCTGACAGAGATATTTTAAGTGCTGGCTCTGGCTAAGCATTTATCATAAAGCTTGTAGAGGAATTGGCAATCCTCACTGTTTATAACTTACAAGCTTAAGAGAAATGGGTCATGTGATCTATGACTCTTATTTTGACTATCCATATATAATGTTAGGTGGTGGTTACTAAGATTTAATTAATAAAATAAAATATTTAATTAATTTCAAATAAGAGAATTGATTTTAGACTTAGTATTATTATTTTCATCATTAAAATATTTCTTTGAGTTATTTACTTATAGATGCAGATTACTCTGCTATTTGACCATAACATTAAAATACAATTAACTTGTTTTTTTCCATGTCAGCAAGTGTCCACAGTAATGAAAATAGCAAAATATGTTTTTAACTAAATAATTAATCAACTTCCCTATGAAAAAAAATGGGGGGGGGGTTAAGAGAGAAGGGGAACTTGCTTGAGAGTTTAGGAGGTTGTTGGGATATTAATTTCAAAATACAAAATATAGTAATAAAAGTCATCAGAAAATGTTGTTGCCATACCAAAATGGAATAAGAAAATATTATTATATCATAGAGGCTTAGTGATAGGAGAGACATTATTAGAGAGTTTATAGAGAATTAAGTACATATTAAAATCAGGTAAGAAAATACAAATCATTTTAATTAATACTTGAAGATCAGCTAAAATAATTATAATACATTAAAGAAATGATTAAGTGAGACATTTAGATTAAGGTTTTACTTGCTTAAAGAAAGTTTATGAATTGAGGCAGCAACATAAATTTATTACCTTAATCAGTCATTAATAGCGGTCCTTGGTTATTGCAGCATCCATCAGGTTTTGTAAACTAGATCTAGTTTGTCATTTTTGTTGTTCAGGCAGGCAGCAGTTCCACTATTTAACTTTTAAGTACATTATTATAGTTCATGGGTAGACAAGTTCAGGGTGATGATTTTTGCAGATGAGAGCATTGAAATGGCTGGGAAAGGTTGAGCTTCCCTCTACTCATGGTACATTGATTTGAAAATTTGACCAGCATGGAGTAAGTTAGTCATTGATCTTTTAAAAGTTAGATTTTTTTTGCTTTCAAATTTAATGTTGTTTTGGAATGCTTTTAGTTATAATACCTTAGCCAATTTTTATACCTTGACCATCTGCAATTTGCAGACTGGATGCACTCTTTTGTTCTAGTAAGTTAGAAAACAATGCAACCCTGCCGAACATTCCTCAAAGGATGGTTTAAAATTTAATCTTAGATTTTAAAATAATTTAAAATGGAGAAATTTTCATTAACGGGTCTTACATTATATTGCTAAAATTATAATTTTTTTTAAAATTTGCTAATGGGTTTTATGCTAATTAATTTAATTGCATTCAAGAACATTTGGCATGATTGCTTCAGCTTTTCTGACCACCATTACTGAAGATAGGTAATATTTTACACATAATTTTAAATATATGGTATAATATATGTTTTAATATGGTTATTATTTTATAAATAATTACCCATTACCTTTTATATATGCATATCCTTTATGCACATATACTACTTTTAAATGATATAAAATATTTGTTTATTTATTTAAGATATTTAGTTTAAGGTATTTGTGAATATCTTCATCAAAGTTATTTTTAAAAGAAAAGCAAAAAAAAATTGTGTTAGATAAGTACATATATTAGTGTTGGGATGGAGTTTGAATTTGGTTTGATGGTGGGAGATTGGAGAGGGCTGTGAACCACAATCTGAGTCTTAGATTGATCGCTTCAATATATAATATATTTCCTTTTATTAATTAAAGTATTTAATATAGAAGTGTTTGTTGCTAATTATAGTTTGGTTGTTTCTCTTACAAAGTATATTATCACTAGATAATTTGCAATTTAGAGCAAGCTTTAGGCACCTTATTATAATTTACCTTCAAATAAATAAATAACCAAAGAACAAGCAAAGAGTTATGTTAAGTGCTAAATGTGTTTACCTGATGTCCAGGCATGCTACTTTTAGTTTATGATTAGCTGGTACCTGAGGGTTTGCCCTGAAATAAATAAAATGTTTTGCATGTGATATGATGTATTATGGCTTCTCCTTAAACAAAGTCAAGAATATCTCAGCAATTATGCCCAGATAAACCTATTAGCCACTTTATTTTACATTCCCCACTCTAAATTTACCCATAATCTGCTCTATCCCATTTCCACAATATAACCTTTGTCAACTCTATAACCTTTATATCTAAATCCCCCTTATCTTTTCCCAAACACAGCATAAAAACCAATAATTCACTTTCTGTATAATCACTCTTTTCATATTTATTTTTCCACAACTTCATTATATGTACCCTTTCTGCTTTCAAACATTTAGATTCAATTAACAAATGCAGTTGGATTGCCTGTTCTGCCTTCTGATGAGCAATACTTCAAGCATATTTAAGTTCTAAGACCAATTTTTAAATTTTATGTCAAAATATTCAATGTTTAGTCACTCTTTATTTTATATCCAAGAAATTAGATCACCTGTATAAAATATTAGAACCCCATATTACTTAGGCTGATATTTCTTACTTACATATCAAATTTGAAACTATTCTATTGAATTTAAATCTATTAAACCTGATTTTAAAATTTTATTCTAACTTAAAATAATAAAAGTGATTCAAAAGTTTACAAACAAACATATCATTCAACAAACAGATATTCTAACATAAATAAAAGCTTTAATAAACTCAATAAACAACTGCATATGGATGTTATAACATTTCCAAATTATATTTATTCAAACTTATATTTATTATGATGCTAGATATTAAAAAAAGCATTAGTTAACAAAACTTTTTTTGTCATTATTTTCATCAACATATGATTAGTTCTAACATACAGCCATTTTAATCAAAATCAAGTTTATTAAATGAAAATTACTGTAAGAGCAGATTCCATCATTATACGTTTGCTGTCATTTATTTATTAAGTTTATTACTTCAGTTTCCCTAAACATATATTTTTTAATAATAAAATACTTGCTATATTAATATAAATATAAACTTGGTCAATTAATGAGAATCTAATTTAATATAGTTTATCTTTTGCGTTAATCTTTAAATATTTTTGCTCAGGTTTCTGTTACAATAATCTCAATCAAATCCAATATATTACATGTTAAATATATTTTTGTTAATAGTGTGTAATTGTATTTGTTTTTGATCCTATATAATCCACCCTTAATTTTATTAAGTATAAATAAATACTACTTTAAAAAAATATTTCCTAGTTCTAAATAAGTATACACATTACATACTATTTCCAGTCCATTTCTTGTCAGTTGGACAACATCCAGGGAAAATTCAGAACGGATTCCACTCTCATTAAATTTAACTATTCCAGTTAAACCATTTAATTCAACCTATAAAACACAAATTATAAATAAATATTCATTTATATAATAAAATAAAGACTATAAGAGTTTTCATTATAGTTTATTGATTAAATGAGGTTGTTACATTCACATATGTCAAAACAATGAATTTCACACATTGTTGATATAAGTGAGCTGCATTTTAGCTGGGGATAAGTCAGTAAATTTTTTACAATAAGAAAAATAGCTGTTTCCTGTAGTGTAGCCAAGATTTTTTTTTAACCATGACAGCCATAAGAATAAATGTTAAATCAGTCATAAGTCTATTTGGTATAAATGTCTGTCAATTAAATTTACAAATTAGAATTAGTTTTACACATTCTAAAAACTTTTGGAAAAATAATGAAATGTCAAATAATGGTAATCACAATGACTATATAAATATATTGTAATAGGATGGAGTAATTTTAGAATGAACCTGGAATGATGGAAAATCATCATCATCAGCCACAAGTACAAAATATTTCATATAATGAAATTTACAAAAAAGTGTAATATTTAATCTATGTTTAAAATAACAAAGTCAGTTACTTTGTAATGGAATGGAAGTATTATAGGATGATAACCCCTGGTGTGATGGCAAATCATTATTACCCCAATTCAAAATATAAATATAAAATTTACAGTAATGATATATAAAAGTAATTATTGAAGTAATGTTTAATAATTCAAAATATATATTAAGCAATTTTATATATCAAGAGAGCATGAGTTCATAAGATCTCTGTGTGATCATTGAGAGATCAGCCAACTAAATCAGAAGAGAATCAACCAGCATTACAAAAAGTAAAAGTAAATACTAGTATTACTCAAAAAACATAAATCATTTTGAATGATCAACACTAAAATAAAAATCAACAGTCCATCTTGTGGCTGGATTTGAACAATACAAAATATAAATCAACAGTCAATCTTGTAACTGGATTGGAAATGGGTATTTTGTAGACCAGACCAACTATTTAGCGCTTTCCAGCTTGGGCAATTATTTAACATAACTTCGATCCACCAACTAAGTGCTCATCCATAACCAGAAAAATCTAAACAATAATGCTGGGATATTAAAAATATGCTGATCATCATCAATGCTCTAGCCACTTAGTGCTATTAATGCACTGGCCAACTATAACAAAACTAAAATAAAATGTAATGCAGGGACTTTAAAGAATATAATCTTATGCACCAACTAGATAATGATGATTGATCATCACTGAATACCCAGAAAGCACTACTAATACATCCCCATTCATATATTCAGCTGTTATACTCCAATTTAGTTAAGAGAACATGAGATCTATAACTGTTACAGTGACTAAGAGATGATGCAAGATATTTTTTTTTACAATTGAATTCAAGTTTATTAACAACAATAAAAAAATAATATTAAGATTTTTAGGATATGGCTAAAATATATACAAGCTAAGCTTTCTGATCTTGATTAGTATACAATAAAAAAATTATCACATTTGTAATTTACAAAATTACTATACTAACTGAAACACAGGCTTATTATATACCTGTGTCTATATATATAATATAGGGTATATGAGCACAGACTTTTAGATGACCCATCACTCTCCACTCTATATAATAACACTGATACACTCAAGCACATATATGCTGAAAAGATAAATAATCACCAATATACATATTTCATGCTAAAACAGCAATCATTAGTTGGTCCAGATTATCATCTCCCACACATATATACTATAAGTGCTCAGATATATATTAAGATAGACAATCTTCATACTTTAATGGACAGGCTCCAATCCACTACACACTCCAACTCTTCAACCATCCATCCAATTGAAAATCTGATGATGGAATGCTCAAAGGCCACCCTGACGCTGAGATTGTTGTCACACCCATGTTGACCTAAGGTCAATCTGAACCCCACATGTACAGGACATAATCCATTTAATACATATGCAAAGATAAGCAGACATCTCTACAATGTAATAACTAAAACACAGGCTTATTATATACCTGTGTCTATATATTTAATATAGGGTATATGAGCAGACTTTTAGATGACCCATCACTCTCCACTCTATCTAATAACACTGATACCCTCAAGCACATATATGCTGAAAAGATAAATAATCACCAATATACATATTTCATGCTAATCCAGCATGCTCTTTTTAGCATATATGTGCTTGAGTGTATCAGTGTTATTAGATAGAGTGGAGAGTGATGGGTCATCTAAAAGTCTGTGCTCATATACCCTATATTACATATATAGACACAGGTATATAATAAGCCTGTGTTTCAGTTATTACATTGTAGAGATGTCTGCTTATCCTTGCATATGTATTAAATGGATTATGTCCTGTACATGTGGGGTTCAGATTGACCTTAGGTCAACATGGGTGTGACAAGAATCTCAGCCTCAGTGTGGCCTTTGAGCATTCCATCATCAGATTTTCAATTGGATGGATGGTTGAAGAGTTGGAGTGTGTAGTGGATTGGAAGTATGAAGATTGTCTATCTTAATATATATCTGAGCACTTATAGTATATATGTGTGGGAGATGATAATCTGGACCATCTGATGATTGCTGGTTTAGCATGAAATACATATCATCATCAACCATTATCAATCCCCTGCAGGTTGAAGGTCTCTCCAAGCTTAATCCATCTTCTCCAATCTTTAGCTTCTCTTCTCCACATCACCTCTGCACACTTTCTTATTTCATCCATCCATCTCACATGTCGTCTCTTTCTGGGTCTTTTACAATCTCTTGGAATCCAGTTTAAAATTTCAATTGTCCATCTATTATCATCTCTTCTAGCAATATGTCCATCCCAACTCCACTTCAATCTTGTAATTTTTTCAATGATGTCAGTAACTCCTGTTTGTTCTCTTACCCATACATTGCATTTTTGATCTCTTCTTGTTACTCCCAACATACATCTCTCCATACTACTTTGAGTGGTCTGAAGTCTCTGTATTGCTATTCTATTGAGTGTCCAAGTCTCAGATCCATAAGTAAGAACTGGTAAAACACATTTGTTAAAAACCTTCCTTCTCAAACACATAGGCATATTTCCTTTTAGTATCAAGTTATTTCTACCAAAAGCACTCCAACCAAGATTAATTCTATGATTAATTTCCTCCATTATGTTTCCATCTGTATTAATAATCTGACCAAGGTATTTGTAACTGTTAATTTCTTCTAATTCATCATAATCAATCTTTATTTTCATATTTTGAGCAAATCGATTAAATATTACTTTAGTCCTTTTAACATTTATCTTTAGTCCTACTTTCATCTGATAACTCCTGCAACATTTCCTGCAGCTCTGCAGCATTATTTTCAAAAACAATTACACCATCTGCAAAATCTAAATGACTTACACAATCTCCATTTACTTTCACTCATTTAATTTCCCATTTTAATCCACAAAATTCTTCTTGCAGCACTGCTGTAAACAGTTTTGGAGATATGGAGTCACCTTGTCTTACACCTTTCTCAATGTTGACTTTCCTAGTATCATTATGTAATGTAATTTTTGCTGCTGCATTTTTATAAATATTATTTACAATATGACAATATCCTGGATCTATACCTTGATGATCCAATGCTTTAATCATTGAAGAAATGTTTATAGAATCAAATGCCTTTTTATAATCTACAAATCCAAAACATAATGACAACTCATATTCATTTGTCCTTTCTATAACTTCTCTCAGTACCTGAATATGATCTACTGTACTAAAACTACTTTTAAATCCAGCTTGTTCTCTTGGTTGGTGAATATCCAATATTCTCTGTAGACAAGTTATAATTATCTTGGTAAAATTTTTATATAAAACTGATAAAAGGCTGATAGGTCTGTAATTTCTAATATCTTCTTTATCACCTTTTTTAAATATTAATATTATTACTGCATTCTTTTAATCATCCGGTAGATCTTTATCATTTAGACATTTAGTATATAACTTTGCTAAAAAAATTTATGTTTCTTCACCTGCTTCTTTTAATATATCAATTATAATTCCATCATTACCTGGAGCCTTTACTTTCTTCATACATTTGATTGCATTTCTCACTTCTTCATTTAAAATTCTGGACAATTCAGAAGATGTAATAGATATAGGAGGTGCTTGTTCTTTATTACTATATAATTCTTGATAAAAATTTTCTACCAATTTTATGATGTCATCTCTCTTTTTAGTAATAATTCCATCTTTTTTTCTTATTGCAGATATAAATTTCCTACCAATACCAAACTGTTGTTTTACATTCTTAAGACTTTTATTTTCTTCTACAGCTTTTCTTGCTAGTTCACAATTGTACTTTCTTATATCATTTTCAACTCTTTTCCACACCATTTTACAAAATTTGAGATATTCAATTCTTTTTAATGCATCATTTTTGTATATCTTTATATTTGTTCTTTTCTTCATAAATTCTCTATTCTCAATAGAAATTTTATTGGTCAATATTGGTGATTATTTATCTTTTCAGCATATATGTGCTTGAGTGTATCAGTGTTATTAGATATAGTGGAGAGTGATGTGGGTCATCTACAAGTCTGCGCTCATATACCCTATATTAAAATTGCTATACACAACTCAAGTTATTACATTATGATTTACATATACGTTCCATAAAGGCTCACAGACACACCTTTTACTATTACATGAATACATATTTGAATTGACATTTAATAATAAAAATGAGTAAAATTTACATATATGTCCTATTTGACACTTAATGCTATATATACACATACAGAGTTCAGCATAATTTAGAAATGGACATATTTGAATTGACATTTAATAATAATAATAATAATAATAATAATTGATTACATCTTACATATATGTATGTGCATTTAGATATTTATGCACACACTGAAGTTTACATATTTTAGTTTGACACAATAATAAGATGATTCAAATTAATTCAATATTAAAAGTATGTAGATTAAATTTTACATATATTACGTTTTAATAAGTTCTACTTTTTGCTGATTACAGTCTTTTTTACTTCTAAAAACAATAAAGTCAATTTTTATTGACAGTTGATAAAAACTTTTTTTCTGTTTTCACAGATTACTCTAAAGAGATTTGTTTTAGATTTCTGCTCTTTTTTAAAAATAAAATCAGCCTTTAACAGCCTATGTTAAGTAATTTTGACATTTTTAGAATAATATAGATCCATCTTTAAACTTAATAAAACAGGTATATATTTTTTCCAATCTAAAATAACTCCTGAAGTCTTTTTCTTTTAAATAAGATAGTCAAGGAATTAATCTTGACTCTTAATTTTTAATCCAAGCACAATTATTTCTGTTTGTTTCACTTTTAGAATGTCTCTTAATTATTGTTTTAATAAATGAAAAATAAATTCATTTTTAGAATTAAAAATATAAATTTCAATATGCCTTTTTGTTTTCTCAATAAATAATTTAAAATCATCATTATAAATTGTATATCTTAGTTTTAGGATGTCATTTTAAAATAAATCATTAAAAAAAACTTATTTAAAATTTTGTTATATAATGCTACTCACTAGTGTATATATTTTTACTTGTGCTTCTTTCAGAATATAGCTGAAATAGCGTACATATACCCATTCGTCAATATTTCTCTTGGTAAGTTTGTTTTTTGTCCATCAGAAGGTATAATCCAGATTTGTTCCCATCATCAGAAAAAAGTATAATTCAGGTATGGTTGGCATTCTCCTTTTTGTCTAGGGCTTGATAAGATTCAGGCCAGCAAATGGTCTTCTAGAATATATTTGTACAGGCTAATGAAACCATTTTAAGCTGACCCAGTCTTTAAGTGAATCAAAACTCCAGTATATAGAACTACTAGACTGCTCATATCTTCATGGGATCTATTTTTATTTTCACAACTCTCCAAACATCAATTCTGCTAGCCAACTGCTTTACAAAAATATTATGACAAGAAGTGTTTTTAAAAAGTTACTATCCAAACTTTGTAGCTGGTCAATTTTGCCATTGCTTCTCAAAGTATTAAAACCACACATTTCTAGCCAGCTCTTAAAAAAACTACAAGCCAAAACTGTTCTTTTCATAAACTATTATCCAGACTGAACTGATATTTTTCATCAGCCCTTTTGAAGAATCACTTGAAGGTGATAAAAACACCTTAATTGAAGACAGTTTTTTATCTCCCTAATCCCTTTTCAAAACAAGTTTGAAATTTTTATCAAAGTGTGATATACATGTTTTTACTTTAGATAGAAAAATTTACCAATTAATTAAAAGATTTAAAAAATACCATATTTGTTTTTAAAATCAAAATTAGAATTACAAATAATATTTATAAGACCTTTTTAACTGTTTAATTTATAATAAAATTCTATTTTAAATTCAGGATTATTTAACCCTTTATTTATTATTTTTATTCCAGGAATTGTAGAAAAATATTTACAAAAATTTATGTCCGTGTTTATTTCTACTTTGCCTTTACTTTATATATATATTTGTGCCCACATAGCTATGTTGCTGTGTGTCATGTAGCCCAACTGGTTACTATATATATATATTCTAACCTTGCTCTCGTGCATCTTCACTTCCGGATAATATAAAATATAACAGGTTCTATCTCAGTTAATAATTAATAACTAAAATATTCAGTATTAAAATTAAAATGTTTCACTAGTTCAAATTTACAATACGAATAAGGTTCAGTTTATAAAAATTAATTAAATAAATATTTAATATTTTCATGAGACTTGAAGTGAAAATACAGTTGACAAGATAGATTACATTGAGCCAATATCCTACAAGATACTACCTCAATGGCATAAGAACACTATCCCCCCTTATTACTATTTCAAATAACAAACTCATAGTATTCTTACGACTTTAATAATTTCTACTCACTAAGATTAAACTAATAATTAAATCTTAATCTTCTATTTAATAATAATCTAGCTCGATAAAATAATCTCAGGTTCATAAAATTTATTCTAAGTTAAATTTAAAATACGGTAGTAAAATATGAGAAGGGATTTTATGTCATAATCTACTACACTTAAACTAATAATAATAAATAACAATAATAATATTCTTCATGTAATGATATAATAAATACGTGGTAGCATTTTAATAATCTGACAAACAAAATATGTGTGGCAACTGATAGCATATAATTTAATATAATATTGTGATAACTGATTTATGACCAATAAATAATGCAAAATTATGATTATTTAATTATAATGAATACCAATAAAATATTTAAAATTCTTAAAATAATTCTTTATTTATCTTTTGTGCAAAATTATATATTTGTTTCAGTTATTATGCATATATCGTGTTTTCATGCAGCGATGTGGAGAAATAAATAACTCTGACACAAAATTTTTTAAATAACAAAATTTAACAAAGTTTATTACTAACAATAAATAACTAAACAATTTATTTACATTATTTACAGTGGATATCCTTAACCCTTTTTATTTTACAGTTTGATCTACCTGGTTATAAAAATAATTTATATTTCAATTATATTTTATTTAGATTTAGGACAAAATTAAAAAAAATGTTATTATTTGGTTTCTCATCATGGTTAACTTATTACAAGTATATTTATCTACTTTATTAGCAACAGCATTTTGTCCTTAATATTATTAAACTATCTTATTTTAAAAAATTCATACCTAGAAAACATTCCATAGAAAACAAAATTTTATAATGAGTATGGATTTCTCAAATTATTAAACAAAATTTCATCTTGCAAAGTCAAAGATGTTATACAAAATATTATCCAAAATTCAATACTAGATTTTAGTATTTATCACACAATGTTTACTAATCATAATATATTCTTCTTTAAGCTCTACTTTAGTATGATATAAGTTTAATCATTAATAGATTTCTGTTAATCAATAAACAAAAATATACTATGCATATTGTTTACATAATCTACTTTGTACTATTGTATTTTAAAAAAAATATGCAATACTTATTTTTCTCTTAAACAAAAATAATACTAAAGCATTTAAAATTATCATCACTTTTAAAAATATCTTTGTTTAGATACCTTATTTTAAAAATTTTATATTTCATTTCCGAAATAAAATTCAAAATATATTTTATGATTCTTTTCTTTCCCTAGGATACTTTGGATCTTCAATTTTAAGTTATAACATTCTGCTCCTTATAAGCAACTAAACTAATCTTATACAAAAAACGATAGCACAACCTTAGTTCTAAATTATTTATCATTTCTTTTAAAATATCTTACTAAACAATGCAGTCACATGAAATAAAGATAGCGAAAACAGATGCATAGGATTAAGGAAGAAAGCTAGAATATTATTCTTAACATATCTCAAAATCATGGTACAGTGCGAAGAGGTAGGACATTTAACTGCCTAATATCCTCTAGTACAGGGACGATGTTAAAGCTATTTCTTCAGCTTTATTAGAACATCAAATATTTAAAGAAATATAAACACTGTCCAAATAAAATATGTATCAGTCATAGGGCTATGTTAACTATGCTGATAACCACATAAAGACTAAATATTATTTCCATTCCTTATAACATCCTATTTTTTAAAAATACATCATCTTGGTTTTCTGTTCACTAAGTACTTCCAAGCCACTATCTCAACATTATTTCTCAAGATTTTTCTACATCTTACATCGATAAATTACTGTCTGCATTTACAAAACAATAAATAAAATTCATTAATAGTTAAACAATCTAGCTATCCCATAAGAAAAGTCTGTCCACTTCATCATTCTATATGTCTAATCATATACAATCTACTTAGACAATATTTGAATATCCCATATCATAAAAATTTTAAAAAAGAATCACATAATTATTTGTTATGTTGGATTATATGACTAATAAAAAAAATTAAAAAAATTGTCGTATGCATATTTTCAAATCAATCCTATCTCATAATGTTTTTTAAAATGTTGTATAAAAATGCGTTTACATTATAAGTAAAAAAACTTTTACACTTCATTCTTCCAATTTATGGATGATCTAAAGAAAACAAAAAAAAATATACATTATAAAATTATTAATAGTTATTATTATTACCAATAACCTTTATCTAGTCATCGTGTTCAGTAGGCTTTTCTTTATCCACTTGAGCATTGCAGATATAAAAAAAAAAAATCACACCCATACACTTTATATTAAAATATTTTTAGCTAAATTATTACATTGTTATATTATAAAATTTTAATATTAATAAATTAATGTTTTTATATTTTTCCTAATCTTATATAAAAATTTAGATTTAAACTAGGTTAACAAAATAAAAAGAATCAAAACTATAGTTACATATTTTCTTGACGATAGTTCCTGATAAGTCCAAAATGCTTATTATTTTCTCTAGAGTTTTTTAAAAATGTTCCCCAAGCGCGTTAAAGTTTAAAACAAAATAATTACTAATCCATATAGTAAAATTTAGAAAATAATCCTTGGTTTTAATTTTTAGGACGATAATATTAATTAATCCCATGAAGCCTCTTAATCTTCTCTACCAATATTCTCTGCATATCCGATGCATCAATCCATCTAATTTAACTTTAAAATATTCGATAAACTTTTAAGTACTATTTTTTCCATGGATCCAATTTTTTTATTCATCTGTGTGTTCACTTTTTATCTCTGTTTCCTTCTTGATACATTTAAACTTTAATTTGGTATTTTTTATATATCATTTTAAAATAAAAAAAAATGTTACCTTCAGAAAGGATATAACATTTTACTCCTTTGGATATCATTATATATAAAATAATTCATGCAATATATAATCATCTTATTACCATTTAAAAATAAATCTTGAATAAACTTATGCATAATAATGCGTCTCCAATTTTTTCATTAGACTCCATATAATGTCCGAGCTGTGGTTTTTATGTACCAAAACAGTTATTCGGTTAAATATTAATAAAGCTATATCAATAAATATTTCAAATATTTTTTCAGCATTACAATTTCTATCCATTTTATTTTGTAGTATATCCATTTTTTTTTTATTGTGAAGTTAGGTTAAACTTTTAGATAAAATATGACTGGTAAGCACTTTAAAAATTAGAAAATCATATTAAACGAAATTATTAAAATATTTTTAGTTTATACTCTCTTTTGCAAAATATATATTTTTAAAATTATCAATTAGTTTTTTTTTTTCAGATAAAGTTATAAGAAAGTACTAAAAAAAAATTGACTAAAATAAAAGATTTAAAAAATACTATCTTTTGATAGTTATAATTTACTTCTCTCCGGTTTCAATACATTATTAATCTCCTGCTAAAACTTAGTTACAACGATATTTATCATCTGTAAGAATACCTATTCTTATTGGTCAATTCTTACCCCAACTTGAAAACAAATTTACATATTTTCAATTTATAGCAGAATTATATTTGGAAAAAATAAAAAATGATGACATAATAAACTCAAAATATTATTTAAAATATTACTTTTAAATAAATTATTATTTTATTAAAACTATTTAAACATTTAAAATAACTTTTAAAACAACATTTAACAACTTATTCCATTTTTTAATATTCAATTTATCTATTTTTATTTAAATAAAATATTTAATTTTTATATATCTGTATTCTTCTTTATTATATTACTATTTAAAACATTACATCATTTAAATATGCAATAACGACAGTTAACTTAATATTTATTATTATTTGCTTTTATGATAGGCAATAATTCTATCCAATTCTATAATATAACTTTTAAAATATTTTAAACTTTGTTATTAATTCAAACAAGCAGTGTGTGATAGTATACATTAAAAAAATCACGTGATTATAACTTTGACAGACGATTTTCAATCTATTTCTCTGCCCAGATTAATAAAATTGATACACTTATTATATTATATAAAATAATTATAAAAAATTTGGAAGAATAATTTAGAAAATATAGACTAGATATAATTTTCACCATCATAAAGTTTATTTTAAAATATACTATATTAATTTTTACTATTTAAATATGATTACAAATCTAAATATAGCATTTATTAAATCATGTTTTACACTATTAAAATCAGATTTTTAAATATACTTTTAATTATTTATAGGTGTTATTTAATATGGCCAGCTTTTACAACCATATGCAACAATATCTTAAGCTCTACATAACCATTTCTAAATGATTTTATATACTACGTATTCTCTTTAGCTTCAAATTGTACTTTAAAGATATAATTGACTTAATACAATTACCATATTAAAAGAATATATTCTAAATTTAAAATTTTTTAGTAATTGACTGTTATAAATTATTACTGACCTATAGAAAAGGGCACAATATATATATATATATATATATATATATATATATATATATATATATATATATATATATATATATATATAACAAAAAGTGATAAACTTTGGCACTATTAATATAAAAATTTGATCTGGCCTTTTAGCTGCTACATTTTGTTCAACAAAAAACCAACTGATAATTATGTTTCAAGATTTGCAGAAAAAACTTTTTTGAATTACCACAGTACTATAAGTTAAATAAATTTTAGTAGATTCAAACCAAATTGCTTTAAATATTTCAAGAGATTTAATATTCCTTCTTCTGGCTGTTATAGTTCAAAAAAAATTTTCATATAAAATCTTAATAACTATAAATCAAATATCTAATATAACTTACTTGTTCACAATATATATATATGATAACAGATGGCGTTCTACCAAAAACATCGTCAAGCGTAGTTTTCTGTTTACATAAACGTCAGAGCAAGAATTCACTATCTCTAACTTTAATTCCACTTTCAGATCATGATTTCAAGCTATTTGCACACACAAAGAATATATTGGATTTCCACCACCAAACAAGGAAACAAACTGAATTTAAAAGTGGTTTTAGTACAGTAGATCATATCCAGGTATTGAGAGAAGTTATAGAAAAGACAACTGAATATGAGTTGCCATTATGTTTTGGATTTGTAAATTATGAAAAAGCATTTGATTCTATAAACATTTTTTCAGTGATTAAAGCATTAGATCATCAAGGTATAGATCCAGGATATTGTCATATTTTAAATAATATTTATAAAAATGCAGCAGCAACAATTAGATTACATAATGATACTGGGAAAGTCAATATTGAGAAAGATGTAAGACAAGGTGACTCCATATCTCCAAAACTTTTTACAGGAGTGTTGCAAGAAATATTTTGTGGATTAAAATGGGAAACTAAAGAAGTGAAAGCAAATGGAGATTATTTAAGTCATTTAGGTTTTGCATATGATAAAGTAGTTTTTGCAAATAATGCTTCAGAGCTGCAGGAAATGTTGCAGGAGTTATCAGATGAAAGTAGGAAAGTAGGACTAAAGATAAATGTTAAAAAGACTAAAGTAATGTTTAATTGATTTGCTCAAAGTATAAAAATAAAGAATGATTATGATGAATTAGAAGAAGTTAACAGTTACAAATACCTTGTTCTGATTATTAATACAGATGGAAACATAATGGATGAAATTAATCATAGAATTAAACTTGGTTGGAGTGCTTTTGGGAGAAATAACTTGATACTAAAAGGAAATATGCCTGTGTTTGAAAAGGAAGGTTTTTAATAAATGTGTTTTACCAGTTCTTACTTACAGATTTGAGACTTGGACACTTAATAGAAGAGAAATACAGAGACCCCAGACCACTCAAAGAAGTATGAAGAGATGCATGTTGGGAGTAACAAGAAGAGATCGAAAATGCAATGTATGGGTAAGATAACAAAAAGGTGTTATTGACCTCATTGAAAAAATTAAAAGATTGAAGTGAAGTTGGGCTGGACATATTGCTAGAAGAGATGATAATACATGGACAATTGAAATCTTAAACTGGATTCCAAAAGATTGTAAAAGACCCAGAAAGTGATGTGAGATGGATAGATGAAATAAGAAAGTATGCAAAGGTGATGTGGAGAAGAGAAGCTAAAGATCAGAGAAGATGGATTAAACTTGGAGAGACCTTGATCCTGCAGTAGATTGATAATGGTTGTTGATATATATATATATATATATATATATTAATCAATCAAAATAAGATTGAAATAAACAACTAATGATATCTTGACAAGATCTCAATACAGATGAAAGCTGATTTGATAAATATTAAAATAATTATCACTAGTTATCTATTTCAATCCTATCTAGATTATTTAGTTTATGTAAAATCTTGGACACACAGTAAGAATCCTTCATTCTCTTGCCATGAAAAATAGCTTGGCTAATATCAGCTTAAAGAGAGGTTCAATTGTTTGTAGTAATAATTTATTACTTTTGAAGTTTTTCACTTCAACTGTTATATATATTTAGTATTGGAATTATACACACACACACAGACACACACACACATATATATATTGAAACAGTGAGATTCGTATTCGAATCTCAAGTTGCACCTTTTTCTGTCGTCTCTCACTGACCGGTCTATCCCACCCAAATTTAAACTTTTGGTATCGAGTTGTGTGTGTAACAATATTAAAAATGTATAAATATATGTAGAATTCAACATAAACACGCACACATTTCGATCTCAAATTAAAGGCAATAAATACGGATAAAGTAATATAATTTAGATTTCTTTAGCTAAATAAATCTTGTGTAATATTAATCATTTATGTTGAATTTATAAAGTTCGTATTTATTGCTTAGTTTAAATTTCGTTAAATAATAATTCTAACAAAATCTGATGCAATAATTAATTAAAGTTAAAATAATTTTATTCCCTTTTGTCTTTGAAAATTTAAAAGCATCGGTCAGTGATAGATAATAAATTAATTATAGGAAAATTCCAAAAAAATGTAATTAACGAATGTAAAAAAAACAACAAAACAAACAATAGCAGCAGATTTCTTTCTAATTAAAACCAGCAAAAGCATTGATTATCCTGAGGGCAAGATAAAGAAAACCTAAAAATATCTCAACAGAAAAAAATTAAAAGATCAAGATAAAAAAAGGAGGCCATCTTGGACTTGCTGGAGACTTTCACTTGAATTTTAGCTTTGCTCTCGAGTGGAGAGTCTAAAATATCTTAAAATAAATTGATATTGCCAAGGTATGACCGAGTAAGCACCGAGATTATTCTCCATCGGGAGATGGCCCACCAGATGCCGAACTTCACCTTGCCCATCGTAAAAACACCATAATGATCTGCTGCCTGAAATAAACAAGAAAGCCGCTGCTGTTAAAATCAATAAAAAAAACCAAAGACAAGAAAGAAAACTGCTAATCACGAACAATCTACTATTAAACAAATGGACGAAAACATCTTAGAAAACAGGTACCTGTGTGTGTATTCCAAATTATAGAGTACTCTAGTAAATAAGCTATAGCTCATCTTCTACTATTTGTCTAACTTCTAAATGTTAAAATTGTAATTTTGTGAAACTAAAATTTGAGAATTAATGTAATCTGTAAATTTCTCGCATAATCTAGCTTACCTCCCTCTATCCTTCTTAGGTGTGTATTTCTCAAATCTCCACTTTATTTATAATTATCATTGAACTATTACCTTCTCATAATTGTCTTAGTTTTAAAGCTAAATCCATAATCGCTTGAACAGTGAATGCGTGTCGAATTGTCATTAATATTTGCTTTATAAATAACTTAAATTTCATATAAATCGACACGCATTCAAAGAATCAGTTATTGTAATGCAGGGTCTACTACTTCGTAATAGCTGGCATGCTCGCTGTAATAAGTCCCCTTTTAGATATTTTTATTATTATTAAATTTTAATGAATAATTACGGAAATTTCATTTATTTGAGAGTCACCAATTTTCTTTCAGTCAACGTTGATAATGGGGGGCCAAGTTTGAAATCTAGTTAAATATTACCATAATCTTTTAGATCTTATACATGTGTTACGTTTTGAAGCCACGATGGCTCATTCCACGCCATGAATACTCCGGATTCTATAGGGTTGAATTAACCCCAGTCGTCCTACACAAGTGGACATGATAATGTTCCTGTAGGGCTTGATGACCGTCACGCAGCCAGCTGGTAAATTGCGACACGGACCGCTTGTCCCTGGTTATGCTCATGTGACACCTTACCTCTTCGGGTCGAGGCAGAGACCAACCCGAAGCCCTTATAAACTTATTCACGGCATTGCAGTTTCAGTGCTGCCATTTTATATCGCCCTTCTAAAGCGTACCACGTGTTCCTTTATTTAGTTTCTCATTCTCTATATCACTCCGCCTCAGCATTATCTTCGTCATCCACTCTCAAATAAATGTTCGCCCTTAGTCGTAAAATAAATATTTTTATTAAATAAATGTATGTCCGCCGCCATGGATGACTCTTGCAGTGCAAAGTATAAATCCCCTACAGTATGCATTAGAAATACTCACTCGGGAACCTTAGGTAGGTAGATTACGCCTTCATATAAATGAATGCTCTTGATAAATAAATGTATTTTTATATATAATAAAATTGCCAATTAGCTATTGAAACTCTGAATATAAAATATGGTTAATAACATTAATAATGTCTTTTTTATTAAATACGTAAATAAATAATTTTTAACTGTACGTCTGTAGTTATGCTTTCATTTATTCGATGCCCATTATATATATTTCCTCGATTATATATGTGAATTAATATTCATCTGATTGTTGGCCAACTCGGAAACAAAACCATGAATCTCGTGCATCTCCCTGACCACCGTGCCTAAAGAAGTGTTTACTTATGTCACATCAGAGGCGTTGTTCCGTAGATTGTAGTGTGGAACTGATAAACTATGTTCAAACTCGGTACAATGGGTGGCTTCACTACTCGATGGTGCTGCTGTTCTGTGTGGTGGTCGAATTCTGCACTATGTTAACGAGATACACGTGTTTTGACTGTTACAATATATATATATTGTAACATAATAAAAAGATCAAGAGAAAAATGTTTCTTTCTTTTAACCACACATCTCCCATCATTCTATAGACTACTTTTCTCAGGTATATGGTAACATATCATGCCCCAGTTGGGCATCCATTGTAACATAAATTTTATATGAAATATGATTTATTTTACCTGAGTAGTCCTTAAAACCATTGTAAGTATTGTAGCTGAATAAAAGATTCAAAATGATGAGTAGGAACATATTAAGGCATTGTAACATAAATAAATGAGACAAAACTATAAACAAATTATTAAGAACAAACTATTATAACTCAGGAAAAAACACTCTTTTGGTGCATATACTTTGGATCTTTATACATCTAAACTTAACCTATAAAGTAGAATGATAAAGTAAAAAGTGTTAGTTAAATTGAAAAGAAAAAGATTTCCAGAAACAAGTTTTTAAATTACTTCTCCCTTCTTTTCCATTGAAGCTACTTCTAAAATTGCTATTCCTTAACTCCAGGTAAAATAATCCAATATTGCTACTGCTATATATGTTTATTATTCTCACATTTACCCACCACTATATATGTGTAACAAGTTAATATATTACTGTGCATGTGTGTGTTTATCCCCTTATAACTAAACATTATTTAAAAACAAAATAATAGTACAAAACAAATATTTTACATATTAATAACATTTCATAACTTTAGATTCATATACAATAATACCCTTTAGAAAATAAACTTCATTAATAAGTGGTGTATAATAGTTTTAGCACACATAAAATTATTACTCAAGGTTATAGCTATTATTATTGAAGAAATTTTTAGTTTCAATCGATTATGGTTGTTTTAAAGTTCTAAGAAAAAAATATAAAACTTCATCTCTAAAATGTTATGAATAGTCTTTGATATCACAGAAAAAAAAAGATAATGAAAATTCATATTAACTGTCCTAAAGTTCAAACATAGCTTGTGAATGTCTATACTTTTGCAGCAAACAATTTTCACTGTTCACTAGAACTGTCTCTTTTCTTCCTGTTACACATAATTCTTCTATTAGACGGAGTATATCAGTTGGTCTCACATTAATAATTTTGCCTGGGTTTAAATTCAGTCACTGGAATAATTGTACTAGATGATTTAATACTTATCAGTAGATTAATCATTTTCCTTCAGCTTTCAAATGCAGGTGAATGTTTTCTTTTACTTAAGATATCACATTTTTCTCAATCAGTCATCAGATGTAGAATATTTAATTTCAGACAAGACATTTTTTTCTTTCCTATATGATATGCAGTTGCATGGTAGGTCATGGGATTTCTCAGATGAATATATATTTTTCTAGCCTGCCATCCTTATATTTTCAACCTTCAAAAAACTTTATGTTAAAAAAAAGATTTTAAATTGATATCTGGCAGAATTAAAATGCTTGGCTTTCCTTAGTTTTAATATTTAAAAATCTTTCCTTAACTGATTTTTCAGACTGGTTTTATACATTATTTTTTTCTAATTTCAACCAACTCAATTTAATTAGCTGGATAGTGCGATCTTTTCTAGCTGCTTGTTAAAGAAAGATATGAAAATTCACACTACCATCATAAGTATCACACCCAAAAATTTGAGTTTCTTTCTCTTTGATCCAGGATAAGACAATCTTAAACTAGAGTTCTCACCAGGCTTAAGCAATCTTTTTTTTCTCTAACACAAAATTGTGAAACAAATAATCTAACAGTTTTAACTTTTTTTTCAATATGTAATAAATAAAAAAAATGTAGAATTATGTAGGCAGTACACACACACACTCTATCATCCAAATAATTTATAAAGACTAGTCTATTAAATAACCTGAATGCTTTTTAGAAATTTATAGTTTTAATATATAAATTTAAATCCTTACAATTTTTAAACCCCAAATTATAATCATAGAAAAACAAAAATAGAAACAGAATAAAATATTAGAATCTAATAAATGTAGACTAGGTTTAAAGAAAGTTTAATATGTGAAATATAAACTGCCAATTAAATATCCCCCCCCCACCATTCACACTGCCCATATATGTGTTATAATTTTATTTTTTAACAAAAAAATTAAATATTGAATAACCAAATGTTTGTACTCTTCTTTTTGAGCTTTTATCAACACACAAAGAAACACAGAACATAACTGTTGCCCCCACTCTCTTTCCGTCTTAAGTTTTTGGAACTTGATCTTGTAGGGTCTAAACTTGGGTGCCCTACAGCTTCCTTTACTATATAAAAATGTGATGATGATTTTTGTTCCACATTTTCTTTCATGCACATTATTACAAATTTAGCTACTGACTAAATTGTAATGGAACAATATATATATATGAAAAACAAAAACAAGTTATAAATCACGTAACTTGCTATCGCTTGCATTTATGATCAATAGATGGAGCTTTACCAAAAATCTCTGAACAAGCATATTTTGTTTACATAAACATCAAAAGAGTCAGAATTCACTATCTCTTTCATTGGCTCCACCTTCATATCAGCTGATTTCAAGCTAATTTGCTACCACCAGTGAAGGATAGGGCTAGAAACTAGATCTAAACACTGACTCCAAGCGTTTATGCAACAAGTTCCTATCAGTTTGCAAGCATAAATTTTTCAGACATGTAATGTCTTCAAACCCAGCCTAACAAGCCAGATAGCTACCTAAGTCTGATATCAGTTCAGTTTCACCACATAGTCAAAGTCTCTGCAATATATATCATTTCAAAAACCTTTAAAGGTACATTTATGAAAAACAAAAACAAGTTATAAATCACATAATTTGCTATCGCTTGCATATATGATCATAAATGTACCTTTAAAGGTTATTGCAATGATATATATTGCAGAGGCTTTGACTATGTGGTGAAACTGAACTGATATCAGACCCATGTAGCTATCTGGCTTGTCAGGCTGGGTTTAAAGACATTACATGTCCAAAAAATTCATGCTTGCAAACTGATAGGAACTTGTTGCATAAACGTTTGGAATCAGTGTTTAGATCTAGCTTCTAGCACTATCCTTCACTGATGATAGCAAATTAGCTTGAAATCAGCTGATTTGAAGGTGGAGCCAATGAAAGAGATAGTGAATTTTGACTCTTTTGATATTTATGTAAACAAAATATGCTTGTTCGGAGATTTTTGGTAAAGCTCCATCTATTGATCTCACACACACACATATATATATATATATATATATATATATATGTGTCTAAAAGATTCACGCTTGTAGGCTGAATAGAAACTGTTTCATAAATGCTCAGAATTTGTGTTTAGATCTAGTTTCTAAAATTTCTGTCTTTTACTAATGATAGCAAGTAGCTTGAAATCATGATCTGAAAGTGAAATTAAAGTTAGAGATAGTGAATGCTTGCTCTGACGTTTATGTAAACATATGCTTGATGGTGTTTTTGGTAGAATGCCATCTGTTGACATAAATACAAGCATTAGCAAGTTTTTAACTTGTTTTTTGTTTTTCATAAATGTACCTTTGAGGTCTTTCTAGCAATGATATGTATTGCAGAGGCTTCTACTATGTGGTGATGCTGAACTGAGATCAGACCCATATAGCTATCTGGCTTGTTATGCTGAGTTTGAACATTACGTGTCTAAAAGATTCACGCTTGCAGGCTGAATAGAAACTGTTTCATAAATGCTCAGAGTTTGTGTTTAGATCTAGTTTCTAAAATTTCTGACTTTCACTGATGATAGCAAATAGCTTGAAATCATGATCAGAAAGTGGAATTAAAGTTAGAGATAGTGAATGCTTGCTCTGATGTTTATGTAAACTATGCTTGATGGTGTTTTTGGTAGAATGCCATCTGTTGACATATATATATATATATATATATATATATTTTTATATATATATATATATATATATATATATATATATATATATATATATATATATATATATATTGTAATAGGCAGAGAATAACTGATTGTGTCTCCACAGAGATAAATGCCTAATTATTAATGAAATTTTTGTAAAAGAATAATACAATGTGCACCGTTGATATTAGATTTGAATTACACCATTTAATCATAATGGAACATGACTTACATTGAAATTACATCATATATATATATATATATATATATATATATATATATATCTTTCATCTAATGATAACATTCTGTAATGTTTAGAATTATTCCATAATAATGACTTTTCAGAGTACCGGTTACATTTCAAATGTATCACTTAACTCTAAATTGCTGTCAAAAGTTATAATCTCTTAAGGATAAGTTTTCATTTGTATTTAATGTTGGAAATAGTTGTTGAACTGGACACTACTTTCAAGAAACAAGGGATAACTCACAGACATTATGTTAATCTTCTCACAATATATTAATTTTTCACAATTGTTGACCCACATTCTAACTAGCATAAAGTACATAAATTGCAAATGATGATTACACACATTAAAATAATATTAACAAAGTAAATCATAAAAAGAAAATATACTCACATATAAATATAAATTGTAATTACTCTGGTTTAATAAATAGTTAACATATTTGTTAATAAAAATAAAACAGAAATCAATTACACATTTATATTAAAGTTGTATAAGTGTTGACTGGTTTTTAATGATTGCTTATAAACCCATTCAGCCTAATATTATATTTATGATTTAAGTAATACTTTGGGTGAAATTTCAAAATTATAATTGCAGTTTATAATGTTATAATTGACTATTTGTTTGTTAGTCGGCATTCAGAACAGGTTTTATATTTAACTATGTAAAAAGATTTATTTAAACTTTTTTGTAACAATAATTTCAATCTCTGTGGCCATGTTAGAATCTAAACTGTTTATATACAAATATTGGGCCATTAATAAAGCTAGGATTCTACTTATATTATTAAAAGGAGGTTGCCTTGACAAAGGTTTGAGATTGTTGATTGTTATGGATATTGGAATTGTATAAGTATTGACTGGTTTTTAATCATTACATATATATATATATTATAACGATCGAAATGCAAGTGGAGATCGAATCTAACCGCGAAAACAATATCTGCAACTACCAGGGCACCATCTAGGCATTTAAACCTAGAAAAATTTATAAAGTAGGCAGATATGCGCTGTTAAGATTCCACTTTATTTAAATATTCCGACCATTAGCCCAAGTCACTAGCTCAGCGAGTAGCAGAGATAATAAAATATAAATTTTATATCTTAAATATAAGAGAATAAAAGCCACTGCCAGAAATTAACACATAAAAAATATTTATTTACGCACATATAAAATCATTCTAAATTCGAGGAATAGGTTTAACATTTTTTTTTAGATTTTTAGATTACTCTTTAATTGTACATTTACATAAATTTCAATGAGTTTAATATTTATTTAGATGATCAAGTATAAATAGACTACATAGATTTGCATCTGAAAATAAAACATTATATCCCTATTTAACCTTAGGCTAAAATTCGCAGTCAAACTGGCATCAATCCATCTGATACATTTATGTATTCAATGTAGCATGAAAATACAACAGCACAAATATACTATACTGTCAGGAAAGGACATCTGAACAGTATAGTTAGAGAAAACATTGACTCTTGTCCAATACAGGAATATGACGTCAGTATAGCAAGAAGAACAATAAAATAAAAACTCCATAGGAAGGGACCGCGATCCTTTTTGCCGACTTACAATTCCATCCATAGGCAAAGGGTTGGTGCGGTGTATACAGCGATTCTGCACGTAGCGAAACTCATACTACATCTACTCATTACACAAATATATCCAATCCATTGCCCCAATTCAACAATGACACAAATAACCTAAGATTACCCTCCCCTAATATAACTTTACAAATCTATATAGCCAGCCATTCATGCCCGACTTAAATTTAACATTTAAATACGTTCGCACAAATGAATTTTATAAAATTTGTTTTAAAATGTTGAGTACAGATCAGCTGCACAGATTCCACGGTCAAAAACATTCCAAATTAAACACAACCGATCAAAATACAAAGTCATCGATAAACGTCACTTGCATAGGGAATATACAAATCCCATTAGCATTCATCGTAAGATGCTTGCAGTGATATCGTTGACATATATTCTAATCGAATGTGAAAACCACAACATTATCAACCGCTAACGAATCTATGCAACGTCTATACCCAACCTTAAATTTCCTCATTTAAAATTTAAACAATAAATATTAATACAAATAAATAATAAATGGAAATGATTTTTTTATCAAATGCAAACATATATAAAATTACACATTATCAATTGAGTTGACACATAAGTCAGAGAAAAGTTCTTTTTATAAAATTTAAATTAACTTATCAATCATTAAAGTTCTTAGTTAATATTATGATTTTAACAATTGTTCAGTTCTATTGCTTATGGTAGAAGAGTCCCTTTGAGTGGTCTGAAGTCTCTGTATTGCTCTTCTATTAAGTGTCCAAGTCTCAGATCCATAAGTAAGAATTGGTAAAACACATTTGTTAAAAACCATTCTTTTCAAACACATAGGCATATTTCCTTTTAGTATCAAGTTATTTCTACCAAAAGCACTCCAACCAAGTTTAATTCTATGATTAATTTCCTCCATTATGTTTCCATCTGTATTAATAATCTGACCAAGGTATTTGTAACTGTTAACTTCTTCTAATTCTTCATAATCAATCTTTATTTTCATATTTTGAGCAAATTGATTGAACATTACTTTAGTCTTTTTAACATTTATCTTTAGTCCTACTTTTCTACTTTCATCTGCTAACTCCTGCAACATTTCCTGCAGCTCTGAAGCATTATTTTCAAAAACAACTACATCATCTGCGAAATCTAAATGACTTAAATACTCTCCATTTACTTTCACTCCTTTAGTTTCCCATTTTAATCCACAAAATACTTCTTGCAGCACTGCTGTAAAGAGTTTTGGAGATATGGAGTCACCTTGTCTTACACCTTTCTCAATGTTGATTTTTCCAGTATCATTATGTAATCTAATTGTTGCCGTTGCATTTTTATAAATATTCTTTAAAATATGACAATATCCTGGATCTATACCTTGATGATCCAATGCTTTAATCACTGAAGAAATGTGTATAGTATCGAATGCCTTTTCATAATCTACAAATCCAAAACATAATGACAACTCATATTCGTTTGTCCTTTCTATGACTTCTCTCAATACCTGGATATGATCTATTGTACTAAAACCACTTTTAAATCCAGCTTGTTCTCTTGGTTGGTGGAAATCCAAAGTTCTCTGTAGACGAGTTGTAATTATCTTTGTAAAAAATTTATATAAAACTGATAAAAGGCTGATAGGTCTGTAATTTCTAATATCTTCTTTATCACCTTTTTTAAATATTAATATTATTACTGCATTCTTCCAATCTTCTGGTACATCTTTATCATTTAGACATTTGGTATATAACTTTGCTAAAATTGTTTCTATTTCTTCACCTGCTTCTTTTAATATATCAATTATAATTCCATCATTACCTGGAGCCTTTCCTTTCTTCATACACTTAATTGCATGTCTCACTTCTTCATTTAAAATTCTGGGCAATTCGGAAGATGTAATAGATATAGGAGATACTTGTTCTTTATTACTATATAATTCTTGATAAAAATCTTCTACCAATTTCATGACGTCATCTCTCTTTTTAGTAATAATTCCATCTTTTTTTCTTATTGCAGATATAAATTTCCTACAAATACCAAAATGTTGTTTAACATTTTTGAGACTTTTATTTTCTTCTACAGCTTTCCTTGCTATTTCACAGTTATACTTTCTTATATCATTTTCAACTCTTTTCCGTACCATTTTGCAAAATTCGAGATATTCAATTCTTTTTAATATATCATTTTTGTATATCTTCATATTCCTTCTTTTCTTCATAAATTCTCTAGTCTCAGTAGAAATTTTATTAGTCAATTGCTGCTTTTTTCTACCAGCTATGTTTGTTGCAGTTTTTAAAAGTGTATCAGTTATTTTCATATTAATTTCATTCAAATCTGAATCATGTTCAAAATCTCCTAACACTTGAAACCTATTTGTAAGTTCTAATTTAAATTCATTAGAATGTTTCTGAAGATTAGGAATATCAACTGTAAATATTGTTTTTCTTAATAATTTTTGTCTCTCTAGTTTTACATTAACACGTAACTTACACCTTACTAATCGATGATCACTTCCTGTGTTAAATTTGTTAAGGACATTACAATCTTAAAATATGTATTTCCTGTTAGTCAAAATATAATCCAATTCTGCTGTACCTTCATTTGGATGCTTCCATGTCCATTTCTTTTTAACATTTTTCTCAAAAAATGAATTCATAATATAAAGTTTTTCTTTTTCTGCAAACTCCACAAGTCTATGTCCTCTCTCATTTCTATTACCATAACCAAAATTACCTACAGCAATTTCATCTTTCATTTGTCTATCAATTCTAGCATTAAAGTCTCCCATAACAATTTTAAAATGTTGTTTACTCTGATCAAAAGCCTTTTGTACATCCATATAAAAATCTTCTACTACTTCATCACTATGAGAACTTGTTGGGGCATAAACCTGAATTATATGCATTTGGTATCTGCTATTAAGTTGTATAACTAATCTTGCCACTCTGTCCGATACACCATCAATCTCCACAATATTGTTCTTCCACTTTTTATTTATAATGAATCCTACTCCACTTGTATTTCCAATATGTGTGCCTTTATAATAGAGTATATGTCCACTTTTTAAATCAATTGTTTCTTCTCCTTTTCTTCTAACTTCACAAAGCCCAATAATCTCCCATTTAATATAAGACAGTTCTTCTTCTAATTCTTGCAATCTTCCTTTACTTGAAAGTGATTTGCAGTTGTAAGTACCTAAATAAAAAGTCGTCATCAAATGGCAGCCTGGGTCCGCAATCAGAGGATTCTTAGCACCCTCCGCCTTTGGCCACCAACCGCTGCCTTGGTTGGTGACTTTACAGCCTCCTGGGAATAAGGGCCATGCTTTATTTTTGTCTGTCATAATTGTATATATGTATTGGGAAAATATGTATCATTTACACAAACATTCATTCTGCCTTATCAGGCACTGAGAAGAAAGACCATGGTGTTTCTTGATCTTAAACTCAGAGGTAAAAAGCCAATAAACTCACTACGCTGGCTATGTTCATATACTATACGAATAATCACATAGTAATAACAGCTGCAACGACAAGAACGTATGGAATGGACATTAGGAATTTGCCCTGCTCAGTTCCTTTAAGGCCTCCAAGAGGAATCAAAGGGTCTCCTTTCAGTTAATAGCAAACTCCTTTCTGCAGCCAATGCAATTAAATATAAGATAGTAAATAAAAAAAAGAAGAAATATAAGATATATTAGATAATAAGTATATTAAAAATAGAAAACATATAAAGAGAGTAGATGAAATAGAATTCAAATAGTGTAAGAATAATAAAATAGGAACTCCATGAGTGGGAGAAATAAAAAATTCAATATATGCAAGATTAATGCAGCATAATTATCATAATACATCAATTTATATGCATTCTATAGAAACAGGGCATAGATTTTAGAAAGATAGTGTGAAAATGATTGGTTATACTGATAAAAAAAAGTGATACATATATACTTACACACAGCTGATCTTATTAGAGTTGAAGTTTGAGATGTCTTAAAAAATATGAAACCAACAAAAAATAATTTATCTAAAGGAGAATTTATTGCACTTCAAAATTTAAAAAAAGATGATTCTATTGTTGTTATTCCAGCAGATAAAGATAATTTGACTTGTATTTAATCATTTAAATTATAATAATAAAATTATAAATTTATTAAATGATGGAACTTATAAAAAGATTATTAAAGATTCTCCGACATATTTAGAAAAAAAGACAAAATGTCTAATCAAACGTTCTAGTATAGATGAAGATAATAAAAATTAAAATTTCTCCAAGAGAAGGTTCTTCATTATATCCTAAATTTTATGGTTTGCCTAAAATTCATAAACCTGAGATACCATTGTGACCTATTGTGTGAGCTATAGGCTCTCCCACACATGCTTTGGCTTGATATTTAGCCCAGTGCTTACAACCATTGACAGACAAGATTCCATCAAGAATTAAAAATTCAAGCCATTTTATTTCTATAATTCAAACTTAAAATTAACCGGAACTGATTTATTGGTTAGTTTTGATGTTTCTTCTGTGTTTACTAATATTTTTGTTGAAGTAGCATTATGTATAATAGCACAATACAATGATTTACCTAATTTCGTTATTCCATTAGCGAAGCATTGCCTTGAAAATATATTTTTTGTTTATAATTCTCAAAAGTTTAAAAAATTAAAGGACTTTCTAAGGGATCGCCACTATCACCTGTAATTGCTGATCTTTTCTTGGATAATTTTGAAAGTCAAGTATTATGTGCAGCTACTAAAAAACCTTCTGATTGGCTTCATGGCATTGTTGCCTTAAATTCTTTTCTTGTTTTTATAAATAATTGGCATCCAATTATTAAATTTACTAAGTAAATGGGAATAACTGAAACACAGGCTTGTTATATACCTGTGGCTATATATATGTAATATAGGGTATATGAGCACAGACTTTCACACCACCCACCTCTCTCCAATCTATCTAATAACACTGATATACGTAAACACATATATGCTGAAAAGATAAATAATCACCAATATACGTATTTCATGCTAAACCAGCAATCATCAGTTGGTCCAGACTATCATCTTTACACACATATATAGTTATCTTTTCAGCATATATGTGTTTAGGTGTATCAGTGTTATTAGATAGAGTGGAGAGAGGTGGGTGGTGTGAAAGTCTGTGCTCATATACCCTATATTAAGTAAATGGGAAATAACAGATCACTTTCTTTTTTAGATGTTTTAATTACAAGAAAATGTGATGAAATATTATCAATATCAGTTTGCAAAAAATCCACCCATACAAACAGATATCTTAATTTTAATTCTCATCATCATCCTGCACCAATTTTTTCTGTAGCAAAAAATCTTTTGATTAGTGCTTATAATTTATTGGATATAGAACATCTTTGCAAAAAATATTCTACTTGCAAATGATTATAATAAAAACATTATATGTAAGGCTTTACATAGCACTGATACTAAAAGGAAAAAAGAGGATAGAATTGACAATTCCTCTTTCAATAGAGTAATTTTACATTATATTAAGGGAGTTACTGACAAAGTCAGCAGAAAACTATTTTGTTTTAATATAAAGAGTACTTTTTCTACTGGAAAAAAAATTGGTGATTTTTTGCATAAACCTAATGACAGGATATTTTTGGAAAACCAAGGAGTTTATAAAATTCCATGTTTGTAGTGCTCAAGAATCTATGTAGGTCAGTCTAATAGATGAATAAATGTCAGAATTAAGGAACATAAAAATGCTTTTAATCAAAAAATTAACACACCAGTTTTTACTTTCCATTTTTTAGAAATTGGTCACAAACCTGACTTTGACAATGCAAAAATGCTTGATAATTTAAAGAGATATGATATGAAAACTATGAGAGAGTCAATTGAAATATTAAAGAGACCTACTAGTTTAAATAGGGCTGATGAAGCACAATGTCTTCCAGCCATATGGAAACCTTTCATTTTATCTATGTCTTCTAATATTGACTTTAAATTAATAGGTGGTGAAAATAAGAGAATCATATATTTTGATAAACCTCATATTCTAAATACTTAATTATTTCAAATTGATTCTCATGCTTCATCTCACACTCAGTCACATTACAGTTTGAGATTGAACAAATTTTCTTTCAAGAGTTTACCTTGACAATGGCGGATGCTAGTTCCTCAAAATATCAGTATATAATAGAAAATAACATTGTTTTACCCCAAAAATCATTTATTTACATCATACAACCATGAAAAAATTATATATATATCAGATAGAGTATGTGTACATTATTATATATGGATCTAATAAATCATTAAATCAGTCTTGCAATTAAAAACCCAAATCAATTTAATGTTTTATAAGTTTTATTTATTCAAAAGATTGCAAAAATTATTTTAAATTGATTTGACTCTTCTAGTTTATAAATATATATTACTTGATATTTCTGAAATAAATTAATGTGCATATCTCTTATATATATATATAATGTCCGTTAATTAAAAAACAAAATTGCAATTATAATTGAAATAATAAATTTAACGATTTACAAACTATTACAAACAATCCTTAAATCCACAGAAGTATTTTCGGTTATTTTCTTAAACGGCCTCAACTGCCATTAATTTAAAAAAAAAAAAAAGTGGAACAAACATCATCAATTCAAATAACACAGAATCTCGTGTTTTAATGTTAGTAGCTTGTTGATTTATTAAATGAATTTTATTCCTGTTTAGAAAAATTGCCTCTTTAATTTTCCTTTTACTATGGTTTCTCTCTTCATGAAGAATTTTAATATTTTCAAAATCAAATTTAAATTTATATTTACATGTTTTTTCATTATCAAAGAAAACTGAAGGAGACATTAAATTACCATTATTTTTACTTTTTACATGCTTATATAACAATTCATGCTCCCTCAATCTCTTCTCAATACTGCACCCAGATTCACCTACATATGATAGCATACAATTACAAAAAATTTGATATATGACATTACTTTTCTGCTTGAGAGATATGACATCCTTAGAATTATTGACTAATTTATTAAGATTGTTCAGAATGTTAGAATGAAACATTAAACACATACTTATATATTATACCTGTCGAAAATGTTTGTCCATTCAACAAGATTTAGAATCTAAGCAAAAGTACCCCAAATCCAATCATGCCCGAGATACACAGATCAGGAGCAATCATGAATTCTACCCTATTTGCCCATTCCCCAAATGTATAACACTACGGACAACCCTCTATGGTGATACTACATAAATTAATTATTTCCGGCCCGGTACTACATTGTTTTGCATGAGACTCAGCTGATGATGATGATGAGAGGTTGAGTGAACCCAAGATATAAGTTAAAACTTACATAAATATAAATATTAAGGAGATTCGAACAACTGGATTAAGTTTAAAAATATAAATATTTATTTTAACAAAAATTCAAGATTTTATATATGTATACTCAACTTCACGCATTAAAAACTTTATTTTCATTACAAACATTAAAAAAAACTTGGTACAATTATTTTATTTAGACAAATATGAATTTAGTGCGGCGGTGACAATACTGACGTATATTTCAAATAGGATTTTATTCAATGTACAAAAATAAATTTATCTGGATGATTGGTAGATGTTTATACATTATTAAAAAAACATACAAAGATATGATAATAATAGAGTTTCGCTATTTGTACGATTTCATTTGACACATAGTTTTATTTTCATTTATAGCATTTATTGACAACACTTAAATAAGAATACATTTTGATCAGAATATTTTTAAAACATTTATTTATTAAACATTTTCGACATTTAAAATATCAGATATTGCGAAAATTCTATCAATACGGGAATTGCTTATTCAACAAAGGGGAGGGCAGCTTCATGAGAGGTTGGATTTAAACTCCAACTAAAAATATTACAAAGAGAAAATGTTTCATTATTATATATCATTACGTTTTATTTTGTCAAACAGGCTAAAAGAAAAACGAACTATAGGGAAACTGCTAGCATAATAGCCGAATATTTGTGGATCCAATATTTCCCTGAGGTGCTTTATCATATTAGGAAAAAAAAGCAGGGTGCAAATTTAGTACGCGATCTATGCCATTTTGAATTTCAAAAATAGCCAAAAAAACTAATGCGAAAACAGAAAAATTTAGAACTTGGGTCACGTGACTTGGAAAAACCCGACAAAACGCACAGTTAAAAAAAAAAAAGCCAAAACATGAAAAATTAACATTTTCTCATTTTAAATTATAAATCAAATAAATTATATATAGAGAGAGCAAGATTACTATATTTAAATCTTAATCAATAAATCCTAGTTATCATTGCCTAAAAAAGTACTTGGTAGCATTTTGATGTGGCTATGTGATATCTAAGGCACCCCCTCCTCCCTTATACAAATTAAAGTAATATATCATCAATAGTAGTCTGTCCAATAGACAGGTCCAGAGAGTAGTCACTACATCAGTTCATCCATTCTTCCATTCCATTCTCTTCCTTGCCCACTTCCTCAATTCCACATAACCCCTTCCATCTCGTATATCATCCAATAATGTCAATCTCTTCTGTCCTTTCTTTTTATTTCCACTCACCATTCCTTCCAAAACATCTTTCATTAAACTATAATCTTTTGTTAGTATATGTCCAATCCAGTTTCTCTTTCTCTCTTTGATACTTTCAATCAATCTTCTTTCCTCATTAACTCTTTTCAAAACTTCTTCATTTGTTATTTTATTCACCCAACTGATTTTTTCCATTTTTCTCCATGTCCACATCTCAAAAGCTTCCAGTCGTTTCTTAATTCTATTACTCAATGTCCATGTCTCACAACCATACATTAATACACTCCACACATAACATTTAATTAATCTTTTCCTTAATTCTCTTTCCATAGGTCCACATAATATCTTCTTTCTTTTTACAAATGTCACCTTTGCCAATGCTATTCTTCTTTTAACTTCATCTTCACTTCTTCCATCCTCACTCAACCAACAACCCAAATATCTAAATCCCTTCACCTGCTGCACCATGTCATCATGGATTCCAATTTGCAGTCTTTTTGCATCTCTCCCTATCCATAAACACTTAGTCTTGTCAATATTAATCTTCATTCCATATGCCATACATCCTTTTTCCAATTTATTCAACATATTCTGAAGATCCTTTTCTTCCTCAGCAATAAGAGTCATATCATCTGCAAATCTTATACACTTTATTACTCTCCCTCCAACATTTGCTCCTCCACAGTCCAAATAATTATTTATCATATCTTCTAAATAAATATTAAACAAAACAGGTGACATACTACATCCTTGCCTAACTCCACTTTCTATATTCACTTCATCAGTCTCATTACATCCAAATCTAACTCTTATTCTTTGCCCATTATACATATTCCATATCAATCGTCTTTCTTTCCAGAATACTCCTTTATCTCTTAAGATAGACATCAGTTTATTCCAGCTTACTCTATCAAATGCCTTTTCTAAATCTACAAAACATATACCAATTCCTTTATCTCTTTCAATATATCTTTCTGCAATTGTCCTAACAATACCAATAGCATCTCTTGTGCTTTTCCCTTTCCAAAATCCAAACTGTTCTTCAGCAATATAATAGTCAACCTTCCCATAAATCCTTTGAGTTAAAATCCTCAATAACACCTTAGAAACATGAGACAATACACTTATTGTCCTATACTTTTCACATTTAACAGCTTTCTTCTTTTTAGCAATTGGAATCACTATAGTTCTTAAAAAAATCTTCAGGCCAAACTCCACTATTATATATCAAATTGCAAAGTCCAACTATTTCCTTCATATGTAATGATTCCTGTAGACATATTCATAATAAAACAAGGGAATTATAAGACAAAGTGGTTTCCCATTGCCTTCTTTGCCCAGCAATAACCTCTATAATAGGCTTAGTATGCTAGCCAAATCCCATAAAATGAAAATCCAACTACCGCTTCCTCCTCATCGTTGTCACCTCTAGTGATCTTCCACTGACTTGGAAGAAATGCCGTTGCTGACCCAGCACCCAGCGGGGAGTGTTGACTCATTTAATGGTGGTCAACACTCGCCATTATACATCCACCATCATAGGAATTGTGGCACTTTATAGAAGTAAACACGCCACTGTCTCCTTCACCACTTCCTGATAGTGAATGTTGTCCCATTGTCAGCGACTGCTTATTTACAGTACTCTGCTTATTCGCAGCTAACCTTCAAATCTGAAGGCCATGCCCCTATCCGCAACCTGGGGACGCTCTGGGTGGCATGGGACCCATGCCTTATTCCCAGAAAGTAATATATATGCGATATATATATTTTACACAAATAAAATTATGAGTGTGTAAAATAAAAAAAATGAAATATGATAAATAAATAAATGGCTAGTATTTTTGAAGGAATACCTTCATTATCAAAGCTGTGGATAAATGAATTGCGAAATAAAACTGTTGCTATAAGAAATGCAAAGTGTATGCAAATTTAGCACACAGCTTTGATAATGAAGATAAATAAACCCAATAGGCATTTATTTATTTATCATATTTTATTTATTTGTTTTCTTTACATACTCATAATTTTATTTGTGTGAAATATATATTACTCATTACAAACACAGACACAAAGTGATTATTAATTAAAATAAATATTTAAAAAAAAAATATTTACATTTATTTAAAATATGTTTTTGTTTTCCTTTGTTGGTAGTAACACTCATTTCAATGTTAATAGATATACAGATTATAGTGACATAATCAAGAGTAGATCTGATATAGATGAAATGTAAATGAAGACTTTAATGAGTTTTATCTTCTTATATTTTAACGCGTATATGTTTGTGCAAAATCATACCTCCACAAATAATTTAAAAAATGTTTAGAAAAATACGCAAACCACTCTATAATTATTTTGTATACAAATTTTGAGAATTAAAAAAAAGTAACTTTCTTGATATGATGGGGAGAACCGAATAAGGCGTATTAAGCCTCTTACTATGTGCGGATGTACATATAAATATTATCCCGGTCACTATTAAAGTTAGTTATATACAGCTTACTTGTACACAAACATATATATGTGTTAAAATATAAGAAGATCAAAGTCTTCATTTGCATTTCATCTATATCAGATCTACTCTTGATTATGTCACTATAATCTGTATATCTATTAACATTGAAATGAGTTTTACTACCAACAAAGGAAAACAAAAACATATTTTAAATAAATGTAAATATTTTATTTTATAAAAAAAAAAAAAATTTTTACTTAATAATCGCTTTGTGTCTGTGTTTGTAATGAGTAATATATATTAGATATATATTTCACACAAATAAAATTATGAGTGCGTAAAGAAAAAAAATAAATAAAATATGATAAATAAATAAATGGCTATTGGGTTTATTTACCTTCATTATCAAAGCTGTGTGCTAAATGAATTGCTGTGTGCTAAATTTGCATACACTTTGCATTTCTTATAGCAACAGTTTTACTTCGCTATTCATTTAGCCACAGCTTTGATAATGAAGGTATTCCTTCAAAAATACTAGCCATTTATTTATTTATCGTATTTCATTTATTTGTTTATTTTACGCATTCATAATTTTATTTGTGTAAAATATATATATCGCATATATATTACTTTAATTTGTATAAGGGGGAGGGGGTGCAAGTACTTTTTTAGGCAATGATAACTAGCATTTATTGATTAAGATTTAAATATAGTAATCTTGCTCTCTCTCTATATAATTTATTTGATTTATAATTTAAAATGAGAAAATGTTAATTTTTCATGTTTTGGCTTTTTTTTTTAACTGTGCATTTTGTCGGGTTTCTCCAAGTCACGTGATCCAAGTTCTAAATTATTTCTGTTTTCGCATAGTTTTTTATCACTTAGATGTGTCAGACGATGTTTTTGGCTATTTTTGAAATTCAAAATGGCAAAGATCGCATACTAAATTTGCACCTACAGTCTAGCCGACTTGCCACCCCACAGTTTGTGGAATCGGTTGACAAAAGGTCCTCGCATGTAGATGCACTGGGCCGAACTTTGCCGGAAATATCCCATGCATTGCTCTCATTGCACGAGTATATATAGATATGGTCTAGGGACATTCATTGCCCTGTTTACAACCTGAAACGAAGATGAGATGACTCGGGCATTCCGACGCATGTCTCTAGATAAAGCTTAATAATATGAAGAGTGGCCTATGCTAACAACGCTATTATAATAATATAAAATCATTGGATTTAAAGAATAAATATAAAGCCTTAAATAGTTTAACAAATACGTAATGACATGTTAAAATAATGGCCCGTGTGAGATAAAAACATTTATTAAAAGTTAATGCTATAATTAATGAAGTGTGCATTTCTCCCCCTTCTTGAATCAATACTATTACGTTTAAATATAATATATAAAAACTAAAATTCATGCACTAAAAAGTGCGGACAACAAAATACAGTTTGTTCACCAGCCTTTTGGCGATGATGAATAAAGAAATTAATAAAACCGACGTATACCAATATCCACCCCAGATTGCCAAGTATTTATATATTTTGCATATTTTTATGATAAAATATATTTTCTTAAAAAAAAGCATATATTCATTTTACAAGAAAAACTCAATCCTACGAAGTATTTAGAAATAAATAAAGAAGAACTCATTAATTCCCGCTCCCCCCCCTTCTAAGTTCATAACACCGGGTTTGATTTGCATTTAAAAATAAAAGTTTAGTGAAAAATATAAAAATATCAGTTAAAATAAATTATAACCACACTAATTTATAAAAGAAAGTAAGAAGCATGAGTTGAATGAAACGTTTTATAGTAGTATTAATTTATGTTATAGAGAATCGATATAAAGAGAAGAAATAATTATTAGTTTTAACATACTCGCCGATGAGCGAGTTAAAGAGATTAAATATACAGAAAAAAATAATTTAAAAAGAGTTTACAAGTTATAATTTAGGTAATATGATTATCATGACTTTGGGCTGGTTACCTCAGCATTCTAGGGAATACAGACGAATTTTGAATGGCAGACGGCATTCTTTGACATGTCTCTTGGCCTCGGCGGTTCTTGTACAGCATGGGAACACTTGAATGGTAAAGCTACATCATGCACGGAGAAAATTGGAGCTGAAGACGGAGAGAAATTCAGCTGAAGCCCCTCAAAAATTACATATATGTGAAGTCGGTTAAAAACAATTGACCTAACTCTCTGACACAATAGATTTTTGGCCCTATTTATACAAAACTCTAAGGTGTTCAAAGAATGTTTTTTTAATTAAATTTCTTATCTTTAATTTACAGAAATATTTCACCTATTGTTAGTGGAGATGGAATCGTTAGATAACTGTCCAAAAATAATTTCAAATCAATTTCCAGATTGGAAATAGATTTGATAAAAAATGTTAATCTCTAATTAAAATCAATTAGCTTTGTTTTAAATTTTACTTTAATTAAAAAATTCCTTTTTAATCATGAAACAAAGTAATGTTCCCACCTCTTTAATTATTCTTGGACAGTCGTCTTTCATCTTGAATATTTGTATATTTATATGAAGAAAATATTTATAAAATAAATAACACATAGTTAAGAAAAAAAAATACAAAATTATTTAAAGGATTTGCTTGTGGTTTTATATTGTAACGGACACAGACGACGTTATCTTGTTTTTTTATTAAACATGAAAAAAATAAAAGTTCGCAAATAAAAACTTCTTTTTTAAGAATTAAAAATTTAAAATTAAAAAATCATCTTAAACTCATATATATATAAAATCGCACAGATAAAAAAAAAAAATTATTACAATAAAACTTTATTAAAAATAGAAAAGGTATTTTAAAAACAAAAACTTAAAAAGATTTAATTGAAGATAAAAATATATCTTCAAGAATGTAGATAAATTAATTAATCTTTTGTAAAATGGAAATGATTATTTTAATTAGTAAGCTGGCCCTTGGACATTTCAAATGTATAAGCAATGGTCAGATAGGAGAGGAAAAACAATAGGAACAGAATGGCCAATGAAAGAAATCCATCGGGGAAATCAGACCTCAACGGAAGAATCATCATCATCGATGACATAATGTCAATTGAATCCTTAAAATTAATATAAAAAAAAAAGTTTGGAAATTATTAGATAGTTATTACGAGTGGACAGATATGTGTTAGTGCAGAGTTGAAGGAGAAGGGATTGAAAAGATGCATTCTTCAATCCCTTCAGTTCTGCTAGGAAAGAAAGAGAAATGAACTATTGTTTTCTACATTGAGGACCAGCTGGAGTAAAAAACCTTCGGATGAATAAATAAAACGGCCAACAGAATACCAATCTTTTTAGGACGGCATGGGAATTCACGTTCAAATGGCAAGCAACAGATAAAGTTGAACTGTTTAAAACCGTAAGAACTTTATAATTAATGAACATTAAATTAAAAACTTTCCGTATTTAAATAATTGCAATAGAATCCTATCTGACCAATTTTATTTACTAATAAATAATGTTAATTTGATGTATTTCTTTGTAAAATCATTTCCATTTATTTTTTTTAGTTCTTTTAAGTTTTCACATGATCACATTTCCTATATAGGAAATGTGATCATGTGATGCTTAATGGTTTAACACCAATCCTGCCTAATAGGATAGTGGTGGCTATGGTTGTAAAAGAGCCAAAGACACCAAAATTTATGGGTGCTGAACTGAGTTCAGACCCATATGACTATATAAGCTATTGAGCTTAGATTGAAAATATTTTTTGTGTTTTCAATTTCATTCTCATTGTTTTGTAGTTAAGTAGAGATAAAAGGTGTTTGCTAGAGGGTTGCATTAGATCCTAAGATCTAGATGCAGTGCTCTCAGATCCAAAGCTCCTCACTGACAAAGGCCACAAGCCAGAAACTAGTCTGGGGATATTGGGTGAGTAGGCATTAGATAGGGATTTTATGCACAAGCCTTCTGACATCCATTGATTACTCTGTTTAGCACAGGTGGCAATACTGTATGGAGAGTTTTGCTCTCTTTTAAGTTTTATTATGAGTGTTTTGTTTTTCATTAAATTAAATTTTATAAATGTTAAACTTAAGTCAGGCGTGAATGGCTATATAGATTTGTAAAGTTATATTAGGGGAGGGTAATCTTAGGTTATTTGTTTCACTGTTAAATTGGGTCAATGGATTAGATATATTGAAGTAATTAGTAAATGTAGCAGGAGATCCGCTACTGGCAGGATTGCATATATACGCCACACACCTTCTGTTTGCCTATGGATGGGATTGTAAGTCAGTAAAAAGGACCACAGTCCATTCCTATGGAGTTTTTTGTTTATTGTTCTGCTCACCAACAGATGTAGCATTTCTGTTGGTTGAGAGACAATATCTTCTCTAACTCTACTTACTGTTCAGATGAACATTCCTGACAATATAGTATTTTGTGTTGTTGTATTCATGCTGCATTGAATACATCGATATATCCGATGGATTGATGTTGGTTTGGCTGCGAACTTTTTGGCCTAAGGTTAAATAAGGGATAGAACATTTTTCTTTTCAAATACAATCTATATAGTCTATTCATACTCGACACTCTAAATAAAAATGCATTAAATTTAAATTGGATATGGACGTTGCATGGATTCGTTATCGGTTAATTATGTTTTTGGTTTTCATATTTGATCAAAATATATAGACATTCGGTAAATAATGATACCTTACGGTGAGTATCTAAAATGTATTTATTCGGATGTCTTTTAAGTTATTGGTGTCTCTGCGGTATCTTATGATGAATACCATTGGGTTTTTTGTATTCCCTATGCAATTGACGGTATCAATGACTTTGTATTTTGATCAGTTATGTTTATTTTGAAATGTTTTTAACCGTGTAATCTATGTAACCGATCTATACTCAACATTATAAAACAAACTTTCATAAATTCATCTGTGCTAACTTAATTAAAATGTAAACTTATAATATTATAAAAATTAAAATGTAAATTTAAATTCTAAAATCAAATTAAAATCTAAAATAAACATACTAAAATAAAAATGTTAAATTTTATATATATGTGCGTAAATAAATGTTTGTATGTTAATTACTGGCAGTGGCTTATTTTATTCTTTTTTTAAAATATTCTTAGATAAGAATTTATTGTAAATATAAATCTCTGCTGTTCCACTGAGCTAGTGACAATGGGCTAACAACCAGAATCAACCAATATAAAAAAAAAAATTTTTTTTTTGACTTATGTATCTGCCTACTTTATAAATTTTTCTAGGTTCAAATGCCTAGATGGCACTCTGTAGTGCAGATGACATTAAGCTACAATTCTCCGGATCATTATAATATATATATAAAAACTCCGTTAATATATGTATATATCTGAGTCGCATCCATAAAAGTCAATGTTTAAAATTAAAGAAAATTTTTATTTGAGATTTATATTTATAAACTTTTATAGACGCTTCTCAGAAATATATGTATAGTTTATATACATGTGACAAAAAACAGTGGGTTAAGTGGTAGAACAGTGGAGCTCAATCTTGGGCTAAGATCGACTGCTACAATATATCCTTAAAAAATTTCACTTGTGGATTTGAAATAAATGGAATAGATATCCATTGTTTACTATTACTGTTCATTTCCTTTAAATCATTATAACTTTTTTTAAAATTGACATAAAGTATTTTTTATTTGTTCCATTTTATAACCAACATCAAGCAATCCCTTGGCAAATATCTCAATATTTTACAGTTTATCACTTTGGTAATGACATAATTTTTCATTCCAAAACAAAAAAGATCTAAAACTTGCCATATTATGCATCATTGGTACTTTTGATTTACAATTTATATATCTTTGTTTTTGCAATGGCTTAATTATTAGTTTATAATTTAATATATTCTTATCTCTTGTAATCATTAAATCTAAATATTTAATATTTTTGTCCTGTTTCTTTTCAATAGTCCATTTCAAGCCATTCAACTTATTTAATTCCTCTACAAGCAAATTTATACTATTAGTATTTCCACAAACAAAAACATCATCTACATATCTTTTGTAAGTTTTAATATCTCCAAAAGAACACATATTTAAAATACTACTCTCATATGTAGATAAAATGAAATTGCAAACTTGTGCAACTACAGGCAGACCCATAGGCCAACCTTTAGACATTTTATAATATTGACCTTCAAAAGCTGCAACAATGTTATCATTAAAATTTTTTAAAGAATCAACAATAAATTTTGTCACATATTTACAAATACTTTTACTTTTTAATGCATGTTCAATTATTTTTATGGAATTCATTCTATCAATAGATCCATACCTTTCTGTAACATCCAATGAAGCAATAACATAATTTTTCTCAATCACCAAATTTTTAATACTATTTACAAAGTCAAATGATAAGCAATAGTATTTTCCCCATATTCCTAAAAGACTTGTAAAAGCTTACCAATATATTTAGAAGTCTGATAGGTTCATTCATTTATCAGACTTCTAAATATATTGGTAAGCTTTTACAAGACTTTTTAGGATTTGGGGAAAATACTATTGCTTCATAGTTTGAATTTGTAAATGGTATTAAAAATTTGGTGACTGATGAAAATGATGTTATTGCTTCATTGGATGTTACAGAAATGTACAGATCTATTGATAAAATGAATTCTATAAAAATAATTGAATATGCATTAAAAAGTAAAAGTATTTGAAAATATGTGACAAAATTTATTGTTGATTCTTTAAAAAAATTTTAATGATAACATTGTTGCATCTTTTGAAGGTCAATATTATAAAATGTCTAATGGTTGGCCTATGGGTCTGCCTGTAGTTGCACAAGTTTGCAATTTCGTTTTATCTACATATGAGAGTAGTATTTTAAATATGTGTTCTTTTGGAGATATTAAAATTTACTAAAGTTATGTAGATGATGTTTTTGTTTGTGGAAATACTAATAGTATAAATTTGCTTAGAGAGGAATTAAATAAGTTGAATGGCTTGAAATGGACTATTGAAACAGAACAGGACAAAAATATTAAATATTTAGATTTAATGATTACAAGAGAAACAGTATATTAAATTATAAACTGATAATTAAGCCACTGCAAAAAAGAGGATATATAAATTGTAAATCAAAAGTACCAATGATGCATAACATGGCAAGTTTTAGATCTTTTTTGTTTCGGAATAAAAAATTATGTTGTTACCAAAGTAATAAACTGAAAAATATTGAGATATTTGCTGAGGCATTGCTTGATGTTGGTTATAAAATGGAACAAATAAACAATACTTTATGTCAATTTAAAAAAGTTATAATGATTTAAAGGAAATGAAGAGTAATAGTAAACAATGGATATCTATTCCATTTATTTCAAAACCACAAGTGAAATTTTTTAATATATATATATATAAGAATGTGTTTAATGTTTCATTCTATTTTCCGAACAATCTTAATAAATTAGTCAATAATTCTAAGGATGTCATACCTGTCAAACAGAAAAGTAATGTCATATATCAATTTTTTTGTAATTGTATGCTATCATATATAGTGAATCTAGGTGCAGTATTGAGAAGAGATTGAGGAAGCATGAATTGTTATATAAGTGAGTAAAAAGTAAAAGTAATGGTGATTTAATGTCTTCTTCAGTTTTCTTTGATCATGAAAAAACATGTAAATATAAATTTAAATTTGATTTTGAAAATGTGAAAATTCTTCATGAAGAGAGAAACCATAGTAAAAGGAAAATTAAAGAGGCAATTTTTATAAACAGGAACTGAAATGCACTTAATAAATCTACAAGCTGCTAACATCAAAATACGAGATTCATGGGATTTGAATTGATGATGTTTGCTTCTGCTTTTTTTTTTTTTGAATTTAATGGCAGTTGAGGCAGGTTTAAGTAATTAATCGAAAGTACTTCTGTGGTTTTAAGGATTATTTGTAATAGATTGTAAACCGTTAAATTTATTATTTCAATTATAATATATATATATATTAGATTTAATCTGTGTACATTATTATATATGGGTCTAATAATACATTAAATCCAGTTTTCAATTGAACCCTCTCCCCAAATTGGCAAGTATTTAAAACATATTAAGCCAATTTTAAAACATATGAACTAAGCCAAAAAAAAAATTTATTCCACCCTTTTGTTCATTTTAGTAAAGCTATGTCTATAAACAAACAAACAAATTTACAGAGAATGTAAGTTAAAACAAAATTAATAGTAATAATGTATTTTAAAATTTACCAATTTCATATAATTTATAAGACTATTTCCATGTTTCCAAGAAACGTCTTTTGAACAATCTAATGATGTAATGTTTACCAGGTTACTTTCATCTAATTGATGAAGTCCTTCAGCAAATATGTAAACTGCATCATATAATAAGGCTGTTTCTGTCTAAATGAATAAAAAATTATAGAAATTTCAAGTATTAATAATTAATATTAAATAATAACATTAATATTTTTATATAACTGAAAATAAAAATGAACTCCAATTTCATTTTTTATATAATATTATTATAAAAATTGAAAATGTATGTAAATATATAATACACTCAGAAATGCATATACCAATATATATTAGAAAGAAAAGGCTTTAAGCTTTTTCGTGTGCCTTAAATGTTTGTATAATAGTCAAATGATCCAGCTTTTGACTATAGAGGGAACATCCTAACCTCAACACAAGATAGGGACTTTATAAATATAAGAATGGACATCTTATCTTTAATGTAAATTCTTATTTTTATAGGTCAATCTGAAGCATCTTGATATGAGAGCTTGATGATATTACTCTTTTTGCATTTAAACCCACTTTTTTATTACACACATTAACTTACATGAAATCTTGCAATTTATGAGTTAATATTAAGATCATTTTAATGGAAATATAGAAACTAATGTAACATTCTGATTATTTATCAAATTCATAGAAATGCACAGAAAGTCTATAGAAAGAGGAACACCTTAACCTTTTTCACATGTACCTTAAATGTTTGTATAACAGCAAAATGATGTAGTTTTTGACCATAGAGGGTCCTCTCAAACCCCCACACAAGATAGGAACTTTACAAAGGTAAGAGCAGCTGACTCATCTTTAACCTAAATTCTTATTTATATAGGCCAATCTGAGGCATCTTGACTTAAGATCAAGGACATATTACTCTTTTTACATTTAACTCTACTATTTTCTTTACAAAAAGTAACTTACCTGAAATCTTGCAATTTACAATGAGCTAATACTAAGACCTTTTTAATGGATATATAGAAACTAATGTAACATTTTCATTATTTATCAAGCACACAGAAAGTCTCTAATTAGAAGCAGAATGGCTTTAACATATCTTCCTGCTTTCAAATCAAGATGCTTCAGATTAGCCTATATATATATATATATATATATATATATAGATATAAATTCTTATTGGGTTAGAATATATATATATATAAGAATTTCGGTTTAAAATAAGATGGCCACACTTATTTTTATAAAGTCCCTATCTTATATTCAGATTCAAGAGATCCCTCCATAGTCAAAAACTACATCATTTGACTATTATGCAAACATTTAAGGCAAATGTGAAAAATTACAGACTTTGTATGTGCTTGATAAATATTTAGAATGTAACATATATTAGTACATTTAAATATTGTTAATTTCTAATTATAGTATGTTTTTGTATAACTGTGGCTTCATTCAACATCTCTTACTATAATAAATTATTATTAATTGGTATTTTTCTTCTAGTACTTGAATTTTCAATTTTTTTATTTACGAGTGTAGTCTTTAATTATAAATATTAAAATTCATTAATGTTTATGATATAAATCCAAATATGAAATTATTGAATATATTTTATTAAACAAAGTACAATTGAAGGATTCAGTTGCTAATAATTAATTCAATTTAAATTCAGCAAAGAAATAAATATGCATGAATTATGTAAACAGTGACTTAAAATCTTGTAAAGTGTTTTTGTATTATTTTTCAAGCATTTTGTCTTTATTAAAATGTTAGACATTATAAAAAATGTACTTATCTTACTATATATTTGTTGTCTTTTTGTTTTGTTTTGATCAGTGCATTTTTCACCTTAACTCCATCATATTTTAACCAGCACAGAAACCCAAACTGTCACTACATATGCATTTAGAGAATGATTTTCACTCATTATATTAGTTATCTAGAGGTATGAAATATCTAAATATGTAGCTCATGCTGACAACTCAGTATTTTTCCAATACAGCACAATCTCACAACATGTAAAATAAATTCTATTCATTTTTAATACTTTAAGGAAGAAAAAATTATCAATGTAGGAAAGAAAATCTTTAATGTTGAATTGCTTTTTGTTTTTTATCAATGAATTTGTCATTTGTGCTGATGGATGGTTGAAGTTAAGATAAAGAATCCATTAACAAAAACCAATAATTTTGTAAATGTCATGCTGTCACTCTTCATATTAACTATATTTTATTTTTTTAAATACAATATATAAAATGTTATGACCATTTGTCAATCAGTAAAAATAGCTGGACATTGAGAAAATAGTTGTGAATTCAGCTTGACAAGTAAGGTTTGATTATTTAAAACTCAATCATTTTGCTTTTACAAAGATTGCTTAATGCAATAAGCATCTAACAATGTGACCGTTTACTCACAAGCAATTATTATTTTACAATCATAAGGCATACGTTTATAGCAAAAGTATTAGAATGATCATTATATTGCATTTGTAAATACAAGCTAATTATGCCATAGGTTACATGACTTGGTTTTTCTTACTATTATAGTCAAAATACATATAAAAATCTCAACATTTTGCCATGTTATAAGAATTTATTAAGGTCTTGATTTTAAGTAAATGGAATAATTATTGTATGTAATTATTGTTTTTTTTTATTTTTGATATGTAATGGGTATATTAAATATAATATATAATAAAAAAATTGATATGCTAAAATAAATTGTACTATTAAGAGAGTGCTAATAATAGTAAAATACTACTATTAATGATTACATGATGTCATTTAATTGTATTATTGTGTAGCCTATATAAATGAATTTAAGTATAAAGAATAAGATAAGCCATTCCTATTTTTTTCAAAAGACTTATCTTGTACTTTGGAATGAGAGTATTTCATTTACTCAGTAAACTAGGGTAGTAGTGTTAATCAAGCTATTATATAATATTAACTGTTGGGGATTTTTTTAATTTATATTCATATTAATTAATAAGGCTATAAAAAATTAACTTCATTTGTAAACTTTTTATTTCTAATAAAAATTGTTTTTATTACTATAAGCCTTTCAAAAATAAGCCAAGCTTAAGTATAACAATTTTTTTCTGCTCTATTCATATATGGATAATCAAGAATAATCTTTTTAAAAAAAGTAAGAAATTATTCATCAGATGAAAAATTTCTTACTGGCCTGGAAGATCTTTTTATTTATCTACCTACCTACCAACATATTTATTCTTTCTTGTCTATTTTCCCACATAGCTAAGCTACTTACTGTTTATTTATTCATATCTATCTATCTATCTATCTATCTATCTATCTATCTATCTATCTATCTATCTATCTATCTATCTATCTATCTATCTATCTATCTATCTATCTATCTATCTATCTATCTATCTATCTATCTATCTATCTATCTATCTATCTATCTATCTATCTATCTATCTATCTATCTATCTATCTATCTATCTATCTATCTATCTATCTATCTATCTATCTATCTATCTATCTATCTATCTATCTATCTATCTATCTATCTATCTATCTATCTATCTATCTATCTATCTATCTATCTATCTATCTATCTATCTATCTATCTATCTATCTATCTATCTATCTATCTACCTACCTACCTACCTACCTACCTACCTACCTACCTACCTACCTACCTACCTACCTACCTGCCTGCCTGCCTGCCTGCCTGCCTACCTACCTACAAATACCTACCTACCTACCTACCTATCTATCTATCTATCTATCTATCTATCTATCTATCTATCTATCTATCTATCTATCTATCTATCTATCTATCTATCTATCTATCTATCTATCTATCTATCTATCTATCTATCTATCTATCTATCTATCTATCTATCTATCTATCTATCTATCTATCTATCTATCTATCTATCTATCTATCTATCTATCTATCTATCTATCTATCTATCTATCTATCTATCTATCCGTCTGTCTGTCTGTCTGTATCTGTCTCTCTGTTTCTTTTTACATAACATATTAGTTACTTATTTGTCAACTTGTTTTTTATCCATCATGCCTGTCTGTCTATCCAGCTTTCAATTTACTATTTCTTTATCTATCTATTTTTTTAACCATCTTACCTAATGAATTTTTAGGATATTTCACAGAATATCACTTTTTATTTTGCCATAATCATGTCAAATCTTTCAAGTGTTTTATTAAATGCTGGGAAATCATAGTAATAAATTATGTGTAAACAGTAACATATCGTCATCATTTCCCATTTTTATTGAGTCATTTCAGAATTTAAAACATCTTTAAGACTAATCCAGAAGCTCCAATCCTTGTGTTTCTTTTTAATAATACACTATCAATCTTCATTATTTCATCCATGTATTTCATACATGATATGTTTTTGATCATTTACAATCTTTTGAGACCTAATTTTAAACTTCCATTTATTATTACTTTTTTTAGAAATATGTCTAGCCAAGTTTCACTTTATACTTTTAACTCTTTCAATGCTGTTGTGATACATTTGCTCTCTTACCCCTGCATTTTTATTTTATTGTCTTCTTGTTATTTTTATCATACATCTTTCCATATTTTGATGGATAGTCTGAAGTCTCTGTATTATTCTTCAGTTAAGTGCTCTATGCATCCATGTCTCCTATTTCTAATCAAAAACTAGTAAAACATATAAATTAAAAATATATATTAAAAATATTTTTTTTAAATATATAGGTATATTTTTTTTTAATATTAAATTATTCCTACATAAGTATTCCATCCAAGTTTATTTATTTGATTAAATTCCATCACTTATGTTTTCATCTGACATTAATAATATACCCAAGGTACTTGTAGTTATTAATGCCCAATATTTCATTGTTATCAATCATTATTTTCATTTGAGAAAATACATTGAACATTACTTTAATCTTTATAGCAATTATATTTAATCCTATTTTTTATTTTTATTTGACAATTCTTGCAACTTTTCTTGAAGATCTAAAACATTATTTACAAAAACAAGAACATTATCTGCAATGTATAGATGGCTTAAGCAATGTTCATTTACTTTTATTCCCTTAGCTTTTCATTTTAATTGACAAAATATTCTTTTCAAAACTGCTCTAAAATGTATTGAGATATAGAATGACCTTCACATACATCTTTGTCAATGTTATTCTTCTTAGTATCACCAGATAATTTTATCATCAATATTGCATTTTGGTAAGTATTTTTTAGAATATAGCAATATTCTCTTGATGATCCAATTCTTTAATAACAATAAAAAAGCTTACAGAATTAAATATCATTTCATAATACCTATAAATCCAAAGCATAATGATAACTTTTTAATTGAATTTTTTTATAAATTTCTCTCAATATATGAATATTCTTCACTATGCTAAAATCACTTTCATATCCAGTTACTATTTTTGTGATGGCTAGAACCCAAATTTTGCTGGAAAGAAGTTCTTATTATTTTAATAAAGATTTTATGTAGAGCATTTTCTATCACGGTTTATAAATAACAATATTATGATCACTCTTCCAATTATCTGATTTATCTTATCATTTAAATATTTGGTATACAACTTTTCCATCAGTTTTTTGTTTCTTTATAAGCTTTTTTAAGATATCAATAATAATTCCATCATTTCCTAGAGATTTTCTTTTCTTCATAAATTTAGTTTCATATCACACTTTTCCATTTCAAAATCTAACAATTCAGAAAATATAAGGTTGTTTTATAATAGTGTGTTGAAACTGTCGGAGGGCATTATTTCTATGATAGCACACAGAAATATGCCATTTAGGCATCGTCCACTATCAAACGTTCTATTTCTAATGTGTAAGCCTAGAAATAGTCCATTGTATGGGGTGGCTGTGCCTATTTCTATGCTAATGCACAGAAACATGACATTTAATCTGCCGCAGAAGCTATCGTATCAGCTTACAGCTCAGATTTGGGGTAAGCATTTTTGATGTGCGATCACATTTCACTTTTGGCTACAGTATTGGGTAAGGGTGGCTGGAATTCCGATTGTCAAAAGTATTTTAATATTCATTAAGATCACTTCCCCCTCTATCTCATGCTTCCCTAGCCCACATTTCCTGCTCAAAAAATTCAGCAAGTGTAAGTGCAAGCACGATTTGGATCAAATCATGCTCTAAGTCAGTGGTCTTCAACCTTTTCACACCTGCAGACCGGTAAAAGTAAGGATAAGATTTCGCGGACCAGCAGAAGTTTACAGATAAATTTTTATTTGGGGGGGGGGGGGGGTTGAGAAATACATTGTCAACACTGAGACAAAAGATAGATACCAAAGTTATTTTTTGTTTGTTTTTATTTTTAAAAAAAGGTAACAGAAATTGGATTTAAAAATAAAAGTTTTAGTATTTTAACGGTATACAAATAAAGCCTAAAAAAATATTGCCTTATAGGCTAAAAAAAAGTGGGCGTATTTTTAACCAAAAAAAAAAAAGAAAACAAAACTTGAAAAAGTCAAAAGTTTTGATCTTACTATATTTTGGGGTGGTGGAGTGTATTGAGAAATACTTTGCAAAAGTTAGAAACAGAACTTATTTTTTGGTTTTTATTTTTAAAAAAGGTAATAAAAATTGATTTTCAAAATAAATAAAAAAATAGCCTTATAGCCAAAAAAAAACACTAAAAATGAAATATTAAAAGAGAGAGTAGAAAAAATTTAAGAGATCAAAAAAGGTCACGTTTCATTTTATTGTTTTAACAACGCTGACAAGCAGCCGTAATTGGCTATCAAAAGACAACTGGAGTTTGTGTAATAAAAAACTTTCTACCCCCCGCCCCCATAAACATCTGTTATAAATAGAAAAACAAATTAATTTATGTATCATTGATTAGATTTTGTGGTATTTTTGTTCTGTTTCTTTAATAAATGTGGTGAAAAAATAAATAAAAATTGTTCATATTAATTAAAAGTTTAAAATCTTATTATTTTTTTATTATAAGCTTTCTTGTAGTCTAGCTGCGGACTGACAGCCAACTTCTGTGGCCCGGTGGTTGAAGGCCACTGCTCTAAGTCACGTTTCAGCGAGAACAACTGCGAGCTTAATCAAATGGCTGAAATAGGAAAGTTTCCGAATGTCAAAGTTCTCTGACTGCTGGAAGGGTTATCAAACAAAAGAGCTTGAAGCTGCACGCATGTTGTTCCTGAAGAGCCCAAAAAGTTGGTTTTAATTGCCGTATATATTTATGTTTTTGATAATGACCATAAAAACTTTGTTAACTTTCGATCGCGTTCCGTTTTGTTATGAATTGTACCCCCCCCCCCCCCCAAAGTTTGATTTTTTGTTGTAAATGTTAACGTTAAATGGAAATCTATTTATTTGTAAAACAAAAAAAAAAGAAGCTGATTTCATAGAATACCGAACCGAAAATATAAATAATGAGAAGAATAAAAAATAACTACTTTTTAAAATTAATTTTGATTTATGTATTTTTTGTGGTTCAAAATTGATTTGATAGTACCGTACTTTTAAATGTGATAAACAAAACAAAAAAATACATACAAAAAAACACCGGCCGAAAATATAAGTAATGAAAAGAATAAAAAAAATTAAGTACTTTCTTTAAATTCATTTTTTGATTTTTTATGCATTTTTGTATTAAAAAATTTATTTGATATAACTTTTATAAATGTGATAAACAAACCAAAAAAAAAAAAAAAACCTGGCCCTGGCAGTATTATATTTATCTTTGTTTACAAACAAACCATGCCCTCCGGCGGTTACAACACGCTATTATAAAACAAACAAATATAATAACTAAGGAGATTCTTTCTTTTTTATTATTCTTTATAGAACACACCTTTTTTGATGTTATCTCTTTTTTTTTACTAATAGGATCATCTCTTTTTTTTTTTTTTTCATATGTCATAGCATCTGCCGGGACGCGAACCCACACCCGTCTGCAACCAACTACTTGCTTGCATGGCGGCTGCGATACCTCTCGGCTAACAATGCAAGACTATCTCTTTTTTATTGCATAAATAACTTTCCTTTTAATATCAAGTTATTGTTTTATAATTTTGAGACTTTTATTCTCTTTTAATAACTTTTTTTGCCAATACACAATTATAATTTCAAAAAAATAATCTTATTATTGCACACACACTTTCATTTTAAAAAATAGTTCATTAATTTCAATAAATAAATAAATAATTCACACACATATATATCTTCTTTATAAAACTTGATTAATTATGTGAACTATTATTCCATCACAAAATACTCCTTTAATGTTTTGAATATATCCTATTATAGTCTTTTTCAAGGCAAAGCCAAAAATTCATAAAAATAATAACACATACATATAAATAAAAATATTCCATATTTATCCAATAAATAAAAAATAACAATACAAAAAATACACAACAATAAAAATAGCAAAATAAAATAAATTTAAAACCCAAAATATTTATATTATCTTTCATGTCTTCTTTCTATAACTTTAAATTTCTTTTAAATTCATTACTTAAATTCACTTCTTAAATACCATATCTAATTAATTCTCCTTACAATTATTTAATTACACATTTAACACTAATTAAATCCTTAAACAAAACACCGTTATTTTAAAAACCTATTCATTAATGGCATACCTGTTATAATTTTTTCATAATATGACAATACATTCCAATGATTCTATTTTAAAATCTTTATATTGTTAAATGTTTGGATTATTTTAAAGTTATCGGGATGTTGTATATATTGGAACAAAGAATAAATTAACTACAAGTATTCTGCAATGTTTGAGCATATGAATCAATTGTGACATAAAGAATTTAAAATAAAATCATTGTAATATATTAAGCCATATTATGAGAGAATTATGAGAAGATGGATTAAACTTGGAGAGACCTTCATTCTGCAGTGGAGTGATAATGATGATGATTATGAGAGAATTATAGAAGAGGAAAATGAAATGAAATCATTAATGAATAGGGTTTTTTAAGTACACCTGGGTCTCTTTTTACGTAGACCTATTTAACACGATTTTGAAGTTACGCAGTTCATGTTTCACCAGAAGTCGAACTCCGATAATGCGCTATTACTTTAAATAATAAATTTTGCGCACTTACGTTATATTGAAAGTAATAGCACATTATTGGAATTCAACTTTCATCTTAGTAATTTCAATATTTTCAGTGCTTTATAATAGTAAGATTTTATACAATAATGAAATTAAAATCATGATTTCCACATTTTATGTATACACACATTAAATTTTACAAGATTATAATGTAAATTTGTTCAAACATTGTGCGTGTTAATTTTGCATTTTAAATCACATTCTGTTTTTGCTTTTTAAAAAAGAACATAATCAATTATTAATCATTTAGTGTCCACAAGTTTATTTTTAAAAGGTGAGTAATAGCAGTGAAACGAAATTTGATTTTTAAACGGAATTGAAAATTAAAAAATTAAAGACAAAAATAAAAGTTTAGATAAAGAAGAAAATGTAGAAAAAGATAATGAAACAGAAGTGGAACCTGTTCCTTTCACTGCAAAAATGATTCGAGAAGGTCTTCAACTTTCTAATCAGTTGGCAAATTATTTTCTTATAAATGACACTAATCACAAACGTGCTCTTAAATTCCAACGAGAGTTAAATGGTTGTATGTCTGGATATCGCGTTCATAAACAATTAATAAAATCATCATCTCAAAGATTAATTATGTTGTCACCAGAAACAATTAACACTACATGAGAGTGAAGTTGGCACTAGTTGTATTTCCTCTTGTGTAGAATCAAAAACCAGTTTGCAAATGAACCTGTTTACCGGTAAATAGTGATAATAATTAAAACGTGTATAAAAAATGTATGCATAAAATTACATATTGTTTTGAATAAAGTTAAATATTATAGTTAAAAAATAGTTTAAAAGTTTGTCTTGTATCAATTTTTTTGAAATTTGAAATTGTTTATTAGTCATATTTTATTACCTTATTTTTTTTTGCGCAAATTTTAAAGTAATTTTACATTGGTGCTTTGCTCTTATGTGATTTTTGAAAAATCACAGTCCGTATCCCCCCTTTTTCAAGGTAAGTTATGTCTATTTTTGCACAATTTCATTTGTGCGTGTTTTCTGAGGAACCTATCTATTGCGTAAAATGAGACCCAGGTGTAATGGTTTAATTAGAGTGGAGTGTGTAATTAAATAATTAAAAGGAAAATTAATTAGAGTATTTAAGAATGAATTTAAAAGAAATTTAAAGTTATAGAGGGAAGAAATAAAAAGTAATATAACGATTTTGGGTTTTACCTTTATTTTATTTTGTTATTTTTATTCTTTTTATTGTGTATTTTTTGTATTGTTATTTTTATTAATTATTTTTTATTATTTTGTTATATGTTTTTTTATTTTGTGATTTTTTATTGTGGATAAATATGGAATATTTGTATTTATATGTGTTATTATTTTTATATATTTTTTAGCTTTGCCTTGAAAAAGATTATAATAGGATATAATCAAACACTGGTGGAAAATTTTATGTTATGGAATAATAGTTCAAATAATAAATCAAGTTTTATAAAGAAGATGATGTCTATGTGTGTGAATAGTTTATTTATTTATTAATAATATTTTCTTATATCAATATTATCTTTTTTAATATCATTTGACAAAACTCTGGATATTTGATTCTTCTTAATGGAATGTTTTTTTAAAGCATTATATTTCTTTTTTTTATATACATTTTTATATCTAAGTAGAAAATTTACTGCTAAACTTCTGATTTTAGTTCTCAGCAGAGTACCTGTTCTGTTATCTTTTTATTGACTTCAGTAAAGTGTAAACCATCATCAATGTCTGTTAATGTTTAAAATAATTTACAAGTTCTAGTTTAATTTCATTGGAGTGTTTCTGAAAGTTAGAAAAATAAACTGTTAATACTGATAGTTTTCTTCTCTCTAGTTTTGCATTAATGGGTATTATATATCACACAAATTGATGGTAACTTCTTTGTATAGAATCTGTTAAAAATTTTACAATCTTGATATTTATATTCATTGTTAGTCAAAATATAATCCATTGCTGCTGTGCCTTAATTTGAATGTTTTTATGTTCATTTACATTTACCTCTTTTCTAAAAAAATCATAGTATACAATTATATTTCCCCTTTTTTTATTTCTATAACAAAATTTATCCACAATACTTCCATCTTTCAATAGTATTTTTTTCTTTTGATCAAAATCATTTTGTAAATCCATATCAAAATACTCTACATCACAAGATGGACTTTTGGGAGCATACATCTAAATTATTTGCATTTGATATTTTCCTTTAAATTGAACATCTAATTTCACAACTTCTTCCGATATAACATTAATTTCCATAACAGTGTTCTTTCACTTTTTTATAAAATCAATCTTATTCTTCTTGTTGTTTCAATATTTCTGATTTTGACAACTTTTTAAATCAATTATCATTTTTACCTTTTCATGTAACATCACAAAATCCACCAATGTTCCATTTAATATTAATAGATTTTCTTAAAATTTTTTAAAATCTTTCTTAATTTGAATGTGATTAAGAGTTGTATGTATTTAAATAGAAAGTCATCATTAAATAGGAGTCTGGATTTGTATCCAGCAATATTTAACCCTATCCAACTTTAGCCAGAAACACTGCCTTGGACAGTTCTGGGGTTAAATATCTTAATTAATTCTGTCTATCCTAATTGTAAATAATCTATTAAAAAATGGAAATAATTCATACATCTATTCATTATTCAATTAAAAGCTATGAGGCAATTAAGAAGAAAACTCCAGTGTTTTTTGGTTTTAAACTCAGAAATAAAAATCCAATAAACTCACCATGCTGGTGGATATCTGTTGGTGAGCTGCCCATTTATATTCATTTATCACATAAGTAATCATATTATAATAACTGCAATGACCAGAACACATGGGCATTAAGAAATTTGCCCTGCTCAATCAAAGAAGAATTATGCTTTGGATAATAGAAAATTCATCCATTTAATATATTGATTATAAATGGAGTTTAGTGTTAACTAAAAAAAGACTTGTATTCCCTTTTGAAAAAATAAACAAGGCAAATTCTAAATAACCACTTTATATATTCTTGTCATTGCTGCTGTTACTATTATATAAATATTCATATAGTGCATTAACATGAATGGGAAGCTCACTAGCCACATGAGCTAATATGGTGAGTTTATTGTCTTTTTCTCCTCTGAATTTAAACAGCATAGTCTTTCTTCTCAGTTGTTTAATAGCTTTTAACTAAAATATCATTTGAGTTATTTAGAAGGTAGAATGAAAATATGCATGAATGTACTTTTTAAAATACTTATTTGCAATGATGATAGACAAAACTATATGTGTTATTCTTATTCTCATAAGGTTGTAAAATCACTAGCTAAGGCAGCAGTTGTTTGCTGAAGATGGAGAGTGCTAAAAATCTTCAGACTGCAAGGTGATTGCATGAATTCAAAGAACAATGGTCTCATATTAAATGAGACATTACTGAACTTTGTGAAGTTAAAAGAAAAATTGAAAATACAGTTGATTTAATAAACATGGGCATGTCCTTTATAACAAAAGAACAACTATTGAAACAAAAATGGAAAGTGTAAGAACAACATTGTGGAGATTGATGGTGAATCAGATAGAATGAAAAAACAAGTTACTAAATTTAATGAAAGATATTAAATGCAGATAATTTAAATATATATTTGTATAAGTTTTAATTATGATAAAAAATTAGAATTTTCATATGAATCTACAAGAGGTTTGATCAGACAAAACAACATTTTAAAATTATCATGGGAATCTTTAATGCTAAAAGTAGAAAATGCTTGATTTAAAAATGGTGTGGTAAATTTGGTTACAGTATTATAAATGAGAGAAAACACACTTGTGGAATTTTCAGAAAAAGCAAAATGTATTTTATAAATTCATTTTTAAAAAAAATGCTATATGGAAATAAACTTGAAAGTATTCAAAGAAAATGCACCGGAAATGAATTATACATATTGTCTAACAGAAAATATATATTTCAAGATTGTAATGTTGTTTATGGATTCAACACAGGAAGTAATCATCAATTAATGAGGTATATTGTACAATTTAATGCAAAACTAGAGAGAGAAAACTTATTCACCAATGATATTCTTATCCTTCAGAAATATTCCAATGAATTTAAATTAGAATGCACAAATCATTCTATAATGTAAATAGATTTTGGTTGTTCAGATTTGAATAAAATCAGTAGGAAGATATTTAATATACTATTAAGATTTGCAACAAATATAACTGATTTAAAGAGCAAAAATTTATTAGTAAATTTTCTACTGAGGTGACAATGTTGTTTTAAAATATATTTATTAAACATAGTAATATACAGTTAAACTTTATAAAAATTTACATAGTATTCAAAATGAAACTTGAAAAAGTCAATGTAGAGAAAAGGGTATCTTAATAGGATTAAGAGGAAAATAAAACTTTCACCCAAGTATCATCATGTAGACTCACAGGTGAAAGCAGAGAGGTGACAATGTTTGAAGTAAAAATATGAAAAATTATAAAAATAATGCATTAAGGAGAATTGAATATCTAGATTTTCATAAAATGTTATGAAAAAAAGTTAATGATATAAAAAATATAAATTTGAAATTTTCAACAATATCTATAGAAATGTCTTGTAGAATAAACCAATATCTTGGTATTAAAAGAAGCCTTATTTTTGCAATAAGAAGAAACTATAAAACTATTAAAAAAATTAAAGCAATTCTATAAAAAATTTGTAGCAATAAAGAAGAAAATAAATTATCCTCTACAATTATTTCTTTTCGTAAAATCCTATACAATTTACATGAAGAGACATATGTAATTAAGACTACAAAGAAGAGAAAAGCTCCAGTTAATGATGGAACTATAATTGATATCCTAAAATAACAGTTGAAGAAATAGAATAATTGTTGGAAAAGTTATATTTGTACCAAATGTCTAAATGTTAAAGATGTACCAAATGATTGGAAAGATACATTAGCAATATTGATATTTAAAAAATAATAATAAAGAAGATATTAAAAATTACAAATCTATCAGATTTTAACAATTTTATACAAAATTTTTACAAAGTTGCAATTCTTCTGCAGCAAACTTTTGATTTTAGCCAATTAAGAGAGCAATCTGGATTTAAAAATGGTTTTAATACAATGAATCAATGAATATACATTGTCATTATGCTGTGGATTTATAGAATATAAAAAAGCATTTTATTCTATAAGCATTTCTCCAGTAAATAAAGCATTGGATAATAAAGATAGAGATCCAAAATACTATCACACTCTAAAGAATATTTATGGAAATATACAGGCAATATTGCGTAGAAATACTAAAAAGATTAATATTACAATGTTCAACAAGACATCTTCATATCTCCAAAACTTTTTACAGAAATTTTACAAGAAGTGTTTTATGGAATAAACAGAAAAGATAAAGGAGTAAAAGTAAATGTAATCATTTAATCATATAGATATTGCAGATGGTGTGGTTGTTTTTGTAAATAAGGCTTCATTCAGTTCTTCAGGAAATGTTGCAAGAATTATCAATGATGAAAGTAAGAAAATAGGACTAAACATAAATGTGAAATGGTTTAAAATAATGTTCAACATTTATTTTTTTAAAAAAGAAAGAAAATAAAGGTCGATAATGATGATTTAGAAGAAGTTAAAATAATTACAAATATTTTCATCAGATTATTAATACAGATTGAACCATAATAAATGAAATTAATCATAGAATTAAACTTGGATGGCAGAAAGAACATAACATTAACAGGAAATATGATTGTAAGTGTTTGAAAATAAAGGTTTTTAATGTATTTTACAAGTTCTTATTTATTATTCTGAGACATACATGCTTAATAATTAGATCAATACACATTCTTCAGCCAATTGAAGTATGAAGCAATGCATTTTAGGAATAACAAAAAGTGCTTAAAATAAAATTCTTTTGTTAAAAAAGATTTTACTGTTATCATTCAAAGAATTAAGAAACTGAAATGGAATTGGATGGACCCAAGAGAGAGATAGTAGAGACCTTAAACTAAATAGCAAAAAGATTGTAAGAGACCTAAAAAGAAACATCTTGTAAGATGGACAGATGAAGTAAGAAAATTTGTTAGTGTAATATGGACTAGAAAGGTTAGAGATCAGATATTTTGAATTAAACTTTGAGATATTCATCTTTCTGTGGATTAATAATGGCTGAAAATAATGATATATTGTATTACAGTCATGCCTACTCTATATCCATGATTTATACATCTTTTATTTTAGTTAACTGTGATTCAAAAAAAAATATTAAATGACAGTAAAGAAATTAAAAGTTGTAATTATAAATTTATTACACGCACATTGATTAGGTAAATAATATTTACTGAGGCTATAACCTCGACAATAAATGCGATAGCAGGGACCTCTACAGGTGTTTTAACCACAAGCTTATGCTATGGAAGAAAAGAGCGTAAGCTTGTGGTTAAAACACCTGTAGAGGTCCCTGCTATCGCATTTATACGCATATTGCGAGGTTATAGCCTCAGTAAATATTACTTACGTAATCAATGTGCGTTTAATAAATTTATAATTACAACTTTAAATTACAGTAAAGAAATTAATAACTTTTTTCTCAATTTTTTACATTCATTTTTTTTTAGTTTTTATTATATATTCATTATGACATACTATATGTATCGGTATATTTCGTGTATGCATTCAACATATACATACTTAATACTGTACATATATATTAAAACATATATAATATAATTCAATGTTATTTATAAATTAGAGTATGCACAACATGGCATGGAAACAAATATTGGGTTATGGTATTACTGTTGTATGTATGGTTTAATTTTATTAGGTACAAAACAAATAACAAAGCAATCAATTTCTGTCAAATAGTTTAAATATTTACTATTTCAAAAGTAATTACCTTAATAGCTTTTTGAACAATATGGCTATTTTTTACACTGTAATACTTGTTTTTGTAAATCCATCTGTATAAAATATCTTGAATATGGGACAAGGATAAATCTAAGATACGGAATGCTGAAATATTTGCACCGCCAAATTGAAAATCTTCAAAGTCAACAGTATGAAAGTCCTAAATATAAATTATATGCAAAAGTGTATGAATATATTGATTATATCAAATATAATATTATATGTATATTAAGTTCTGTTAATGTGACTTAAAATCACATTATTTAATAATAGTATTGACATACGTATATTATTACCAAATACTATCATTTCAGTTTTTAATGCCATATTTTAAACTGTCATTAGCTTAATTATGATAAAGCTGAAATTTATCTAAAAAATTACATGGAAAATACATTAAATTATCCGTATATATAATATAATGGTCAGAATGCATTTTAATTGATTCTGGATAAAAAATGCTAAAGAAAATGCTTATTTTTTATTTGTTCTGTCGCTATTTAATTTGGTTAAATGTCACTATTTTTTTTCAGAACTTGGAAGATAATTGAGACTAAGCTAAACCCTTTAATGTCACCTAAAATGTACCTTTATGCAGTATATTTATTAAAACACTGATAATTATTTTATCAAAACTGTAGACAAAAAAATAACTTGCTATACTGCTTTCCTTTTTCCACATTTTTTCTTTACTCATCTTTCATTTTTATACTATAATCATTAGATTTAGTGATATATTTTCTCTATAGGAAATTATAAATTTTTCTTATCTACATATTAAATGAAAGTCCCACTAAAACCCACACAAGAGAATATTAGTTTGACAAATACAACAACATAATTCTTATATACTAACTATATACAATTCTACTATTTGTTTATGCTTCAATACATTCCATTCTGATTTATATGTGAAGATGGGTTAATATCCTAAAGTGTTATCAATTTATGAAGAAGTATTTTGAGTTCACAAGATGTATTACTTATTCATGACACTGAATTTTAAATGAGCTTGACTAGTCAAGCTATTCTGCTTGTATATTATTCCTTTTCTCTTAACAGTCTCATATTTGAATATTAAATAATACTTGATCATTATAGTGTTTAAATATGACCTCATAACTATTTCAACCAACTAGGATTTAATAAATGCAGACCTATTTATTTACTATAATAAGAATTATTTTTTCACCCTAACAATGTTATGGACACATCATACATATTCTTTTAAACATAACATATATATAATATAAAAGATTTGAACAGCGACTTTTAAGTTCTCTTCAGCTATTTACTCTAACTCATTTATATATTTCATATGATGGCATTAAATATATATTCAATAATAGGAAATATATATATATATTAAAATGTAAAATATGATACCCGTTATAAAATATTATATATTAAAATAAATTTTAATGTAAAATTTTTTTTCTTATATATATATACACACATACACTGTAACCCTTAGTTTCTTTTGTAAAGAAACTAATAATTGGGAAATAAATAATAGGATTAGTAGATGACTATATTCAAGTAAAAAAAATTTTTTTTAAGTTCAAGAAAAGTTAAAATCTTTATTTAGAGAGACCAATGACCATGTGACTTAAATTTAAGGTATAGATAAAAGTATGTTTGTATTTTATTTTAAATTATAGCATATTTTTATATAGAGGGAGAGGGGATTGACTATTGTGCACACTGTAATATCTTAAAATATTGATTTATATTAATCATAATATTTATAAATAAATAAAAATGATAGTACAAATAGAAATTGAACTTGTCATAGATAGTATTTGTTTGACATTTCTTTACAGGAGAATAGGTTTAAATTTTCAGGAAAGTATGAAAGATATTTTGTACTAATGAGAATATGAAAAAGTATATCTCTATTTAGTATTGTATGTGCGTGTGTGATATATATGAATTTTTTTTTATCATGGAAATTTACACATTGTACTATATACTATTTGATAGTATAATGTAAAATGGAATTTATTTTGTATGGGTTTTATAGGAATTGGTTATTGCTTTCAGTTCTAAATTTGATTTTAAGTTTAAAAAAATGAAATTTATTTATTAAAAATGAGTTATATAAAATACACGCTATTATATTATTTTTTTGTGAATATTTCTCGTAGATCAAAGCAGGGAAATATTTCAAGAAAGATAAGATGAGTGCTTAAGTCAATAAACTAAAACCAACATTTAACAAATATTGTCAGTTGTCTGAGCAATCAGTAGATAAAGAAGATGAAAGCAAAATTTGCAGATGTTTTTTTTTAAATTTTATATATAAAAGCTAGTACAATGAAGTAAAGGGGGATTCTCTTGCTGATTTCTATCTCTGATTCTCTTCTCTGATTACTAGCCTCAGATGACAGTTGATTAATCTTGCTAAGAAGTGTGTATAGATAACTTAACATGAAGGGCTTAAAAATATAAATGAGTGTACCAATCTCTCCTTTAAAATCAATGGTAACAAAATTAATTCGCAGCAAAAAGTTTTGTACAATATATCTTAATCTTCATATTTGGCTTTTAAAATTTCATTTAAAAAAGATATCTCAGGAACAATATTTTATCTGTGACTTAAATTCAAAACTTCAAAGAATAATTGGATTTTAAGAATAATTGGAGATGTAGTTAAAATACTCATCACTCTTATTAATTTTTGTTTTTGATTGTGACACCAGTAAGTAAAAACTAATGTGCCAATATAACTTATTTGAATCTTTTAAATATGCAAGGGACACATCAAATGTACAGAAAATAATTGCTGAAAATAAATTAGCAATTCTTTATCAATTATAAAATCAAACCTAAGAATATATGTGGGAATAGAGCATCTAGAACACTGGTTTTGTTTGAATTTTTTTTTCTTCTCCTAAAGAAAACTAAAAAAAAAAATGAAGCATAAAAAAACAAACAAAAAGTTATGGACTAAAATGTGAAACCAAGCATCTGAATTCGAAGCCAGGAATAAAAGTGTTTAAAAAATAAAAGAAATCTGCAGGACTTTTTCAACAGTTTTAAAATTATCATGATTAAAAATCGTAATACCGATTATTAATTTAGCTACATCCTGGATGGTAAATGGTGTTTATGTATGATACGTGCATGTTTTCCCCTTGAATTGGCATTGACCTTGCAAAATATTGGGATTTAGCTCTGAAGAAACCCAAACCAAAGAGACAATGTGTAATGTTTTATTGTTTATTTCTTTTGTCTTTTATTTATATATTTGTTATTATGTTTAATAAATATTTAAGATTCATAGGAAATTTTTTTTTTAAAAAAGCAATGATTTTAACTCCATAAGAAACTATTGAAGTTTTTTTAAAAAAAAAATTGTTAAAGTATAATAAAAATGAGAAAGTGTGAATGCTTATATATATTTGTCATATGAAAAAAAAGATTTTTTTAATCAAAATTATATGGTTATTGTTAGATTTGTGAATGTTGTTTGAATAGTTGTTGCTATGCCTTGACATGTAGATGTGATTTGTTTTGATCATAAATCTTGGATGAGTGTTGCTGGGTGCTTGACTTCTAAAATTAATATAGTTCATGGGTTTTGTATGTGGTGATCAGTTAAAACTTTGTCATTTTGCATCAATACTATAATCACCCTGTGGGTGTATGCATGAAACTGTAAATGGTGAGTATTATTGAGGTAGAGTTATCATACCACCTTGAAGAGATGAATAGAAATTGGCTATGTTATCATTTAATTACTAAGTATAAAGGTATTGGGAGATTGAGGACTTTGATCCCAGCTCCATTTGTACTTATTATTTAATTAGGGAATTATTTATATACTTGTGGTAAAATGTTTTGCATGCCTATTAAAAGTAATTATGTAAAGACTAGTTCCTCATATAATGCTTATAGCCTCAGGAAGAAGGCAGTTCCCTGGCCAATGCTAACATTTGAAGTTATGAATAAGTTGTTTAATTTCCTTTACTAAGACACTAATGTTTGCGTTGTGAAGTGCTGTGTAGTGTAAAATGTATCGAGGGTTTTTGCAAGATAGTATAAAAATTGCTATGGCAGGGTTAGTGTTATAATCAGATGTATGTGTTGATGTGGGGGATGACAGATAGTTGCTTTAATTTATACACTGGCTGATCTGTAGTCAAAGTGTATGGAAGATGAATATAAACATTGTCAAGGTGTGGTAGCATATATCAGCCTACCCAAATAGATACCATTGTTAGGCTGATAACATAATGATCAGGATTACAGGTGAATGGCGGTGAATATTTAGTAGGCATGGAAACAAAATGATTGTTTTATATTTTAAACAATTATTTATAATTTTTGAATGGTCAGAAAATTTGGATTTTATCTTTATATAGAAAATAAAAGATATTATTGCTTATTGGAATAGTTAAATTTATAGTTATTGTAATGAAGTAGGCCAAAACATTGAATAGGCTGTTGGTTAAAGTTATAAGATAATGTCATATTTATATTTAAATGTGGAATTCTAATTCCATGCTTAAGTGCATTAACATTTAAAGTTGAAATATTGGTCAAAACAATGATTAAGTTTAATGTTGAAATTTAAATAATAAAAAAGTTTATTATTATTATTATTATTATTATTATTATTATTATTATTATTATTATTATTATTATTATTATTATTATTATTATTATTATTATTATTATTATTATTATTATTATTATTATTATTATACCTATCTTTGTCAACGGCTACGTAATTTAAACTATATGTTTTATTATTTAGTTAAATTTCTTCCTAGGTCTGCTTTCATTTTTATTTACATTGCCTGTTATCAGAGTATTTTATTTTACAATATCATTATTTGGGGTAATGCTTCTCCACATATTTTATCTTCTTTGTGTGTTTTGCAAAATTATACTTTGCGCATTATTTTTGGTAGATCTCGTTCCTCTTCTGTTCGAGATATTTATATTGCATTTGGTTTATTTGATGTAAATCACTTATATCAATATAGAGTTATTTTTGATATTTTTTGTGCTAAACCTTTTCTGAATTCTAGAGTTTATGTTCTAAATACTCGTCTTTTTAATAAATTTCAATTACCTTTACCAAAATTTTTTTAAGGAATCTAGTAGAAGACAATATGCTTATTCTGGGTCAAAGTTGTTTAATAAATTTGTATATGAATGTTCAATTGATCTGAATAATATTTCTTATATATCATTCAAAAAATATTTGTGACAATGGTTATGTAGTATGTATTAATTTTGGCATTTATTTTATTTATTTAATTAATTTTATTTATTTCCTAAACTGTTCTTTTGAGTTTTTGATTGTATTTTTATTTAATTTATTTTTACATGTAAATTCCACACACAAGATTTTTCTTGTTTGGAGTTTTTAAATATTTGTGATGTACTTTGTTTTATTTCATAGAATAAATTGAAATTGAAAAAAAAGAAATTGAATTATTATTATTATTATTATTATTATTATTATTATTATTATTATTATTATTATTATTATTATTATTATTATTATTATTATTATTATTATTATTATTATTATTATTATTATTATTATTATTATTATTATTATTATTATTATTATTATTATTATTATTATTATTATTATTATTATTATTATTATTATTATTATTATTATTATTATTATTATTATTATTGTTTTTGCTGATGATATTGCTTTATCTTGCAATGCTGTTTCTTATAATCTTCTTGAAAAATTAGTGAATGAGGATTTGGACTCAATTGGTAAATGGTTGGCATATAATTCATTGTTGGTCAATTTAGATAAAACAAAAGCTATTCTTTTTTCTTACAAGCGTACTTTTTTTCTCTTAAGATTAAAATTTGCTGTAAGTATATTTTGCATTATAATAGTATATGTACTTGTGAGAATATTCCTTTGGTAGATAATTATTGTTATTTGGGAATATATATTGACTCCAGATTGTCCTGGACAAATCACATTACCTATCTTTGTCAACGGTTACATAATTTAAACTATATGTTTTATTATTTAGTTAAATTTCTTCCTAGGTCTGCTTTCATTTTTATTTACATTGCCTGTTATCAGAGTATTTTATTTTACAATATCATTATTTGGGGTAATGCTTCTCCACATATTTTATCTTCTTTGTGTGTTTTGCAAAATTATACTTTGCGCATTATTTTTGGTAGATCTCGTTCCTCTTCTGTTCGAGATATTTATATTGCATTTGGTTTATTTGATGTAAATCACTTATATCAATATAGAGTTATTTTTGATATTTTTTGTGCTAAACCTTTTCTGAATTCTAGAGTTTATGTTCTAAATACTCGTCTTTTTAATAAATTTCAATTACCTTTATCAAAATTTTTTTAAGGACTCTAGTAGAAGACAATATGCTTATTCTGGGTCAAAGTTGTTTAATAAATTTGTATATGAATGTTCAATTGATCTGAATAATATTTCTTATATATCATTCAAAAAATATTTGTGTCAATGGTTATGTAGTATGTATTAATTTTGGCATTTATTTTATTTATTTAATTAATTTTATTTATTTCCTAAACTGTTCTTTTGAGTTTTTGATTGTATTTTTATTTAATTTATTTTTACATGTAAATTCCACACACAAGATTTTTCTTGTTTGGAGTTTTTAAATATTTGTGATGTACTTTGTTTTATTTCATAGAATAAATTGAAATTGAAAAAAAAAAATTGAAATTATTATTATTATTATTATTATTATTATTATTATTATTATTATTATTATTATTATTATTATTATTATTATTATTATTATTATTATTATTATTATTATTATTATTATTATTATTATTATTATTATTATTATTATTATTATTATTATTGTTTTTGCTGATGATATTGCTTTATCTTGCAATGCTGTTTCTTATAATCTTCTTGAAAAATTAGTGAATGAGGATTTGGACTCAATTGGTAAATGGTTGGCATATAATTCATTGTTGGTCAATTTAGATAAAACAAAAGCTATTCTTTTTTCTTACAAGCGTACTTTTTTTTCTCTTAAGATTAAAATTTGCTGTAAGTATATTTTGCATTATAATAGTATATGTACTTGTGAGAATATTCCTTTGGTAGATAATTATTGTTATTTGGGAATATATATTGACTCCAGATTGTCCTGGACAAATCACATTACCTATCTTTGTCAACGGTTACATAATTTAAACTATATGTTTTATTATTTAGTTAAATTTCTTCCTAGGTCTGCTTTCATTTTTATTTACATTGCCTGTTATCAGAGTATTTTATCTTACAATATCATTATTTGGGGTAATGCTTCTCCACATATTTTATCTTCTTTGCGTGTTTTGCAAAATTATACTTTGCGCATTATTTTTGGTAGATCTCATTCCTCTTCTGTTCGAGATATTTATATTGCATTTGGTTTATTTGATGTAAATCACTTATATCAATATAGAGTTATTTTTGATATTTTTTGTGCTAAACCTTTTCTGAATTCTAGAGTTTATCTTCTAAATACTCGTCTTTCTAATAAATTTCAATTGCCTTTACCAAAATTTTTTAAGGAATCTAGTAGAAGCAATATGTTTATTCTGGGTCAAAGTTGTTTAATAAATTTGTATATGAATGTTCAATTGATCTGAATAATATTTCTTATATATCATTCAAAAAATATTTGTGTCAATGGTTATGTAGTATGTATTAATTTTGGCATTTATTTTATTTATTTAATTAATTTTATTTATTTCCTAAACTGTTCTTTTGAGTTTTTGATTGTATTTTTATTTAATTTATTTTTACATGTAAATTCCACACACAAGATTTTTCTTGTTTGGAGTTTTTAAATATTTGTGATGTACTTTGTTTTATTTCATAGAATAAATTGAAAAAAATTGAAATTGAAATTGAAATTATTATTATTATTATTATTATTATTATTATTATTATTATTATTATTATTATTTCAGAGTTATCTCAAGCAGTTGCTAATTTGCGGACAGAAGTTATTTCTTTACGTGAAAATGTGGATCGGAATAATCAAGAAATAATTCGTCTTTCTAATTCTTGTACTTCAAATGAGAATGAGATTTTGTTATTGAAAGATAAATTACATTCTATGGAACGATTTAATCTGGATCATGAAGTTGAAATACAGGGTTTGCCTTTTCAAGAAAATGAAAATTTGCCGTTAATTTTAACTAACGTGGCGGACAAGCTTGGTGTTTCAGATGTCGCTATAGATTTGGAAAACGTTTTTCGTACAAAAAATAAATCAGGAGCTCCAGGTTTTGTTGTAGCTCGTTTTAAATCACGAAATTCTGCCATACAGTTTTTAATAAAAAAAAAAAATCTGTTTTAACAGTTTCTCAAATTTTGCCTGGGGTTAATAATAACAAACGTATTTATATTAATCAGCGTTTGACTCCATTCAATAGAAGGCTTTTATGGTTGGCGAAACAGAAGTTACGTTCTGGTCAAGGTTTTGCATTCATTCATAATGGATCAGTGTATGTGAGAAAAGATTATAATTCTCCTCGTGTTTTAATTAGAAATGAAAGTGATTTGGAGTCATTCTGAAATTTATTTATTATGATAAATTCTGATTTGATTTCTCAGGAAAAAGATTTTGCTTCACTTAAATTATTTCATTTAAATATACGTAGCATTAGATGTCATTTTGATGAACTTGTAGTTTATTTAAATAATTTTCTCTTTATTTCATTTTGATATAATTATTTTAAC